>OZ020278.1:9290248-9715365 GCA_963971205.1 Aethes cnicana | reverse complement strand
AACAGATCCGGGAACGACACGCCAACAGCAAACGCAATTCCTGCGTCATCTCTTAAGCTGTCAATCAATAGCTTCATTTTATTAGATTCATATGATACACCGTTTACGAGTTGTGAATGTGCGGAAGTTATATGGCGTTGAACTCGAACCTTTTTTTTAATTAACATTAACCACACGGGACGAGATAACTAAAAAAAAGCATATAAAAAGTACGCAAAATCGACGTTTCGTTGTCCTCTCATCCCTCCTCCCAAACTAGACCGGTTTACCTGATTATTTTTTACTTAAAAATTAAAGAAAAGAGTTTGGCCGTTTTCCTAAGCTTATTATAAAAGTTATATAAAGCTTCAAAATGGCCATAATTATTAACGTTGTGTTTAATCATCCAGCAAACAAATTATGAGATGAGGTACCTACACGATAAAAAGCAAAACATGAACACAAAAGTACCTATATAGATTAATTTTTTGAATAAAAAAGTAATTAAATCTAGCTTTGCAACGAAACGTCGATTCTGTGTCTCCCTTATTTTCATAGGATTCGTTTTAGTTATCTCGCCCGTTGTGTTAATTTCTTCTTAATCGTGTAAAGAAATCTCCAATTAATGTATTCATAGTATTCACAAACCTGGTCATAAGATGGTGATGGATTAAAAAAAAATATTTTTACGCGTTTTATATGTTCTGGAGTAATTGTTCTTGATTCATTGGGGTCTGTGATGAGTACAGACAGACAGATATAATAAACGACCAATGTTTACTTCCGTAAGTTATAAGTTATAACTTATAACATGATCTGTCGCTATAATTTGACAAAGACATGCGGTTGTAGCTTCGAATAAATGGGCAGAGTTGCGTTGTAAATGTATGTTGTTATTACGGCAATAGTTTTTCAATGAAAATTGTTTCGTTTGCAATTTTCACGTTTTGTTTTGTTTCCGATTATTACATTATCGTATTCTGTGATTATTTTTGACACCCTCTGACTTCAAAAAATCAATTAACACCGCTATTTTGAAGAAAATATAGAAGCATTTAATTTTGCCGAGACAGTTTTATGACAAAAATGTATATTTTCCACGTTATTTTGATGTAAGAAGACTTTTTTGAAGATGTATCAGTTTTATTTATGCTTATATTTTTAGGGCAACATTTAGAAGCGCCTTTAAACTGTCCTAACTGCTGTTACAACCCTCTTATTCCGAGGAATAACTTTTTGTAGTTGCGCCTTTATTAGGTAGTAGGATGGGACGAAAAGTGCACTATTTTTAATAGTTGTCAGAAACTCTGCTTTGACATACGCAAAGCGTTATTGTTCTTGTTTCGATTCCGTGCAGTTACTCACACTCACTGAAGCTCCCATAGTCTCCTCCGAAAGTTCGTTCCTCGTCTAAAGTTCCATTATTGCCTCATCGAGAATTTCATTCGTATTCCGCAGAGACGTTGTTTAAACTTTTGTTTAACAGCGAAAGTTCAATCCTTTGAACTATTACGCTTTCAGCTTTCGTGCCGTTTCTAATAATTACGGTTGGGCCGGCGTGCAATGGGAGTCCCAACGAATCTCAATACTTAGCTAACTGTTATTTGGAGACCTATTACCATTCTGCTGGAGACAAAAAGCCAAAAATAGATTTATAGATACCTATCCTATTTGGGAAATCTAAAATGCCTTCAATTTAATGAATAGTTTTATTTATCTTCTTGCGTCTAATTCCTTAATTTTATCTAGGCTTGGTGACACTGCAATATAAATGATGAATAGGTATGAGAAAATCATATCCAAAAAGGAAACGGTAAACATTACATCGAGCAATTTTATTTCAACGGTGGAATTTCTAAGCTTCATTTATAAATAATATAAGACAGGTGCTTTATAAGGGATTAATCGCCGCAATAAATAATTTAAAGATAACAACCACGGCGGAAAGGTTCCCAAATAAATTGGAAAACTGTTGCGGCAGCGATTTGTAAAGTACCCTTCCGAGTATCCAATATGTCAGTGAAATCTTAGCTTCAGATATTTACGACGCAATCTGCAACAACGTCATACAGATTTATGATACACTTACCGTAGGTTAAATATTTATAATCGAAATGGGCCGGATTCCTTTACCTAAAGTTACAATTTGACAGATTGTCTATGGATCAAATGTCAAATTTTAACCGTTCGTAGACAAAATAAGGCATTGTTTCGATATATAGGAACCGGGCGATATCGTTATCAATGAAAACAAGCACTCATAATTACTTTCCATTGTTAGCAATTTCCAGCAAGTAGGTACCTGGATTATAATCTGAGATCCATTATTGTCCATTTGATCTATCCCTTCGGTAATACAGAATCTATTATTATACACTTTATTATAATATTAATAATAACGCCAATGCTAAGAGCAGATTTTCTATAAGACTTAGTAAAGTATACATATGTCAGAGCAATGGATGTAGAGAAAATACATGGTAATTAAGAATGAAGGTACATGTGACTGGATTAAGCTGTAAGTTGGGTAGGCACACTACATTTAAGATAATATAGAGAGAAAAAAAACAATAGAGAAAAAAAAACGACTGAATGTAATGTATGAAACTTCAGATGTGTCCTAGGTAGGTGTGATTATTATCGTGAATAGTAAGTACATATGTAAGTAAGTGGTTCGTATTATCGCTGAAAATTCCAAAAGAAGTGTCGAGTCTTTAATATTAACCGATAGGTAGGTATAAAAAGGTAGCGCGCGCCGGCAACCACACAGGCGTGAACAAAGGCCGTTTTTTTTAATTCCCCGCAGTATGAAGGGTAATATAATATTAGCCTTTAGGTATCTCAAAGCGTTTTCATCAACAAAAACTCCGCTGTCGCGCCGGCCGATTGTGTCGCCCGATGCCCATTGCTGTAGGTAGGTACTTACGTTATTCAACATTTTTCCTTTCCCTTTTGCGACTTGAAGCGGACAATCTTTTGCTCTTTTCGTCAGTGTTCTCTCTTTGAAATACAAACATTACTGTTTTTTATATTTATTTAGGAAAACTGTGATGATCGCTAGTCGGTTGGAAGATCGCACTCTATAACAATGGTTACTTTACCTATAGGTAATATATAATTAAACTCCCACAGACACAAGTCGACGATGACCCCACACGTTCAAAGTAGTTTAAAGCATCCGCCTGGTTCTAATGAATATATTCATAACATTACAAAATGCCTGAAATTATTAATGTATGTAGATTACAGGCCGTTTCAGGTTACGCGAGAGGCTTAATAACTAAAACTAGGGGCCCAAATGCCCAATAAATACATTTTAATACTTTACAAAGTACGATTTTCAGTCTTTATGAAATAGATATTACATTTTGTTGCATTAAATACTATTTTAATCAGTAACCGCTGTATATATGTGACATGATGGTGGAAGAATATTGACTTTCATCTCCGGGCAACAATTGTTGATAACAGCTTTCAGAATAGGTATGTACGTACTAGTATGTACCTTCTGTACCTTTCGCTTTCGGTATGGCTCCAAAGGAATTCACAGAATACTGATTAAGCACTTGCTTATATTTTATTTATGTTTAACTCTATTTGGAAAAAGGGCATGGGCACAGCTAATGCTACTTATTACACTTTGTTAAAACTTCATCATTTCAGCCGAAAGACGTCCACTGCTGGACATAGGCCTCCCCCAAGGCTCGCCACTCAGACCGGTTCTGTGCTACTTGCTTCCACCGGTTTCCCGCGACCTTCACGAGGTCGTCGCTCCATCTTGTTGGAGGCCTACCGACAGCTCGTCTCCCGGTTCGCGGGCGCCACTCGAGAACTTTCCGGCCCCATCGGCCATCAGTCCTGCGAGCAATGTGCCCCGCCCACTGCCACTTAAGGCTCGCAATTCTTCGGGCTATGTCGGTCACCCTAGTTCTACTGCGGATATCCTCATTTCTGATTCTATCACGCAGAGAAACCCCGAGCATAGCCCTCTCCATTGCCCTCTGAGTGACTTTGAGCCTTCTTATGAGGCCCATCGTAAGCGCCCACGCCTCGGAACCATAAGTCATCACTGGCAACACACACTGGTCGAAGACTTTCGACTTGAGACACTGCGGTAATTTGGACGAAAAGACACTGCGAAGCTTCCCGAACGCTGCCCAGCCGAGTCGGATTCGACGATTGACCTCTTTCTCGAAGTTGGACCTACCTAACTGGACTGTTTGTCCCAGGTATACATAATGGTCAACAACTTCGAGCGCAGAGCCTCCGATTATTACGGGAGTTGGCACAACATGGACATTAGACATAATTTTCGTCTTGTCCATGTTCATTTTAAGACCAACTCGATCGGAAACTCTGCTGAGGTCAGCGAGCATAATACTGAGGTCCTCCATGGTCTCAGCCATGTTAAAACTTAATGAACTTTTTTTACGTAGCGTGATAGAAAAATGAGTACACAGGCCACCTGATGATAAGTGGTCACTGCGGCCCATGGACACCGAAATCTTATGATTTCCTATTAAGAAACTGAGATCCTGAATGAATTGCCTACCCCGAGGCCTATGATAGAATGCCTCTGTGCCAGTAATTTCACCTTCCAAAACTCGTCAAAAATGGACTTTTATTATATAGGAAACTTACCAGGAATAGTATGAAGTAGGTTTAAGTATGTATATGTAATAATATGGAAAGATTTAATCATAACAATTTAAGAATGAATGTCCCTGTTTAGCATAATATCTACCTCGTATTTACTATTGTGCATTGAACTATATTTATGTATATTTAAATGAATCTTTCTTAACCGTATTTTTGTCATAGTTTAGTTAAGTACAATCCGTAGTCAGAGTATGTAATATATAAACTTCTTAAATTTCATGTTTATGGATGTGCCTTTTTTAAAACATAGTGCACCTGAGTTGATGTATTCTTAGTGTAATATAATTTGTAATATTACATTCAAATTAAGTTTACAATCGAAGTCACGAGACGTGATGCAAAACGTCTAATTCCAATTAAATCTTGAGATTAAAATAATCGTTTTCCTAGAAAGAATGTGGTTGGGAAATTATATTGTATTATTTCCGAATTAGATGTAATCGCAATTTTATTAATTGTGTAATTTGTAAGTACATATGTTTTGTATTAGGTGAATATATATATATTTATATATAATATGTAGGTATTTGTATACGTATAAATAAATGGTTTTTTTTCTATCTAAGTATATTGTTTTGTTAATAGCACCGACACATTCTCTGTTTTACCCTATGGCTGACTGGTAGAGAGCGCTATTGGGCATTAAGTTCGTCACTTGTACATATTAGTTTTCTCGTGAAAAAAAGTTCAAACAAATAAATATTAAGTATTATATACCCAAGTATCTCAATTGATCATACATTCCATCCTTTTACTGTAGGTGTGCGGTGTGTGTTTACGGTTTCACCCAAGAATTGTTTACTTAACTTCAAAAATATGTGTAATGTAAATATATTTATAAAACTACTGCTGCGATAACCATTAAATAATTCAAAGTATATATTGATGTTTGTGAAATTTGTATGTTATGCTATATTATAAGATACAACACGTCTTAATTAGCACTGTGGATTTGATATGTGTAGAGAGATGTACGAAGTTGTATGATACAGTGTCAATACATTCTGTGTTTTTCAAATATACCACCTTCTTATCCAGACGTAATACAACTACACTCAACAGCAATGAAAACGGGTCACTTTGTATAGGATTTTCTATACAAAGTGACCCGTTTTCATTGCTGTTGAGTGTATTTAGGTTTACAATACAAAATGTTATAGCATTATCTTTAAATAAACATTAATACTGTACCTACACCTTTTGTCCAATTTATTTTATTCAATCTGTCATTGTACAAAAATGCGAAGTGATTTTGAGGAATTTATATGTATAGTACATTGTTGCCAAGGTCCGGAAAATGAGGAAAGAATTGTCTGATGAAGTACTTAGGCATTTGCGTGAGTATCACGAGGCATGCAAAGGTACCGAGGCAGGCAATCCCTCATTCCACCAAGGACTACATATAGTGCTTTGCTCAAACAATGCGAGGAAATAATGAAAAAGCTAATTTTAAACATAGCATGAAATGCGTTTGAAAAAATCAAGAAAGCCAATAATTCACTTTACAACTGTTAGAAGAGATTTTCGCCTTTACTTATGTGATCTACTGTACATTTAAATGGTGCCGTAAATAAAATTCTTAATTGTCAGACTAACCACACGCATTCGGAGTAGTCTTACAACTATTTGTAACCATCCCATTTCTATCCAATCTATAGAGTACCTAAATTACCATGGAACATAGTGCGAAACCGCTCTTAAGTTCCCAACTCCATCGTCTTTATCGACCACGTATTTTTGTCTTCGAGTTGAGTAAGTAGGCCATTTGGAAGAAAGGAACTACATAAATACATTCTCATTCGCATGGTGAGGACACGAAACTTTACTCCCATACGAAGGGTTAGAAGAATTTCATACAATTATGAGCCGGTTCTAGTCTCCATTTTTACGATTTTCCTACAAAATTATCAGCTCAATTTCGTACCTTTTAAGCCATATCGAGCGAACGTAACAATTTCCGGCACCCGCTTTATCTGTCCGCGGGTCTGACAGGAAAAGTTCGACTGCCCCACGCGGCAGTCAAGGTACTGTCGACAAATTATAGAAGAACGAAAAAACGAAGCTTATAAGTATCTCATTCCAAGCAAACTTCAATTTGAGTTACTTATATTATTTTGTAAGCCCGTAGCCTAGAGCTTTTAACTATCGCGTCGCACGCAGGTGTGAATTTACTTATGTGCGAAATCAAATCAAGTCAAATTATTTATTCAGCAAGTAGGCCACATCTGGGCACTTTATAAAATTTTACACGAGAATTCAGATATATCGTATTAGATAGGTACAAAAATATATGAGAATATTCATTTGTGACAGTACTCATCTAAATATACTTAAGGAGATGAAAAAAAGTGAAAAATGTAAAAATTAGAATTTAAATGAATATCAATTTGAATTTACCACTAATCGTTTCGGTGAAGGATAACATAGTAAGTAGGTAAATCTACTAAGTAATTCTAGGCTATGTCAATCTACGCTGGGCACACGTGGTGACCATAGCCGAAATCGTCACGTGATGAGAGGAGGCCTGTGTCCAGCAGTGGGATGATACATATATAGACTGTGGTGGTAGTTGTGTCTTTTATTTTTAACAATTTTTTTTCAAGAGCCCCATCGGAAAATCGATAACGACAGTCTGACAGAGATAAGGCAACCGAATGCATAACTGCTGAGTCAGCGCAAGGCGCACGAATTCGATTTTACGTCGCCATTAGAAAAGGGAATGCCAAAACTAAAACCTGCCGCGTTATTTAGGGCGCGCCGCCGCCGGCTGAAAGTCAGATGAAATTTTATATTAGCCGAGATTTTTACTACTTTTCTTCATAAAATCTTGGTACTTGCTGTTTATTAAACTGTTATTTGTGTTATCATTCAAAATTACCTGTGGTTTTCTTCTTCTAATTATGAGTGTGATATTATTTGTCAACATACCTATCTGCTTAAGTAAAGATAAATGACATAACTCTCTATTTAAACAGAGGTAGTTACTAGTTACTGTTCTTTTTTACTAATACTTACTCTTTCCAACCGCTGTTCTTCTTCTCTTGTGAAGTGATCAAACGTAATCTAAGATTGTTTCTGCCAAAATTTCGCTACTGCTATCCCTTGTAACATAAGTACTATAATATTGGTACAAAATTATTTTTCCGAAGCAAAGAAATCTTAAACTAGCTTCTGCCCGCGACTTTGTCTGCGTGGGATTCGGTATGCCCGCGGGAATAATGTGTCTTCCTGGGATATAAAGTAGCCTTTACCTATGTTGACCAGTGTTATAAACTACCTCCATACCAAATTTTATTGCAATCCGACTAGTAATTTTCGAGTTAAATCATGACATATAGGGATACACAAACATACAGTAAATTTTCCTAATAATCGTTTTTTTTGTATTCAGTATCGTTTATATAGTCCTCTCGACTGGATGATTTCATTTGATTTTCAAGTTGCACACGCGACTTTTCTACAGACTTATTATTAGTATAGTATATATAAAAGAGTTGCCGAGTAGCGGCGGCGCGAATAGGCCCGCCGCCGGCCCGGCCGCGGCCGCACTTGTTGCGCAGCCCCATCGATCGCCTGCAGACACCTCCTTCCTCCGATCATACACTCGCACACGACAGCCGCTTCCCCAATCCAATCTGCAACTCATCACAATCTCATCCGCAATCTTCCGATTCCAATAACTTCAACCGATGACTCGACGCTCCCTCGGATTTCGGTATTCGTAAAACAATTGTTACGTTTTCAAGTTTATAGACGTCATAAATCGACTCGCTCCGAGCAATTCCCTCGGAGCTCTCCGCAGAATGAAGTGGACGATTATTTACGTTAATGCGGAGATGCTTTCACAGATACCATAAAGCTAATGTTTATTGCTACTTGTAGCCACCGTCTTGCTAAAGCAATAATGAAACGTACCTAATAACTTCATAACAATATCGGTCAAAAGGGTTCATTTTAACATTCTTCACTTGAAAATGTGCATGATTTCCATCTTGTTATACCTTACTTTCCTCTTAACTGAATATATCTACTTTATAAGCCTACCTACGTGTTATTTATCCTCGTTTTTTAATAAAGCAAGCGCCCCAAGACGGAAAAAGGAGACGAATAATTTTAAAGAGCGCTACGTGAGACGAATAGAAGTTTAATTATAACAACATTTCTGCGGAAATTATTATATACCTGAAAAAGGGGGCATTTGTAACCTTGGGCTGAGATGAAAGCCAATCTAAAGTACCTAACTTTAGATTGGCTTTTATGTGTTTTTATACGTATGTTTTTCTAAGCACATTACTGAACTAAAAAGAACATAACATTGTCTATTGTATTACTCTTCCCATTGTCCAATTAATTACTTGGCAAGGCTATAATATGTTACATGTTGAGTAGGTACGAGTATGTATTACGATACTCACAAAGGCCTTTGTGATGAGGTAACACTATGTACTAAGCTACAACTAGAGGTAAGTGAAGCTCTGGAACAGATGCTCTCCTGGGAAATTGTTATTTAGGATCGTAAAAATAGTTTCGGGAGTTCATTTGCATGATAACGTAATCTCTATACGCTGAAAGGACCAGTCAATCATAACAAAGATTTACATCGTAAATTTTGGAATTTATTTGACGTTTGATGAACAATGAGACAAGACGTGGTGGCCTAGTGGTTCGACCTACCGCCTCTCATGCAGAGGGTCGGGGGTTCGATTCCGACTCGCTCCTCTAAGTTTTTATTTTGTTGGAATTATTGGTTCGACCATTGGTGGATGTAAGTGTCACAAGACTGGTCTGAGTGGCGTGTCTAGGGAGAGGCCTATATCCAGCAATAGACGTCTTTAAGCTGAAAAAATGATTTATGGTAGGTAGGTCTTTACGACCTGCGAGTAGCAAACGTTTGGTAAAACTTTGACAAAGTGTCTAAATTTGTTACCCCATTCAAATTACAAAATGATTAAGTAAGAATGGAATTCCAGTAACCCAGGTAACACTATCGTCTATAATTATATCTGGACAATTGTCATAACATGATTAGCATAAGTTTTCGACATTTATGCGCCGTCGTATTTATAATGTCGATGCAGCTCTTGTTAAGAGAGGTGCTATACCTATTTTATACTTTATATCTTTTGCTTGTCACTCTTGTCGTTGTCACATTATAATAATATTACGCTGTATTCCATTGTATGATTTAATATATTTAACATGGTAGCAGAGCGAGAAAACTAACTCTAAATTCATTGCATAGCAAGAAAAAAAGAGCTCTCGATCATGCAAGCGTCAAGCATGAAAATCGAGATCGGTCGGCTCGACGGTTCTGCTAACTGGCTAAGCTATTAAGTAAGTATAATCGACTCCACAGTACATTAATAGGTTAAGACGCTGACAAGAACTAATGACCTTTAGCAATCGAGGCAGGCAACTGTCTCAGCGGACAATGTCTGTTTGCATTGGAGGGAGCGAGAACTGCGAGAAGCACGACCGCGGCATTTGGGCGATATAGGTACGTAGAAAATAAAAAAATAAGATAAAAAAAAACCCACATTGCATGATCAATATAAATTAACAATTTTAAAGTATAAAGTGAATATTAAGATATATTTTACTCGCCTTACAAATTAAATAGTTTTCGTTTAAATAAAGTCGATTTAGGTCTTGTCAGCGCCTTAACAGGGATTCGTTAGGTAGCTCGTCGATGTCGTCGGTAGCAGTCTGCATGAAAGAAGCCGCTCACCCGAGAATATTTCTGCCCAGCGAAGTATAAACAACCAATACGTCTTAAGTTTAATGAATGCCTAACGCACCTAGGCTCATTCGCTATGTGAACATCCTTTATCAAGGGTTGATGAAGCTATATGGAGTTTTTTGTTCATTGTTTTTTTAATCATGCCAACCAGCTTAGAGACAAATAGCCATAGACGTAAATAATATAGACCCGGTCTAACGTACACGTAATATGTCCCCACTTCTACGGTGTCCAATCCAAAGTTCTGTCACCGAGCGTGCGGTGACAATAAGCGTTTTTAAAAAAACTTTTTTCGAAACTGTTTCTCAGTATCTAAAAACTCGTCTCGTTGTTGAAAAAATGTGACCCAGCTTTAGTGTCACGATATAAGTTTAACTTTGGATTGGACACCAATGAAGTGGAGAAACATGACATGTATCTACGTTAGGCCGGGTCCATACGAAGTATTATTTATGTCTATGCAAATAGCATTTAAAGATCAAAGGTGATATAAGGATTCAACTAGACTAAGCGTGATCTCATTGGTAGCTTAAATGCTAAACACCCTTACGTTCCTACACGTAGATCCCATTTCTAAGGACCGTTTTGGAGGACCAATCGAGGGTTCCCTGCTCAAACCCGATAAGTCGCCTTAAGAAAACAATAAAATTTGAATTTGACGTAGAGCATAGAAAGTTCACAATTGTAAAACAAAGTATCTCGACTTATCGGGTTTGAGCAGGGAACCCTCGCAATATTGTACGAATGTGTCTAATCCTCTACCGGTACATATAGATCACTGAGATGACTCAAGGTTCATGATCAGAAGTGGATATTATGTCTATCAGGTGAAATGAAACATGAATGACCAAGGAAGGTAAGCTATCTTGCAACATTCGTTCTAATGTTAGTATCTGCAGTAGAGTTTTCTTATATCTTTCGTCGTCTGAAAAGTCTGTCGGAAGCTTAGTGTCCAAAACCGTGAAATATAACAATAACAAAAGGCAATATCCTGCTTTAATTGCGCTGAGAAGAACCGAGGGGACGACTGTAATGAACTTGCTTCGCTCGATTAAATAAATGAGCTTTACATTTTCAATTCGTCATCGTTCCTCTTGACGAGGCTAAACAATAAACCTAATAGGCGTAGGGTAGATAAATCATTTGTTTTTTTGAAAAGCGTCTACGTCATTTAGACAAGAAAGGTTGTGAGACCCTAGATTATGGAGGGTTGAAGTAAAGCAGCGCAATCTTTATACTTTCAAAAGTGGACACCAAATCGGGTATGTTTGGGGCGCTGCGGTCGCCACAAGTGTCAAGCCAGGCGGATAGTCTGCAGTAGCGCCCTCAGATAGCGCTGCTGAGGCGAAAACGGTTGTGAGGAGAGTGTGTTTTGTTTTGGTGCTTATCAAATCCGCTGGACACGTTTTCAACTGTTTCGCCATATAAGACTGCGCTCCTTACCAAGACACATTCCACACTCCATACCCTAGCCAATGTACGCGTTCATCGGCTTATTTCATGCTTATGCTAATAATAATAACAGCTGACACAAATTCTGGAGGCGTCAATATCATGATAGGAAGATTGGATAGGTACGTATCGTATGGTACATTGACTAAGGTTGTGACCTTTATACAATTAGTCTGTTAACTGACTGATTACCTCCATAACAGTATTATCAGATGGAACATCCAGCACGCTAGACGTACTACTACTAATACAGCCTATTTGCGTCCCACTGCTGGGCACAGGCCTCCTCACATCACGAGAGGACTTGGGCTATAGTCCCCACGCGGTCCCAGTTGGGGCCTTCACACACATCTTTGAATTACTTCGCAGAGGCGTGCAAGTTTCCTCACGATGTTTTCCTTCACCGAAAAGCTCAATGGTAAATTCAAATTGAATTTCGCACATAAGTAAACTTGGAGGTGCGAGCCGGAATCGAACTCCGACCCTCTGCATGAGAGGCGGTAGGTCGAACCACTAGGCCACCACGGCTTCGCGGCGCTACGCGTACAGTATGCATAAACTAACAGAGCATAACATGAGACTACATAAAGAATAATATTTTTTGCCTATGCAGTCACTGCCTGAGAATAATTGATTGCACTAGGGGAAATTATACCTAATTGAAACTTTTTAGTGTGTCAACTGAACTAAATATAGTCAGCACCATGTTTAGGAGACTGACTTCGTTCCGCGTAGATTAGAGTTTGTGTAACTGAAGAGAGGTAGGCACTACCTAGGTAACCTACCTCCATAAGGTTTATAGTTATTGAGTAATGAAAAACTGGATAATCAATCAATAAAAATCGGGATAAAAGTACCCAGTCCATATTATTTCCAGCGTCTCAGGCTATCTCAATTCCATCAAAATCGGTCCAGCCTTTTAACATGAGGAAGGACAAATAAACAAATATAATAATTTCGCATTTATAAATTTAATAAAAATTATTTTTACAGTCTGCAGAAGTAGATATCTAAGCTGTCGAAGGCCTCAAAGTGCGCTCCTATCCTCTGTAGAGGATATAGAGGATATAGACATTAAGCGCGTCCCATTGAATGCGTAGCAACTGCTGGCTGTATGTTCCCTTTGCTACCTGTGTGTGTGTGTGTGTGTGTGTGTGTATTTGGCCAGGGCGCCGTAATTAAATGACTCTTGTCACTAAACAGGCCTACTTTATCAGCGGCACAATGGTTTTATATTTATAACCTACAAATCAGTAGACATTTGTAGGTTCTATAGCTTTCCTTACGTTTAACTAAATTTAAAATCAGGCCAGCCCAGTGCTAAGACGAGGCTCACCAGTGAGAAGTAAAATGCTGTTGTGGTGGTGGTGATTTGAGTAACTACAGGTACCAATTTGTTTCGTAAATTATGCAGGGCCAGTTTGTATGGCGACTGTTCAGCAGTGGAGTGAGTTCTTGTAGCTAACAAATCAATAACTAAGTATAAGCTGTTATAACCACGTGCAAGTACGAATTCTCAAATATTTTGGACACATCGCTCGGAATCAGCAATCCATGGAACGACTCGTTGTCCAGGGACAAGTACAGGGCAAGCGGTCTCGCGGCCGGTCACCCACGCGTTGGACAGATCTGATAAAAGCTGCGACGCAAGCATCAATAGTCCAATGTTTCCGTAATGCCGAAGACCGCAACAAATGGAGACGCATCGCAGGGAGAGCTTCATCAGCAGATGCATCGTCATGAAACCACGACCACTCTGTCAAGAGTGAACGACTAAGGAGGAGGTTATAACCACAGCAGCCTTTTTACGAACTACGCTGCTGCGGGCACAGACCTCCTCTCATCGCGAGAGGCCAGGGCATTTACATAAGTAGTCACTGAGCCGAATATAGTTTTTTCAAAAGAAATCAATTTCGACACTTGAGTTATAGGTATCAATATCATTTCCATCCAGAAACGTTTTGTGACATGTTTTCGGCTAAATTCAAAGGTTACAAACGACCCTTGTCATCGGCACACGTTTCACGACATCGTATTTAACTTATCGTTCGCATCAAAATTCATATAATCATTGTTCATTTTTGATATCTACGTGCCGCGCACATGGATATTCAAAAGCCGTGGTAGCCCAGCCTGGTTGTTTGACCTACAGACTTATCATGCAGAGGATTAGTTGGTTCAATTCAAATCCTAGCTCGCATCTCTGTGTGTATATATGTGAAAGAAAGAGAGAGAAAATATACATTCGGGGAAAGACAGAACAACACGTGAAAGAAATAAACGAACTGCAATATGACAAATGAAACGTTGTGGTCTATTTCTAAATTTAATGATGGTCCTAACTCAGGATGTTCTAGCATTTGGGGTTATACGCGTTTAACTTAAATTTACAACAAAACAGTAGCTAAGCTTTAAAGGATAACATAGTGGGGAAAGATCCCAATATATACTGGAAGAAGCATGCTTTGGAGAAATCCCAAACCATCTCTTGATGAAAGGGCATATTATTCTCAATAGTGGTATGTTAAGAGGTTGTAATGGTCGTAGGTTGTTTTCATTAGTCTAAGGCGTATTACAGCCTTACAAGTTCGTAGAGTCGTCTGGCTCAGCGGCGCCCAGAACTTCCAATTAATGGAAATCTTAAGCCGGTTAAAGGATTGAAGATGGATTTCTCCCCGTAAATATAAACTAGAAACTAGAAAAGTATAAGCTTCTTTTACGAAAATGAACCGACTCTGGTAGGCATATTTGAAGCTCTTAAGGATGGTGAATCTTACTTCAAGCCATTGGTCGCCCTTAATTTAAATAAAAGTACCTACCTGCTAATACTCTCTCTATATAGATGAAGGGTATTGTATAATGTTTTGTGACATTTAAAGGGTAGGCAGACTGCATGCAGCTATTTCATTCGGTAGTATCATTTTATAAGATGCATTAAGATACCTATTGCATTTTAACGTATCTGTATTGAGTAAGGCCATCTCAACTAATATTATTAAATGCGAGAGTACCTAACTCTGTCTGTCTGTCTGACCTCTTCACGCTTAAACCGCTTGACTGATTTGGATGAAATTTGGTATGGAGATAGTGTACCGCGAAAGGTTATATATATAGGCTACTTTTTATACCGAAAAAAAGGAATAGTGCCCGCGGGAACGCTATAACCAAATTCCACGCGGGCAAAGTCGCGGGCAGAAGATAATAGTACCTAATCTGAAATGTATCACAGTATGTTATTAAAATCGCCTACCAGACTTTATTTCTTTTATTCCTCACACACGGACACTGCTGGTACCTACCTAAGGAATAATGATACAAAGTTTTATACATATTATATTATCTAGGTACAGGCACTATTATAAAACAAAGACATTTTATTTCATTGTCATGCATGGGTGGAGTTTCATTAATACATCTCGGACCGTAGCCGAAACAATACACATTGTTTCCTGACGACCCGCGCTCGCCAACAGTCCGAATTGTCCACTTGCCAAAGAATCAAAATACGAAAATGAAAATTTCAAGATACACTACTACTACTGCAGCCTATTTGCGTCCCACTGCTGGGCACAGGCCTCCTAGAGGCCTAGAGGGTTTGGGCTATAGTCCCCACGCGGGCCCAGTGCGGATTGGGGACTTCACACACATCTTTGAATGACTTCGCAGATGCGTGCAGGTTTCCTCACGATGTTTTCCTTCACCGAAAAGCTCTGTGGTAAATTCAAATTGAATTTCGCACATTAAGTAAACTTAGAGGTGCGAGCGAGGTGGGGAATCGAACCCCCGACCCTCTGCATGAGAGGCGGTAGGTCAACCACTAAGCCACCACGGCTTCAACAAGTGGCTTCAAGATACACGTTTGGATTTATTTGATGATTTGGAGTTAAAAGAAAAAAATAACTAGAATGAAACCAACAACTGCGCTGTTATTGTCGTTATCTCTTGACGTAGGCTCAGTTTTAAATTCACTGTAGAGCCTATCTCTTTCATACTTTAAGGGGATACGTTAAGAAAACAACTCATTTTTAAATGCTCAGAACTCGTAAAGTACTCATGTTAGAAGTCTGATTTTCGGATATGCGTTTATTGATTATATACTTGAAATATTGATCAAGACCGAGACGCGCTTATATCGTAGGTATTAACACTCAACAGTAATGACAACAGGTCACTTTGTATGAAAAATCCTATACAAAGTGACCCGTTTACTTTGCTGTTGAGTGTATTTACCGACTATCTCAGAAACAGCTCTAACAATTTGGACAAGATTTGCAAAAGGAAATATTTATTTGGAGAACTTACGTCCTTTCCCGTCGTCTTAAGTATAATCGAACCAAATTTCATCAAAATCATTCAATGGTTTAGCCGGGAAAGCCTAACAGACAGAGGGATTGACAGAGTTAGGTACTTTTTCATTTATAATATTATCATAGATGGATACCGGAAAAGTCAAATACCTAATAGGTCAAGCCGTTCTTTCATTTATATTTTCTACTTCATGGATACACAATTACACGTTCAACATATGAAAGACATAGAGACATCTGCACCTTCATTATAAAATCCTTAAATAGCTGATAAGTTTGATGAATCCTGTTCACTTAAATCTACTTTCTCATCATCATCATTACCATCATCATCAGCCTGCATCAGTCCACATAGGCCTCTCCCATTGATCGCTTCTTAGCTCGGTCTTCAGCTATTAGCCTCCAGTTTCCGCCTCCAACCCTGTGTAAGTCAAAGCTCCATCTAACGACAGGGCGTCCTACGCTTCTAAACGTAACTACTTTCAATACAAAAGCTTCGTTAAGGTTTTCTCTTACAGTATCTATCCGTCAGCGTGTTCCTTTACAACTTTACCTTACGCAATGCGATTAACAAATTCAATTAGTATCATTTGATTATCCTACCCGAATTCAATACCTTGAGGAATACAGATATTACTTATTATTGAAAGACTTTCAATATAATTTCTAACCAATAAAATAAGTGTCCATTTATAAGTCTGATATTAGATGCTCATAATATATATGTATATTTACTTTGACCCCTAGCTGGTTGACAAAACAAAGGCGTTAATTTCCGGTTCCATATTTAACTTGAGCAACATGTAGGTGCAATATGTATTTCTTCTCTGTTTATTATTACAACGTATTTAATGATATCCTACCTAAAAACTGAAAAGAGGCCTAAATCAATTCCTGTCTTTATAGACAGGAATAAGGATGGATAATAATATCCATCCTTACAAATGTGTGTGAAACGTCCTAATGTGTGTGAAAATAAATCAGTAAAATACATACGTAATTAAAAATATTGAAAGTGTTAAAAAATAACGGGTACCTACTTACGTATCAGGTACTATCTAAGTAAGCATGTATCACCCCCGACCGCATCGTCACTTACCATCAGATGAGATCGTGGTCAAATGCTTGCTTATAATAATAAAAAAAAGATGGAAAAAATGGACGTCTTTCGGCTGAAATGATGATAATGAAGTGTCTATTGGGCCACTAAACTTTAACAAATATAATACTCGAGACAACCTTGACGAAAAGTAGCAAGAAACTTCACAGAGAAGTTAAACTTTTCGACCAATGTTTCCAGGGATTAGAAAATTCAATACAAAATCTCAATTAGTATTGGTATAACAATCTTAAGCGATTATACCAGTCTAGCCATAGCCTAATCTAAAAACATTTCAACAAAATAAGAAATCTGAGTACCTACGTAAGATGCTTTTTTCTTGTTTATTACGAATTTGAGAACGAAACCGTCCTCCTCGACGTTTATGTTTTTTAGAATAAATTTTAATTAGATTCTGACAAGGGAGGTAGGTAACCACTCATTTAAGTCGAAAAAAGTGCCAGTTTAAAAATTCGCTGAACCTTTTATTCTCCCTGGAGAACATTATTGGAGTATCGAAAAGGTAAGCATATTTTTAATTATTTGTAGTTGTACTCATCTATTTCCCATTTATACGTTCATGGACACCTAGATTAGAACCTACCTATACCCCATAACAGCACTTGTGCCGTTATACGCCAAAAGATATCCAGTATCACCAGCAACATAACGTCTGAATTCACACAGTATTTTTAACATTGGCAAGTAGGTAGGCTTCAATTAAAAACGTTAAAAGTTAACCATAACACTAAGTAGTTTTTTTTTCATGTTTCATGCGCGTGGTCTATTCTTCGCTAATGGGGTGATGGGAATACATCGAGCACACTCTAACACATCTCTGCGTCCTGTATGCTAGACGAAGCTTACTAAGCGTGTCAATGTACCATTAAATTGTATGTGTTAATTTTATTCAAATACATTATTCAAGTACAAAAAGTACTTATTGTATGCAACGATGTATAACCAAGTCAAAATATGCTCGTGTCGTCCCTTACTGCAAATAAATAAATATGAATATGAATAGTATGTTCGACTACGTACTACGACTCACATCGTAAACTGCATCACTCGTCTTGTTTTACCTACTTAACATACAACCACTTATTGCAAAAAATACTATTATCGATGACTTTATTGACATCTTGGGAAGGCAGGCTGGATAATGTTTCCCTGATATATATACACGGTGGGTCAGAAAATATGGCAAAGATTTAACCCACCGTATCGGCTATCGATTCTAAGTATATTGTATAGGTCTTTAATTTTTTTTTGAGTTGATAAAAAAAAATTGTATATGGGATTGGTTGTGTGAGCGACGCCTGAATCCTATACAAAATATATTTTTACAAACTCAAAAAAAAATTAAAGACCTATACAATATACTTAGAATCGATAGCCGATACGGTGGGTTAAATCTTTGCCATATTTTCTGACCCACCGTGTATATATACTATTATAAATCTAAATATTGTTATTCTAAACACAATCCGGGTTCTGCGACTGATTTGGCAATATTGGGTGGCTGCAAAGCGTGTGTGAGACTGTAAGAATAGGGGAGGAATTCAAATAAGTATCAAGACGGCGCTTCTCGCAGCTTAGGGTATCGGAACGAACGGGACATGAAAGCCGAAGACGCAGTTTGATTGAAAGGCTTAAGCATCGTCTCCTTATTTGATTTACTTATGTGAATTTCGCATTGTACGACGAAGTAATGTAAGCGACAATTAATTATTATTAGGTACTCAAACCAAAATGTGCTCCAAGTAACTGTAATAATGGACTTTTTGCTTTCCTTACCTATAATATACAATACATACATATAACAGCTTTTTGTCTAATACACGAAATCTAGTGGGATTTTTTTATTTAATAGGATCTTTAGTTATTTCCAATAATGACAGGTAATTAAATAAGTCTTACATACAAGATTTGTTAATTTCGACAGAAAACCCGCAAAAAAAATTGTCCAAATCTATTAAACTGCGGTGGAGACAAGTTTCAGAAAGCCTCTCTAGGTAGCATCTGAATTCATATATTATCCTCATACTATGAATTTAAAGTTACAGTACCTGGGCGACCGAGCAATATTTCACCAACCAATTAAGAATTTAACACCGTTGCGTTAGGGTCTATTTTTCAATGATATTCTTTGCAGAACTATATAATTATAACTACTAGCTGACCCCGCGGACTTTGTACCGCCTTAGTTTTTTTTTGATATGAAAAATAGCTTACGTCCTATTCTCAGACCTACTGAACATACACACAAAATTTCATAGGAATCGGTCGAGCCGTTTCGGAGGAGTTTGGTTACAAACACTGTGACACGAGAATTTTATATATTAGACTAGCTGACCCCGCGGACTTCGTACCGCCTTAGTTTTTTTTGGGTATGAAAAATAGCTTACGTCCTATTCTCAGACCTATACTGAACATACACTCCAAATTTCATAGGAATCGGTCGAGCCGTTCCGGAGGAGTTTGGTTACAAACACTGTGACAAGAGAATTTTATATATTAGATAAATCTCCACCTATTTTAATCGTAGTTTTATTTTCATTAAGTAAAGTCTAACCTAGCCCTACCATACCGCAGTATTACCAATCTCTTTTCCCTTTCAGACCCCGCAAAAGCGTCAGAAACGAAAGCTCTGCTTCCGTAACGTATGTTATTTATGTGCGGCTATGACATTATGTACCCGTACTTATCACTCATTCTTTTACTGACGTTAATATTTAAAAGGTGTGATATTTGTAAATGCTCGGAGCGGCATCTGTGTTATCGTATAACGCCAGATGATGGATTAATTCATGACACCGCCAACGAACGCGCTTACCGAGTAGGTGTTCCGTGTCGTTCGTGTCAGGCGTCTCGTAATGAAAGATGTAAGGCAAGGTATACGCGATGATAAAAAGATAAATTGTCCTGAAAACCTAATTTGTAGGCTCCTTTGCCAAGCGGGAAATACATAAAATATCTTTCTGTAACAATAAATTACTGCTTGCGTTTTCTTACAATTGACGGAGGCATTCTAAATCAAAAAGGTTCTCAGTAAGTACTTAGGTAGGTAGTAATATCACGAAAACCCTGAAATGCAATGTTGACTTGACAGCCTCGATTGATGCCTCACATAAATTCACATCCATCGCCACCTCCACAACAGCCTATTTACGGCCCACTGCTGGGCACAGGCCTCCTCTCATCACGAGAGGGCTTGGGCATTAGTTCACATATTGTGGCTCCTATTTTGTAACATTGCTGGCGTTGAGTATAATATTATCTATATTTTCAAGATAATCTCCGAAGTGGACCAACGTCGTCATGTTTGGCCTTTATAGACTTGAGATTCATAGTAATCATAGATAATTAAAAAAAAACTCAAGTTACTTATGCAAATGGAACTGACTAGTGTCAAGAAATTAATTTAAAAGTTCAGTTTCAACGCCTTGACGTTTTGACGTTCCCTATAGAATCCGTATGAAATCCCTTTACTTCCCGAATGAGGCCCCAGGTTAATGAATCTTTTTACTTTATTCCATTTTCAAACGTGTAAATTAAACTAGCATACACATATTATAAATTCCACCTTTCCGTGTAAACTAGGTATCAGTGCAGGTTCAAAAGAAAATTGAATTTGCTCGAAATGAATTTCGGCCGCCAGCTTATAATAAACCAGACGAAATTCGTTCGTGCAGCCTTTGTGAACCGGAAAGCGAGTGCATTACAAAGGATATAGGATATTACATAAAAGCGTACCCAAGCTTATAGGAACTTTGATACTATAGTATAATACATATGAACTGAACCAGGTAAATTTTCTTTTATATCCTTACCTTACAATCCTCATAAAAGCCTTCTACTCGTGTCAATTAAAAGCAAAAAAAAAGATAAAGTATCATTGATTTACTTACTAGTACCCAACTTTTTTGCCAAAATTGTATGACGAAATTGTCGGAACAGCGATCGCAAAGGCGTTCATTTCACTTGATCTTAGTGTATTTCAACGGGTCTCGTTGCTTATTGCTTATGCTGTCCCGCATGATCAAAGAAAACCGGCGCTGCTATCACGCTGCTTGTGATAAGCCCAGTGAAGTTTTTTTCATGTCAATGGTATAGGCAAACGAGCGCACAGCCCACCTGATGGTAAGTGGTCACTGCGATCCATGGATACCGAAATCCTATGATCTCCCATTAAGAAACCATAAGATCTCGAATGCGTTGCCTACCTACCCTGAGGCCTAAGATGGAATGCCTCTGTACTAGAAATTTCACCGGCTACCTTAACCTAATAACAACAGTGCGAGCACCTATTTGGCGGGAGGTTAGCGGGGAAAAACGGTGGTACCACCCCGGGCGGACCTAGCACCAGTTCCTACCACTAGCAAAAGACTGAGGTACCTACTTCTCTGTCCCTATTTAAGACTTTGAATAGAGCCCCTGTTATTTTCGAAATGATCATGGCCGGACAAAAAAGGATATTTATATATATACATATATATAGGTATTTCAGTTGAGGCATGTCATACACATCCACCACCACAACAGCCTATTAACGTCCCAGTGCTGGGCACAAGCCTCCTCTCATCACGTGGGCCCAGCGCGGGTTGGGGACTTCACACACAAACTAAAATTACTTCGCGGATACGTGCAGGTTTCCTTACGATGTTTTCTTGCACCGAAAAGCTCAGTGGTATATTCAAATTGAATTTCGCAATATGCAAACTTACTTAGAGGTGCTAGCCGGATTCGAACCCCCGATACAGAGGGCTGCATGCGAGGCGGAGGTCGAACCACTAGGTCACCACGGCTTCTGGCATGTCACAGCCTGTTTTATTTGTACCTATTTTAATGTTGTTTGTATGTGTATATCTGCTTACTGAAAAAAACATATCTGTACCCTTATTACGAAGTGTAGGGAACTAAATAACTTCCTTAACTTATAGATAAAGCCGTGTTCTATTCACCGAAGATAGATTTTAGTGTATTTATAGGAAAACACTGCAAACACAATTGTGTATTCTGGGTGCATGTATCAAACATTTATGTAGGTATTTATAGCATAAAATTCGTAGTACAAGCGTAGCTTCGTTTAAATTTCAAACATAAGCGCCTTTGAACTTTTGGATTCAGCGAACTTTGTAATTCGTAACATGTCGTATCCTCCAGTGAACACACGCAATTAAGGTTTAGTGTGGGAATGTAAATTAGTAGCACAATTCGCAATCGTCAATTCGGTGAAGATTCCGCGAAAGATAGAACAATAAAGACGTTTGTCGACGACATAGCTCTTTTAATAGCCCACCACATGATCAACGGCTGTGTGCGTGAAACAGTATTGTATGTAGTATATTAAATAAAGAAAGTTACACATTTATAGATACTTCACTATAGCTTTTGCTCGCGATTTTGTATGCACATAAACATTAAACTGTAAAATCCCATTTTCCCGTTCCCATGGGACTTTCGGGAAATCCTCTCTTAGTCCTCCTCTAAACTTCTCAAGGAACCTACATAATACCAAGTTTCAGCTTTCTGCAAGACCAGTAGTTACGGCTGCGCGTTGTCAATGATTGATATTTTATTTTACAAGAGGAAAGTTTTGTCTGTTTTTTGGATTTTCAGCACCGAGTAACATAATATAAATCCATGATAAATCTCAAGATGTGTGTGATGAGTCCCCAATCCACACTGGGCCCGAGTATGGACTATAGCCCAAACCCTCTCGTGATGAGAGGAGGCCTGTGCCCAACAGTGGGACGCAAATAGGCTGTAGTAGTAGTAAATCTCAATTTACTATCAATTGTCAGCTATCCCAATAAGAATTAATTGTCTTTAATTTTAATGAAACCGTAATTTATTTTCGGAAGTTAAATAAGTTTGTCTTTCTTAACGCGTGTACAAAGCAAATATCAATAAATTTCAAGAGAATGTTTCAAATATTCATTCGATGTTACTCCCGATCTTCTTCACGTAAAGTCCTTCGTTATCGTAATAAGAAAGTTCTAAAGCGTAACATTGGTTAAGGACGTAAAGTTGTAGCGTAAAAGCCGGTTGGTAATCCACTTTCAAACGTAAAAAATAAGTACTTAGGTATGAAAGAGAAAATAATAAGAGAAGATACTAAAAATTGCCCTGTTTAGCCTAGTCAGTCATCAAAATATCAATCGCTTCTTTTTCAGACAAGAAATATCTCATCATTTCAGCCGAAAGACGTCCACTGCTGGACATAGGCCTCCCCCAAGGCTCGCCACTCAGACCGGTCCTGTGCTACTTGCTTCTACCGGTTTCCGGTGACCTTCACGAGGTCGTCGCTCCGACGAAGCCTACCGACAGCTCGTCTCCCGGTTCGCCGATGCCACTCGAGAACTTTCCGGCCCCATCGGCCATCAGTCCTGCGAGCAATGTGCCCCGCCCACTGCCACTTAAGGCTTGCAATTCTTCGGGCTATGTCGGTGATGCTAGTTCTACTGCGGCTATCCTCATTTCTGATTCTATCACGCAGAGGAACCCCGAGCATAGCCCTTAAGAAATATCTACCTATGCATGAATATCTTAGAGTAATACTACGAGATATTTCGGCTACAGAGGTTCGCAAGTTAATCCCTTCTCTGTCGCAAGGCTTATTTAGGATTCCTCCTTAGCAAGCAAGTCATTAGAGCGAAGCGCACCTATACCGAGTTATTGCCAGGGTCAGACAATTACAAGGGTTCAGGAAACAGAATAAAGAGATAGCAGCAAATACATGTAACATACCCACCCACCCACATTAAGTAACCTGCTGCAGCGGTATTGTGTTTGGCAATCCGTTTGCGATGCGGAAAACCAACAGCGCTTTTTCTACGAAACTGAAACTTAATTGCGCCAATCGATCGCATTGAACTCGTATTAAAAAACTACCTACTGGTCGTCAAAGCGGCTCAAGCCAATGTGGATATTTTCTTTTTTTTTCTTTGCTCGAGTAGCTTAATATTTTTTTATTATTATTGTCCTGAATGCACGTAACACGAGATATAGACATGAAAATTATGGGAATAATACCTAACCCCTAAATGAAGATTCGATCGCGAAATAGGGAGATAAAGATTTATCTCCCTATTTCACGAGGAATCCTTTGAATAATACTACAGTAAATTAATATAATTAAAAGTGATAAAACATCTTGCTACACAGGGAAATAGGTAAGTATTGTTGTTTATGGGCATGGGAAATCCCATAATTATCGCTCTTTATAGAATCAAATAGATTGCCTGTATGATTCTTCATGTAATTCGGGCTGAATTTAGTATAATATAATATTAGGTAAGTATTTAATCTTGTACCTACTTATTATTTTTTGTACACACATGAATTCGTACAGAACAATGTCTATCTTCATGATCTATTTTGGTCATTCAGCCAATTTCAAATTGCGACTTTTCACAGAGAATTTTTAACCATTTGAATATTCCATTTATTATATTGAAGTTATTGAATTACAGCATAAGGTGGGCGTCAGTGTAGCGAAGCCGTATCAGCCCGTGATGTAAATGATGAAAGGTCAAAATTTCTGGCATTTATGAATTCAGTGGTTAAAACCCGTTTAGGGTTGTAAATTCTGGAAAAATCAAATATGTTTCCATGTTTTCTTTTTAAGCTCCGGCTGTTTTGTGTATTTTTTCTTTTTTTTTGAAAACAAACAATCAATGATTCATGATGTCAATAACATAATGACAGTGTCAAATTCAATTCAAAATTAGGGAGGTAGGTATATATTTTTTCACCAGTCCTAATCGCCAGAATTCCAAAACTCAAAGGAACTCATTGAAATATAGGTAGGTATTAGGTAAGTAACACAACTTAACCGATGTAGCTATCTAACTTACGAATTAAATATGTATATACTTATGTTAAAAATACACAATGTTTATTTCGTTTTTCTCTGAAAAATACCAACAAAACATTCTTTTTTTGACGACCCATATTGAAACAAACTGTAATTCTTCCTTTTCAACCCTAAGCCCGTCATATCTTGGTGGACTGTAGTTTCTCCCTTTGATAGTCTCTTCGTTAATCCAAAATTTAATCTGACGTAAAACTCGAGTATTAATTTAATTAAAAGCTCTCGGTTTGATTCAATTACGTCCAGTTTGCTTTCTCGGTTAAATTGAGGTCACAGTCGGACTAAAATTTAGCGCCTAGGTATTTGTTGCGAAATTAATAGAAACTAGTTGTTTATTTTATTATACTAGTTGCCAATTAGGTATGCAAATTATCATATAAATAATTAATGACTAATTTAAGTATTTACGGTCTTCATCTAGACAGGCGGTAGCGTGTCAAAGTCAAGTTCAAGCAACAAAACTGGCGAGCAGCACCGTGTGTAATATTTCACGAACCATTTGGAGCCACTTTGACCCTCTCATAACTAAAAAACTATTTTACATAAACATGTCAAATTTGGCTCATATATTGAGACTTGCGAGATACATATGTACTTCAAATTTTATAAACCCACCTCAAACTGTTATTTAGATATTAACGTCCAAAAATCGTCATTTTTATCATTGACTGACCTATAAGATCAAAACTAACCTACTTCTAGATGACCTACAAACTTGATATTTGGCATAAAGATCGAGTATAAGGCGTATACATAGGAAAAAATATAAAAACAAGAAATTTCTGAAAAATTTTAGGTATTTAAAAAAAAAGTGCTATAAGTACTGCACGATCCAGTTTCATCGAGTTGGCCCTATTATGCATGTTTTCGTAGGTGGTCGGAGAATAGTGACAATAATTTCTGTACAAAAAGCAATTATGTTCCATCAAAACATAAATGTGCAAAAATAACTTGGCACCCATTTATAGATCTCAATTCTTTTGTTGGTGAAATCGACAACGATTGAACTTGGCTATCATTTTACATTTATGTTTTGATGGGATCATTATAATAGTTTAGAAGTAGTGTAAGGTATAATATTATGGTATTTTAAAGTAATGATAATGAGTATAAAAAAAAGCACTAAAACATCAACAAAATCCTTTAAAGAATTCGATTATACTTACAATAATAGAGAGGAGGGTAGAAACGTAATATATTCTATTGTGTTTAGTAGACTACATGTAGATATGTAGATTGAAAGACAAGGCGAATACATTTTTTATTTTTAATATTTTTTTCGTAAAATCTAGGAAAAAAACAATTATAAATATGTAAAAAAGGTAATAAAAATACCGTCTGAACTTATTTTGCCTTAGGTATGAATCTTGTACCCAAACTTATCATAGTCAAAAATTAAAAGTGACAGATCTTTTTTTAAAGGTTAACTGAATAACCTTCGAAAAAAGTTGTCACTAGACATAATAGCAAATATTAATAAATTAGCAGTACAGTAACATCGTCTTAACTCTTGCCTAACTTGGAAAAAAATATAGCCGTCTCGGCACGTTCGAACTTTGGTTCGAACGATGTTTGAGACATATTTTTGTATAATGAAACATCCGTTGTTTTATCATGAATATTTCAAAAACTCAATATTTTTTATTTATTTTAATAGTACATTATTGCAGAGGCCGCCAAGTAGCGCATTGCCGGACGAGTCAGTTAGAAGGCTGAGCGAAGCGAAGCCTTCTCTTAGTACGAGTCCGGCAATCGCAATTGCGGCAGAGGTATATATAATGCTTTTCTCAAACAGCGAGGAAATACGTAAGGTCAGTCGGGGCAAGCGCGCCAGGATGGGGTAAATGCGCCTAACATAAATATATCGAAACCTATAAATATTACTCAACTAGTATAATTGGCTGTTTACAAGGCATAGGGGCGAAATAAATTTAGGCGCACTTACCCCACATCAGTATTTACTACTTCCATGATCGTGGATGTTTTGGCCATGGAAGTTGACTTATTACCTCCATGGATTTGTCAGTTTAGGGGCAAGTGCGCCAGGATGGGATAAGTGCGCCTAACATAAATATATCGAAACCTATAAATATTACTCAACTAGTAGTTGGCTGTTTACAAGGCATAGGGGCGAAATAAATTTAGGCAGGCGCACTTACCCTACATCAGTATTTACTACTTCCATGATCGTGGATGATTTGGCCATGGAAGTTGTACTTATTACCTCCATGGATTTGTCAGTTTCTCTACAGAGGTGTCTCAAATAGCAAGCGAATTAAAAAAATCACACACGACAATAATGTACTGCCATGCCATGTAATAATGGACAGCCTCGCGTCTTCTTTTTTGAAAGTAACACGAACATTTCCGAGCATGTTTGAGAAAAACTTATTAATAATTAACTTTACATTAATCCTACATCACGCGATGGAGTATGACCGTTTGAACGCGGCGTTTCGTCTGCTCCTGCAGAATTTCCGCTTGAATTTTCTCCGGCCCTTAATGTCCTTGAACTTCTCACACTGGGATATCACGTCCACCACATGAGCCCAGTAATCGTCTAATTCCTCAGGTGGTCTATCGTTAACTAGTATAATTGGCTTGATGAAGCGTTTGCTCTCTATGACGTTACTATTACGGCTTAAATTTGAAGGGACTCTTGTTAAGGCCTTGTGTAAATCTTCATCTGGAGATTGTGGTCTTGGAGTGCTGCGGCCGCTGGACCGATCGTCTCTGTTCTTGGCTTCGGCTGCTCTCTCCTGGCTCTCCTTCAAGGCTGCTGCGTCAAAGGCCGCTTCCAGGTCCATCCTCTGGAATAGAATGAAGACAAGATTTAAGACGCCTTTTATGGGTAGGTAGATAGAATGTCGGAAGGCCTAGAGCAAGATGGAGCTAAGACCGCGGGAATCCGGTGGAAGCGAGTAGCACAGCACCACAGAATAGGTAAGTAATAGTACTAACGTAACAGTACGTCTGATTGGTGAGCATTGGGGGAGACTCTATGTCCAGCATGGGATGTCTTTCGTCTGAAATGATGTTGATGAGATTGAATAGGTATGGGATAAATAATCAAGTTATTTATAGATGTTATTATTGATTTCGCTTTGGATATCTAACTGACAGTCGAAAGATAGTTTATTGAAGTTTAAGTAATATTCCAGGGAAAATCTCTTATTCTTCCACGCATCCTGCTACAATACACTAACTTTGAAAAGGATTGGCCAGTTTCTGAAATGAGTAGGATATATGAAAAAAACATATTAAGTATTATATAGTCATTAAAGTTTCAACGATACAAATAATTTTTCGCAAACACGCGTTTAGCATTTTTGTAATTCTTATTTGAGTCTTACGGTTGTTTGTAAAGATCTTTTCAGATTTAATATTTTCAGTCAAATTAATTAAACCTACGAGCGCTTCTGACCTTTGTCGCATTTCCGCCACGGGAGCGTAGGTAAACTGTAAATTACAAGACACCTCCACGTAGGTAGACGCCCTTTCGGACGGCCGGAGAAAATTCGTTTTGGAGCCCGGACCCGGGCATGACAACAGGTTTCTTTCGTTCGCCGGTTGATTGCGTCGGCGGCGGCTCGAGATTTGAATTTCTTAAACGCGGACCACAAATGAAACCTCTCCTGGATGTTCCCCGGACGCTTTCTAAACTAGTACAAATCTGGGGAAACGCGGTGAGTCGGAGGAAAAGTCCCGAGATGCATACGCCAGCATACTAAGGTAGCTCGGGACCGCTCCTCCCCCTTCTCGTCCCCAACCCCGCACGATTGCTCTGTCAACTCAAGATGGCTTCGTCGACCTACTTGAATGGTTTATGAGGCTGTGGTATTTACCGCTTTAAAGTGTTGATTCTCGTATACTCCACGACTGGGCAGCACTCGTAGGCGTTGACATTTCTACGTACATTGCTGCGGTTTGCAGATCATTAATAGAAATGTGATGGTTCGTTAGCACAATGCCGATTGAATTTACAATTCTGATTACCAACTCGTAACAAATGTCAATATTGTACCTACGGTTGTGGAATAATTTATGCCCTGCGTGGAGGGATATTTTCGAGAGCTTCCCTTAGATACCTTATTCATTTAACGAATAGTAGTAGGTGTTATATTAGGTAGTATTCATAGTAATAATAGAAGGTATTAAGGAAACCCCTGTTTCTATGTATGCTTTTTGTTCCTTGGTGACTCTCTAAAAATCAAACTCGTGGGTCGTGGGTCTTTTTAAATGAATCGCGTCAATCGATTCGTTTTAATCCTGCGAGTGTTACTGAAGACATGGCATTAATCAAAATTTTAGTCTCGTTGAGCACACTTAAACCGCTGGACCGATTTAGATTTGATTTGATACGAAGATAGTTGGAGTCCAGGGGAAGGATATAGGCTTCTTTTTTCCGGGAAAAAGCAAGAGAACGCGATAAACGAATTCCTCGCGGGCGAATTCTCGAGCAGAAGCCAGCAATTCATATCCCTAAATGCTCTGTTCTGTCCTAGAACACATATGTTTGTTTAAAACTCGGGTTGCTTCCCAAAACTTAACTAGTTGCGAGTGCCAAGTAATAAGAACAAAAGGTAGTTTCTGTTATTTATAGGCTTACAATTTCGCACAGCGTCTAGACGGCACGATGTCCTGGAGTATCCTGCAGGTTCGCCACGAGACCTGCTCTATGCCAAATATGCCTCTATGCATAGAATATGTGCCACAATACTCAATGTAAATGCTGACGTCACATTTTCATACAGAAAATAGTAGGTAAATGGCGTTGCTAAATTTAATTCCTGAAATACAACAGCACGCTTCACGTGTTGTTGTTGTTCACGCGTTGATCTGAAGAAACCTAAAATTTGAACTACCTATCTAAGAATAGACGTGAATATCATAGATCACAGCAATATTGTGTCACACGGCGATAAAAAATAGCGTTGCGCGTCGATCTACAGAAACCTCCTAAAATTTTCAAACGTTCTAAGAATAAACGACAATAAAACCAAAGAGTAATTCTGCCAACTATTTATGTGCAATGAAAATGTCTTTCAACAACAATTGCCCTATAAACAACAAAAACAAACAACTAACCGCGCAGTTAATACGATTTGAAACGCGTTGCATGTATTCCAAGCAGTAAAAGTGTTGTGAAATACAAAATAGTTCTTCTCTCTCGCTTCATGGAGCTGAATTAAATTCTAGCAAGAAAGTGACAGAGCCAGCGAGTTCGACGTGATTCGATATTCATTCATAGTGTCTATTCAACCAGTAACGGACCGCTACACCCAGTTGCGGTGATTACGGTACGAAGCAACCATTAATAACATATGGACACAGCACCTAACATTATATGTAAAAATATATGGAGCAAACTGACATTAGAAAATACGTTCCATTAATGCTAATAACGCCTCTTTATAATATGTGTCAAGATAAATATTTTATACAAAAGTAAACCTAACACTATAAGACTTAAGTGTCGAATTTACTGAGCGCCAAACGGGTGGCCGAGTTGTTCGGCCACCCGTTTTGACGGGCCATTTTTCTTAGGCTGATTGTGAATCCTTACTTATAATAGATCAATGGAAGCAACAGATAATGTCAAAGCGCCCAGTCGGACCAGTCGGTTTATAAAATGTTATATCTGTAAGTTTTTTGCCACTCTGGCTATTTTATTTTTTTGTCCGAAGTCCGAAAAATATGAGGTACGAAAATTAGCTCGCAGAAAAACTACTGGACGTCTTCCGTATCGTAAACGGATGGAAAAACGCAATATCGCTGCGGGTTTTTAAGCTTGGGAGAGGAAGCTGAACGAAAAAGTATAATATTTTGGAAATGATGACCATTTCTTTATTTATTTAAACTTTATTGCACATTAGTAAAAACTAATGCAAATGGCGAACTAAATGCCATCTACCAGTGAAACCTTTAGGCAAAGCATAAATTTCAAGATCTTCTATACTAATAATAAGACGGTAAAGTAAAGTGAAGAAGTAGCGTCTGAAACCTGAAAATTAAAAGAAACTATCAAGTCGAGGGCACTATACGAGTATAAGTGAACCGTCTGACGCGGTGTTTCGACGTCAACTTTTGTTGGAACATCCGTTATATTCTGTTAAAGAATACATGGACTTAGATTTATAAATTTGTAATATATAGTTTGACATACCAATTGTACCATATTAATCCTATTATTTGTTAATATTATTTCTTATCTACTATATAAAAATAAGTCGGGTTTTCCTCCCTGACGCTATAACTCCAGAACGCACGAACCGATTTCCACGGTTTTGCATTCGTTGGAAAGGTCTCGGGCTCCGTGAGGTTTAAGGCGGTACGAAGTCCGCGGGGTCAGCTAGTTTTGGTATAAAAAGACGATCCTAACGGTGAAATATTTTTCACCTCAGCAGCTCGAACAAGTAGACTTTGCTGTCAGAAATTAGTGAGCAAAATCGTGTTTGTGTCACTCAGTGAGACAAAGTATTTTTTTAATTTGATTTTTTTTAATCCTTTTATCCCATCAGACAATCCCACCAGGCAAAGGCAAAGGCCTAAGCCTTGCAGCCACAGTTAAATCGTTCCCGCGCTTTTTTTTTAAATTTGATTATGCGAATGGTCATTTCATACTGCGGCATCTAACCAGTATCTACTTCTTATACCATTAGTTCAAACTATCTCGATTTTATCAGCTCTCTTCTTTTCATTTCTTTAAGAAAAGAGGTAGAATTATACTAGGCAAGTCTTAGTGCGAACCTATTTTCGTAGAAAAAAAAACTGAACTAGAAACGTTCGGACACGCGCAACGCATCAGTACCGCCGTATTTTAGACATTAAAACTTCATTAAAATTATACGTTGATTTAACTTCTGAAAATCTTACAAATTTTAAATGACTTATATTTCATATAATTATGTTATTTACAAACATTTTAAACTAAAGTTTTAATTTAAAGTAAACTAAAAGTTTTCAAATATTACCGAATAAATTCGAAATTTATCATCGTACTAGTTTCCGAACATACGTTTAGAAAATTGCCGCCATTCTCTCATGTCAAATCATGTCTTTCTTCTTAATTTTCGATAACTAACTTTAAAGTAATTCTTTTAAAACATTAAATTCAAGTATTAATTAGAGTGAAAGGAGTGAAGAAGAAATGTTATTTTATATTTTTCGTGATGTAAGTATTCTTTGGAAGTACCTTTTATGTGTTCTCGCTACTGAGGTGAAAAATTGTATGTGCTACTCGAGAGCAATTTCTTTTACTTCTCGTGCTCTTGAGTCCTTCGCTAAGCTCAAGATTCTAAACTAGAATCACTCGCTGAACGCTCGTGATTCAACTATAGAATCTTTCGCTAGCTCAGGACTCAAACATGGCACTCGAAGCAAAAATCAATTTTGCTCTCTTGTTGCACAAATAACTATTATTCCTGATTTTCATTATATTTGTATTTTGTATTCTTTCTGACGATCTCAATGTGAAATTCTCTTATTTTGACATGTAAAATATGCTGTAATTTGATATTGGGAAATAAATGTCTATGTCTATGTCTATTGAACACAAATTAACGATTTTTAGAAAAATTTACTGTATGTTTGTATGTATGGACATACGTCCGGATTTAACTCGAAAACCACTGGACGGATTGCAACAAAATTTGGTATGGGGGTAGTTTATAACATTGGTCAACATATAGGCTACTTTGTAATTCGGAAAAATGCATTGTTCCCGCGGGAATTGCTATTAACGAATTCCACGCGGATGAAGTCGCGGGCAGAAGCTAGTTTTTAAATATATTGATACTAATATTATAGCTGCGAAATTAATTCTGTATGTATGTCTGTTACCTCTTCACGCTTCAACCGTTGGACCGATTAAGAGGAATTTTGGTGAGGAGAGAGTTCGACTCCCAGAGACGGACAAAACTATTTTTTTCCGGAAATAACTCGATTTTTGAAAAAAATATATACTTGACTGCAAACAAACTTTTAATGACACATTATATATTTTTGTAATCCTTTCATTGAGCCCTTTATTTTGATACCCCACTTGACAGGCTTTGACAAGAAAAATATTTTTGGACACGTTTAAAATGCGTCCAAAAGTCAGCCATTTTGTTTTTTGCAAATTTGATATATTCAACCCAGTGTCACTCTCACAGTTAAGACGAATCTAACGACACCTCGCATGTTAAAATCCATCAAGCCATTTAGGCTACAGAGCGTGCCAAAGAAATATACATACATACATACATACACTCGAAATACATAACTCTCCTTCTAGCGCAGTCGGGTAAAAAGCATAGTGCCCGAGGGAACGCGATAACCGAATTGTACGAGGACGAAGTATCTTAAATATGAAAGAGCATTATAGTAATAATTGTATAGTATTGTATAATACTAGCTCCTGCCCGCGACTTCGCCCGCGTGGAATTCGGTTATCGCGTTCCTGCGGGCACTATGATTTTTTCCGGGATAAAAAGTAGCCTATGTCCTTTCCCGGGTCTCCAACTATATCCATACCAACCATATTGGTTCAGCCTTTGAAGCGTGAAGAGGAAACAGACAGACAGACAGAGTTACTTTCGCATTTATAATATTAATATGGATTTACGGTTCCGCCTACTAGTATTCGTTTTCAGCCACAAGTATCTATCGCGGCTGAGTTTTCTTTCCTCTTATGTAGGTACTTTGAATATCTTATTTATTTACTTAAACCTATGCATACGGGGTCAATCAAAACCTTGTGACGATATTTTACCCTCAGAATCAGCTATCGATTCTGAGCATGTTTTTAAGTTTTTTTTTGAGTCTGTAAGGAAAATATTTCTTTCACTTCTCTTGCTCGTAAAGTTGTACTTTAGGCTGACAGAAGGCTGTATAAAATTGAATTTTAGGCTCTAGAGCATAAAGTAAAATCTTCGTCTAAGACTAAGGAGATGAGGGCATACAGCCACATACACTTTTAAGCTTCATATAATCTTATACATGAAACATGCTTTTTCTTGTGATTTATTCTTTATATTCTCTATTTTAAAATATTAGAATGGATAATCAAATTAATAATTAAAAATTTAACGACGAAAAGGTGTGTGTATTCCTGAAAATCAAACAAAAAAAAACATAACCATGGCATTACACGGGGCGTGACTAAAGTCAAACGTCACATTGCTGAAAATTAAAAAAGAAAAATGAAATGGCGGAAATTCATTCTTTGTTCTGAATTGGTAAAATTGGTGCGTTGAGATTATTTCGTTAATTCTAATTTCAAAGATGTCATCATCGAGTAGTGATGATGAAATAGTGCTTTCACCGAATAATACTACGATGGAGAGAAACGCTAAAAACTTAGTTGAAAATATATTGCCGCAAAATCCAAGCCATTTGCGGAATGTGTTCTTTTTAATAATATTTAATTTCCTCGCAGTCGAAGTGAAAAGCAGAGTGTAAAACACGAGCATAAAACCCATTTTCCCCTTGACTTACTATACACCCTCGCCTCTCGGCTCGGTTGTATATCTGTAAATCTCGGGTAAAATGGCTTGTTTTATGCTCTTTTTGTTTTTTGACGGCTAGTCAGCGTGCCTAAAGTTGTTTTTTACGAACTAGTGCGTAAAGTTTTTTGAGCCTGTTCGTTTATTTCTTTATTCATTTTTTTCGCAAATGTATTAAAAAAATCGTTTAATACACGTGTGAAATTGTCATTTTCACTCGTCCCTAGTGTTAACGCTCGCTTTCGCTCGCGCTAACATAACTAGGGACTCGTGATAAAATGACGAACTTTTCGCACTTGCATCAAAATGTACTATTGTATGTGATTCAGATATCGCTCACACCAACACTCCCATACTGGGCCGTACTAATAATTTTTTTTACTAACTCGAAAAAAAATGCTTATAGAATCGATAGCTGATTCTGTGGGTAAAATATCGTCACACGTTTTGCTTGACCCTATATCTAAAGGATCTCAGAAACGGCCCTAACGATTTGGATGAAATGTTGAGTAGGTATAGAGGTTTTCAGGGGCGAAAATTCAATCTGCCTGGGTCTTATACCTAGGAAAACTCATTTTTCTCAAACATGCTCGGAAATGTTCGTGTTACTTTCAAAAAAAGAAGACGCGAGGCTGTCCATTGCCGGCCTTGGCCAGCAAAATCATTATTGTCGTGTGTGTGTTTTTTTTAATTCGCTTGCTATTTGAGACACCTCTGTAGAGAAACTGACAAATCCATGGAGGTAATAAGTACAACTTCCATGGCCAAATCATCCACGATCATGGAAGTAGTAAAATACTGATTTGGGGTAAGTGCGCCTAAATTTATTTCGCCCCTATGCCTTGTTAACAGCCAACTCATCATCATCATCATTTCAGCCGAAAGACGTCCACTGCTGGACATAGGCCTCCCCCAAGGCTCGCCACTCAGACCGGTCCTGTGCTACTTGCTTCCACCGGTTTCCCGCGACCTTCACGAGGTCGTCGCTCCATCTTGTTGGAGGCCTACCGACAGCTCGTCTCCCGGTTCGCGGGCGCCACTCGAGAACTTTCCGGCCCCATCGGCCATCAGTCCTGCGAGCAATGTGCTCCGCCCACTCCCACGTAAGGCTCGCAATTCTTCGTGCTAACAGCCAACTACTAGTTGAGTAATATTTATAGGTTTCGATATATTTATGTTAGGCGCACTTACCCCATCCTGGCGCACTTGCCCCGAAACTGACAAATCCATGGAGGTAATAAGTACAACTTCCATGGCCAAATCATCCACAATCATGGAAGTAGTAAATACTGATGTGGGGTAAGTGCGCCTAAATTTATTTCGCCCCTATGCCTTGTAAACAGCCAACTACTAGTTGAGTAATATTTATAGGTTTCGATATATTTATGTTAGGCGCACTTACCCCGACGTATACGACGTATTTCCTCGCTGTTTGAGAAAAGCATTATATATACCTCGGCCGCAATTGCGATTGCCGGACTCGTACTAATAGAAGGCTTCGCTTCGCTCAGCCTTCTAACTGACTCGTCCGGCAATGCGCTACTTGGCGGCCTCTGCAATAATGTACTATTGCCTCATTTTTCATCCGAGCCAAGCTGTACTTAAAAAATCAAACGCCTCTCGCAATATGAAAGAGTAAAAGAATATTATATTCGAATCCCTTCATGAATTTGGAATAGAATCATGAAACAGTCGTCAAACGTCCCCTAAAACGGTCATAAAAAGAGTTGTCTCATTCACACGCATTGCTTTTAGGCTTTTTACTATATAAAAGTGCCATTGAGGCATTACTCAAAATATATTCAGATGGTAGCGCTGGGATTTAGATGTTTGGGAAATGTAGCTACAGTTACATTTGCCGTAGATTTTTAGGGTTCCGTACCTCAATTGAAAAAAACGGAACCCCTATAGGATCACTTTGTTGTCCGTCTGTCCGTCTGTCAGGGCCATTACTCTCAGGAACGCGTAGCTATGTCCAGTTGAAGTTTATGTCAATATAAGGGTCTACAGTCTCTTTTGGCTGTGAAAAAATCAAACTTGTAAGTCAGCGCGTCAAAGTCAAAAGATATGCTCGTTTATGTTGCATATTTTGTGATTTCACAAAAGGGAATGCAAAACCTATTGGGTACTTTCCGATGACCTAGAATAATGAAGTTTGGCCAGACGCAAGGTCCTACGACACAAGTACAGGAAGGAATCTGAAAACTGTGAGTATTATATATTTTGATGATGGAAAATGCAAATTTACAAATACAAACTTATTATTTGCGGTTAGTGCAGTAGACACGGCTACTGCACCAACCGCAAATGATAAGATTGTAATCGTTTTGCATTTTCTATCATACTTTTCTATATACGGCTCAAAATTAGGTAAGGTTCCTTCAAGTTTGTACGGAACCCTCAGTGCGCGAGTCCAATTCGTACTTGACCGGTTTTTTTTATTACGTTTTAACAAGAAAAAAATGTTTATTAAATGCTTAATGGAAAGGAAAAAATGCGACCTACACGAGTCGCGGTATGACCCGCGTAGGTCGCATTTTTTCCTTACGGTTACGGTTAGTATTTTTATAATATTAAAGTGCCCGATTTTGTGCGTCGGCAAGAACTAAAAAAACAGACTAAAGAAAATACTTAGTACCATATTAATTTAAAAATTAATGAAGGCACATTGTAAGTATTGTAACTCATTATACTGAATATCCGTGAAATAATAGAAAATTACAAAGAAAGAAAATTAAAAATGAAACAGAAATTTTGTCGTACCTATTTGATACCAATTTTCACGGTTGGTATTAATTAAAGTTTGTGTATATTTACCTGGAAAATCCGTTTCTGAGAAAGAGAAAATGCGTTCATTACGGGTATTCGTCTGCTGCTGGGATTATGAATCAGTCGTAATGAAGTCTTGCTCGACAAATTTGTTTCTTACGTGGTTTTCTGTTCATGTTTCTATTCTCATGTGTTCATATTTATCACTTTTAGACACAAAAACGTTCGGGAAATGAAACCTTAGTAATTTATTACATACTTACGCATTCTTTCAAGAATTCGTGTGTTACAAAATATAAAACGTTTAGGCCCTTTACTTACTTCATTGCACAATATTCCTTACGCTTACTGTGTGTTTTTTTCGAGCACCTACGGAAATATGCTTTTTTACTTAGGTTCACAATCTACTATTGCAATCTTCTACAAATTCATTGGAGCAATGTGTTAATTTGTTCAACAAAAAATAACAATAGATACCTACGTACCTAATTAAATAATTAAATTGTCAATTTGCGGGAGATGTCTTTTGGGCTGAAATGGTGATGATGAAATTTACGATGTCTATCAAAAGTTCTCTTACACATTTTACTGGTCTGTAAATACCACACGTGTTTTTCGGACAATTTCATATTAGAAATACTTGCGTAAATGACTGGGTGGTTGAAACTAGGCGATGTGTGATTCGATCCGCCACAACGCTCGGTCGTTAGCTGCGGCGCAAAAATTGGTCTAGTATTTAAATCGAAATAAAATTAAAAAGACTTATATTATGAACATATAGTAGGTTGTTAGGCAAGGGTTAAAAAACACCCACTTCACCCTCGAACTATTCTCTTAGAGCTATCCATGTGGTCGTACATCAAAATCTCTTCGTCGGGTGTTTAATACAACTTGATTTTAAAAATATTACTTTTAAGTAGATCGATAGGTACCACGCGAATTCTTCGGACCATTTCTCATGCAGTGGAAACACGTAAATGACTAGGTTATTGAATCCAGGGAGTGATTCGATCCGCCGCGGGCGACGTTCAGGTCGTTAGCTGCAGCGTACCTGGACCTAAGCCAAGATAGGCCGTATATTCAGGATCTAGCATATATTTCATTTAAAATGTGTGGAACGTCGCTATGCCATAGAAGATTTTAAATACATTGCGTTCCGACTTCAACTCATAACACTTCAAAAACATCTTCTGATGTAGCAGATTAGGGAGGTAGGTATACATGCATGACAATTAGAAACTTTATTTCTATATTTATTAGCGACTGGCAGGGACAGAAAAATACATAACAAAGTAAAGCGATATCGCTTAGTAGGACATAACTCGCAAAATAGGTTTCAAGACGGGTACCAGTAAGTACCTACGTAATTGGTATAGCACGACTCGACTTAGAAGGCGTAAGGCGAAGCACTTAAGCCGTTTACGCAGAGTTTATTATTGCTTAATCCACGCGCCTTCTAAGTTGTTTCAACGTGTATCAAGTGAACTTTTCATGAGAGTTACTGTAGAAGTTTTTCTCGTAGTTTACATGTAGCTCGGGGGAATTTTTATAAAAATATTTTTCACCTCACTGGCTCGAAAGTGGTCGTTTTGCAGCTTGATATCCGAGCGCAAAAGTTGATTTTATCCGCTAGCGTGGAAAGTGTTTTTGAAATTCGAACGACGCATGACGCCACTGCCACAATAAAAAAACAACGATACGTTCTGGAACGCAATTCGTCGTGAGAGTTTTATTAAAATAAAGGTTCAATTTACTTAATATCATCATTAATAAAATTATATTAATAATACACCGTTTCAGATGTATTTCATTATTTCACTATGTTTTATCACAAAAATACTTAAATATGTGTATATTTTAACTGTATTCAATGAATAATTGAATCTTGAAGTACGCGTAGGAGTGATTTGGAACGCAACCCCCGGAAAAAAAACATGAAAAAAAAAAAAAAAGTTTTAGATTGCTGGTTTTGTAATTTAGAATACCTATACGAAGTAATAAAGAAAATATGAGCGATTCTAGCGATGAAGATACGAATTTAACTCCTCCAGAGTTAGCACAAACTGTACGTGACGCCGAACTAAGTCTTCTTCCCGAAAAATCGCGCGTGAGGTGAAAAATTTTGTGTTGCGCTCAGCAGCAAAGTCGCTTGCTGTCTCGTGCCTTGAAACCCTCGTTACACTCAGGATTCTATATTTGAACCACTCGCTTCGCTCGTGGTTCAACCCTAGAATCCTTCGTTCACTCGGGTCTCAATCACGCACTCACAGCAAACAACAACTTTGCAGCCTTGCATAACAAATAACTATTTTCAGTAGGTTTCTGGATTATTTGTCTGTAAAATCGACTCTGAAAGTTGTTTCACCTTACTCAAAAGAACTAAGTAGGTACCTATATAATACTCGGAATAATTTCGCTACAGATTTTTAAACAGAAGTTATAAACATGCCACCTACATAATAGCCATAAATTATAAGCTCTCCTGAAATTTTAAACAAAACCACACATTTCATGGTGCACTTGACTTTGTTAACATAACCTTGGCGTGAAAAGTAAACATAACACATATTTAATCCTATACTTCCTCAAACATCTGCTGCGAACTCTTTAGTTTTACGATATTAATATGATGTGAGAGATTGTGGATGTGGAGGATAAACATTCGCACTCGTACGAGATACTCTCACTGCCAGCACGGTTTTGTACTAAAAATACAGACAAAGTAAGACTAAATGCCATCAAAACCATGACTTGTAAAAACGAACCAAGTCTCGCAACTCAAATCTTCTACCTAAAAGAGAGTGAGGACCATGTAAGTAATACTACTACTTCAGCCTAGTTGCGTCCCACTGCTGGGCACAGGCCTCCCCTCGTCATGAGAGGGATATAGTCCCCACGCGGGCCCAGTGCGGATTGGGGACTTCACACACATCTTTGAATTACTTCGCAGATGCGTGCAGGTTTTCTCACGATGTTTTCCTTCACCAAAAAGCTCATGGTAAATTCAAATTGAATTTTGCACGTAAGTAAACGAGGTGCGAGTCGAAATCGAACCCCTGACCCTCGGCATGAGAGGAGGTAGGTCGAACCACTAAGGCCACCACGGCAACAACGGCTTTTTGTAAGTAATACCAAATCGGTTAATTTATTCAGTCCCTACTTTAGGGTCCTTTCTGTCTTAAGTTATTACGTAATTAGCTAACTTAACAACTTCTTGTCACCACGGGTCGAAAATGGCCTGAACTGCTTCGAAAAAAGGATGGTACGGTCGTGCCGCTTTTTTTCTCGACTTGGCGGGAGCAATGCCGTGCCCTCAGATATGACTGTTTTTTATTGCAAAGGAGATTGGACGTTTCATATGGGAAGTGGTCTATGAACCAATAACGACACTGTTGTGATATTTATGTAGGGATACAGTAGTTCTCAGAAAAATAAGTTTCTAATACTTGTTTCTCATAAATTTTTGTTTGACTTCTGACTGTATTATACTACATATATATTTATCTGGTAGATTACTTAATTCATGAGAGGGGACTATTTCTAGTAGCGGAAAACAAAACAAAAACAGTGCAGAAAACATTTATTTTCATTTATTTTTGTTATCAGCGTAGAGGTACCTACTGTACTTGCTACGGGGTGAACGGGTTGCGGCACGACAAAACAAAGATCGCGGGCAAAAAAATGCGTCGGTATTTAATATAGATATTTCAGCGTTACTCTATAATGATGTTTGAAATTTGTAGGTAATGTAGCCAACTTACCTATAAGTAATAAGATTCTGGAAATAACAAGGGTAGGATCAAACAAATATTGCAAAAGGAGTTAGTTAGCTTTAGTTACTTCCGCTGGACGTTTTTCTGGACGCTTTTCCATAATCGGCTCGGTCCAGCGTTCCAGCAGGCTTTATTTTGGGGCGGTTTCAAGCGATGTTTCACCGGGGAGAAATAAAATAAACAAATATATTGTTCGTCGGGCTTAACCCCGGGCATTAGTCCTGGGGCTTATCGACGGCTACAATTCTTACTACAATACTTTTTATTAAACTTCTAAAAGCGACTTGTCACAATTTCTAACCAGACGGTTTTATTATCATTGCGAAATTAAACAGCTGTAAAACAATAATCGATTAAAAGGCCTTTGTAAATAAACAAACGGGATGGTAATAAACGTTAAAACAACAAGGGAAGTATGCAATTAGCGATGCTTCAGGTGACCTGGATACGAAGCCACGTAGAAATGACGTGAGGACAGTCAGTGTTCAGGAATAACTGACTTGCTGTAATCAGTCCCGCAGTGCACAGATTTGGCCATGATTACACCAGAGCCAAAACCGATTTCATTTGATATAAGATATTACCATGACAATCTTAAATGTAAACTCATCAACATACACGGAAGAGTTCCATGGAAAGTGACTCTATCGTAGAAGGTGATTTCTACCTCTCTACGACCGTAGTCTGTGGTAAATGTACGTAGAAATAATATCGTCTGCGTTTTGTATCTATATATATAACATTATATACTAGCTTCTGCCCGCGCCTTCGTCCGAGGGAATTCGTTAATAGTTATTCCCGCGAGAACTATGCATTTTTCCGGGATAATAATTAGCCTATATGTTGACAAGTGTTATAAACTACCACTATAACAATTTTGTTGCAATCTGTCCAGTAGTTTTCGAGTTAAATCCGGACATACATACATACATACTGACATACAGTATTTTTTTCTAAAAATCGTTATTTTGTGTTCAGTATCGTTATATAGTCCCCTCGACTTGATAGTTTCTTTTAATTTTCAAGTTTCAGACGCGACTTCATCTACTGACTTATTATTTTATTAGTATACCTAGTTATACATAGATTACTCATAACGTGTCTGACTGATTGACTGGTGGCAATGCACACACAAAAGTACTGGTAGTTTAGCTGAAATTTGGCATGTAGGTAATACTAGGTTACTTGGGCAGTTTACGACGGCACTAAGAAAGTATTTCCCTAAAGTCCCTGTGAAAAAGGGTAATATAGGTGATTTCGTTATTCTATTAAGTGAGCTACTGCGTAAGTCTGTCTAGTGTGGATTGTAAGAAGGTCGGCTTCGCCCAAGGATTTAGGGCGCAATCGTGGGCTGTCGGGATTATCCTGCACAAGGACAATATAACAGTATTTGACTTTTTATTCACTGAAGTAAAGGTAAAAAATATTTCTACATTCGACAGTCAAGTAGGTATACCTAACACGATTACACGCTCGATGAAACACTTCTTCAGCTTGTATCTTGTAATCAACGGAATAGGAAAGTTCAGACGAGGTGGGTAGGTCGTAAATGCCAAAGGCAACAGAGCCCACTTTTTTAAGATTGCTTTGGAGTGAAAAAGATGGGAACTGGGAGGCAGGAAACATGTAAGTACCTAAAGTAGGAAAACTGAACTTGTTTTCCTAAAACTGTTCTTGCGACCTGTTTGGCTGAAATTATTAAAAGAAGCCATTCTTTTAATAATAGAGATGACGACAACTTTTTTTCCTAAGTCTATCAGGAAGACTATTGAAAAGTATTGGACACGTATTTTTTCTCCAACTTTAATGCGTTTTAACTTAGTCATTCTTTGTTAATTTGATAAAACAAAAAATACGTGTCGAATATTTTTTATTACCTGACTGACGGACTAATTAGAATTTCGATTCCTTCACCCTGTCGTCATCCCTATTTCATTTCATCTAATTTAAGATATCCATGTCCATACCTAGATCAAAAAGAAATATAGGAGTTAAGATGGGAAACATCGTTTTTGGTAAATGACAAGCGCTTTTTGGGTGTGTTACTCAAGTCGTCTCTACCCACTTAAGTAAATTGACGTATTTTGTATCAAATTCTAGTTGCGACATACAATTTCCGCTTACCTCGAACAGCTTTCTCAACTTCGGCAGTTCATATTATAATCCAGTATAATAAACAGGCTGTCAAGCATCAATCGGGGGCGCTTACGTTAACGCGCATGTTTACGTTTACATTCACAGCAGACGCGTCTGAGTCAGCGCGAATGTTTGTGAACGCAAACCACCTATAGTACTACAACTTTGATGTTGGCTCGGTTTAATTAACAATTTGATTGAGGCAAACAATGCGTTTACAATATTACGATTGGTTGATTTGCATAGGTTGGATAGCGAAGTCATAAACAATGCGAATTAGAACAGGGACTAGTCGTTTAATTAGGGCGGGAATTAAGATTTAGTTAGGAAACCCGGGCTGAATTCTAGAAATTACATATTTTTGTTTTTCTCTTGCATCTTAAAAATTTTCTAATCCGTCAGGAGTAGGTAATTATTTTATCCTTTGCTGACATTTTTCTGTAAAATTTCACACACCATATTAGTAGAATTGTTATGGTGATAATTGTAAGAAAGGTGAATTTTATTTTATCAAATAAATGTCTGTATAACATCCATCCATAAATAACGTTTTTTTTTATCATGTAAGTAGGTACCCGTTCAAGAGTAAAATTACAAAGGCATAAATCTTATACGCAATGTATTTTGATGTTTATTCAATAAGTATAGCTAATCTATCCGTAGATGGATGACGTGACCTGCTTGTTTGTTTACAAAATTCTCGGTAAAGATCTATAGTGAGACGCCTCCGAGACAACAAGAGACAGCAAAAAGTATTTCTTCTTTTAGAAATGAATTTTACAGAATTTATTTCAGAGGGTTTATCCCAATTCGCTGTTTTTATTAATTTCTCAATATTACTGAATTAAAAAAGAAGAATCTATGGTTGAATGACGCGTCTCGTTTTATATTTGTTGGTTAGGCATTCAAATGATAAGATTACATTAAAATGCATGGAAAATGCGATGGAAAGTTTTCAAAAGATAGTACTTCCATAGTCCTAAAACATTTCGTGTTCCTATGATAATTGTTGCAATCCATACTTAATGTTTTATTCAACCATACAGCAATAACTCATGTTATCATTCAGTAATATTCATAAATTAATGAAAACAGCGAAATATTTGACAGCTATTTGCGACGTTGCCAACTTTTGGAGTAAACCCTCTTAAATAAACCCTCTCTGTCTCTCTTAGCGCACCTCTTTAGTCCTGAAGGTTGGCCGCTAGCTTCTTGTACGCCTCTCGATCCAAAATGAACCCTACACGTTTGTATCGAATATACCACACATGTACACCTTTATACATCTTGTTCTTGGAAATTGGACCAGCCATTAGGCATGACGACAGCAGTCCGTCGAGTATTGGAAAATAGCAGACACGTATTTTACTCGTATGCTTCTTAAATCAATGAAAATTGACAACAACGCAACAAAACTCGAGACTCTTACAAATTATAATTAGCCGTGACGTTTTATGAATTTTAAAAATATCGTCGTTAATTTTGGTTTACGTAACGTATATGGGTCAAATGTTTTTTTCAAAAACTAACTTATACGGATTAGTTCATTTTTTTCAGTCATCTAGCCTATTTCGACTGCTGTAATTTTGCTCATATTTGGCAATGTTTTATTTACGAGATATTTTTTATTTTTTCGTTTTAATTGCTGGCCTTGAATTACTGTGTAGACAGTCTACCTGACTAGGCTAATTACTTCGTGGACTACTGAGGCCTCTTTCGGAAATCAAAAAAACCTCTCGAGATTTTCATCGATGGACTAAACGCAAGACGGAGTGGCGGTTATAGTTTACAGACCACAGACTTCTTCCTTACCCTGTGCTTCTCTCTGTTGGCGCTGAAGAGCACCCAGCCCACGTATATGAACATGATGAGCGCCGGCACTACCAGACTGGCCACGACCGGGATCCGGCGCACCCACGCGTGGTAGACGGCCAGCAGCAGCAGACAGATGCCCACGAGGATCGCGATGTAGCGGCCGGTGCGTCGCCGTTCCTCCTGTAAGACGTTCCATCTGTAAGCTTACTTATACTTATTTTATCGGGTCCACTGAAAACCAAGACCTCGGCCTCTAACAAGATGGAGCGACGACCTCGTGAAGGTCGCGGGAAACCGGTGGAAGCAAGTAGCACAGGACCGGTCTGATTGGCGAGCCATGGGGGAGGCCTATGTCCAGCAGTGGACGTCTTTTGGCTGAAATGATGATGATGATGATGACTGAAAACCAGCGCCGTTGGTGCTTCTGTACCACGGCATACGCTGAGTGGTATCCATTTTTGTAACACTTTTGTAGGTATGGTGTCCAACCTATTGTCAATTAGTGTATGCAAAATAAAGTTATTTCTTTCTTTCTTTCTTTCTATACGGGGTCAAGCAAAACGTTATGACCATATTTTAACCACAGTATCAGTTATCGATTCTAAGCAGGTTTTTTTAAAGATTTGTTTTAAAAAAATTGTATTGCCCTGATACCTGAATTCGTAAGTACCTCAGTATATTTTTTTTAATAACTCGAAAAAAATTAAATCAAAAAAACATGCTTAAAGTCGGTTTTCAATATCTCCGATCGATCGCTGCGGCTTGCGGCCGACATGACTTTTATCGATATTATTGCCTTTACTTAGCTATTTAAATTCTCTAAAAAAAATGTTTCCATTACATGGGCTCAAATGATTATTTTGGTAAATATGAATAGCAAGTAAAGGCAAAAAATATCGATAAAACTCATGTCGGAGTCGCCCGCAAGCCGCAGCAATCGATCGGAGACATTGACAACCCACCTTCACAATCGATAGTTGATTCTGCGGGTAAAATATCGGCACAGGGTTTTGCTTGACCCCTTATAAGTAAACTTAGTACGCTATTGGAGAACATTGCGCTAGATGCAAAGAGAGAGAAGACGAAAATACATGGACCCTTTAGGGTATTCCAAGATTATGGTATTGAATTTTCCGTACTTATTTGTTTTCCTTTTCCGATTAAAAGGTTTTGTGACCTACAGCAAAAGAAGAATTTTCAGAGCTGTAATAACATTTAGGTAGGTATAAAATTACTCTTCTCTAGCAAATAGCAGAGATAGCTAAAGGAATGCAATAACATAAATTACTGAGGAATTTACGATTTCCACGTATAAAGAGTATATTCGATTTCTAAGTATAAAGAGCAGTGTAGAGTCGTTATTTGCCTTGAGTGAATGTATTGAACACTGAGCAAGCGATGAGGGATTATATGATAGATCTCATAGACCCCTGCGAGCAAGCGAAGCTTTACAATCAAAAACGAAATAACTTTTCTGCCGAGTGAAACGCTAAATTCCTCACTAGGTAATACGTAAAATTTTCGAAGTAATTCTATAAATGATTTTCAAGTCCCCAAACCGCACTGGGCTCACACGGGGACAACAGCGCAAACCCTCTCCTTCGTGGTGAGAGGAGGCCTTACCCGAAAGTTGACTATTGTTGTGTCAGTATCTAAATACGATGTCAGGATTGCCGCTATCTATCCAGCTATATGTATAATTACTGCTTTATGTACCCGTGTAGTTTACCGACTGTATCACTGCACGGATGGACGGACGCAAACTCGGACATTTACATTCATTAATCCGGTGTAACCACGTGGAAACGCATACATTGCGTCGTAAGTACACTTTCAATTCCACACGAGCTTGTATAGTTTTTACGTCAGAAAATACCCGCACAGTGTAAACGGTAGACCGCGAAAAACTTGAACGAGCGAAATTATTTAAAATGCCCGGAAACGTTTATAAGCAAAAGTTATAAAATAGAAGTAACTAGTACTACTACAGCCTATTTGCGTCCCACTGCTGGGCACAGGCCTCCTCTCATCACGAGAGGGTTTGGGCTATAGTCCCCACGCGGGCCCCGAAAAGCTCAGTGGTAAATTCAATAGAAGTAAGTAGAATCCATACTTATATTTACAACAATGTGAAAGTGTGTGTGTGTGTGTTTACAACAGTGTAATTTTGTTTTTTTGGCACCGCCCCTAACCATTTTCTGCTTTTCCTAAAGGTTGACTGGTAGAAAATGCCTCAAGACATTAAGTCCGCCTTTTGTACACTAAGTTTTCTTTATGTGCAATAAAGTTTAAATAAATAAAATAAATAAATAAATAAAGTGTGTTTGTTTGTTTGTCCTTCCTTCACGTCGAAACGACTGGACCAAAATGAATGAAATTTGATATGGAGATAGTTTGAGACCCCGGGAATAACATAGAATACTTTTTATCCCTCTTTCTACGAGAACGGGTTTTCTACGGGTCAAACCGGGTTTTTCAATACTTCTATGACTATTACTACAACTATATGTTTACTATCGCGGGTAACAGTTAGTAATTTGATATTTTATTTTAATGACAAAATAATAAACCCGTTATACGTAATAGGTACGTTAATAGTACAATACTACAGAGGCCGGGAAGGAGGAAGTTGCAGGCCGAGTATTATATACGGCCGAACGAAGTGAGGCCGGATAGTTACGCGAGGCCGACAACTTCCGTTCCCCGCCGATGTATGTATAGTGCTTTTCTCAAACATGCAATGATATAAATAAATAAAATAAAATTTTATTTATAATATATTTTGTCTTTTTTACATAAACAAAACTGCGCCACCTATGTAGCAATTATGGTTCATGTTTTTTTTAAAGCTGTATTGGCAGAATGTCATAGCGAACCGAACATAGAGTAAATATTGCTTGTAGCTTTTCCGATTATTTATTCAATTTAGAATTTATATAGTTTTGTGTCTACGATCATACGCTAGAGATCTTCTACTACCTATCTAAAGTCCCGCGCCTTCACATTGCAAAACGCTTCAATTTTATTATTATTATTTAAAAAACACCACCAACACTCTCAACGCATAGTTGATGGCTGTCTCAGCACGCACACATGTGTTGAGAGTGTTGGTGGTGTTTTTTAAATACATTGAAGCGTTTTGAAGTGTGAAGGCGCGGGACTTTAGATAGTAGAAGATCTCTACCCATGTCTGTCGCCCAAACAAAGCTTCCAACCGCCCGCTGCCAATTATTTTAGCTGAGACCAATCAAGCTCTACTTAACGCAGTTATTTGTGTAAATTCCATCATGGTAAATATTATATTAGTCCGGACGCTGGTCTCCTGAGCATTGTCACTATATTGTCAGCCAATCAGCGCGATGATTAAATCACCCCACAGGACGCCTCAAATATCCTTTGATTGAATAGCGTACGATGCATTCTAAGTAGGTACCAATGATTAATTGAGGAAAATAAATCAGTAAACAATTTTTGTGTAGTGCTGAAGTAAGGCAAAAGCTTTCGGAATACCTACATAGGTATATTGCATGCCACTGCTGGGCACATGCCATCCCCTCTCTCATCGCGACATGGTTTTAGGTCCCACAGGCGTAGTGTAGATTGCGGACCTCACACACCTATGAATTACTTCGCAGATGCGTGAAGTTTCACTCACGATGTTTTCCTTCATCAAAAAATTTCAGTAGTAAATTAAATTGAAATTCCGCATAGGTACACCAAAACTCAGGGGTGCGAGCCAGGGTTATTTGAACTCCAGATCCTTGAAGTAAAAGTGCCCCTATGTGGCCAATTTGCTGAATAAATGATTGAATTTGAATTTGACATACCTACCACATGAGAGGCAGTAGATCAAACCACTATCCCAACGAGCTATTACCTACCAGTTTAATTTTTTCACGTTAATCATAGATACAATGAAAAAATACTAATAAGTAAGTTTAAGCGGTGGTATCCGCTATGCCGATGTATGCTGATGGCCCACAGGGCCGGAAAGTTCTCGAGTGGCGCCCGCGAACCGGGACACGAGCTGTCGGTAGGCCTCCAACGAGATGGAGCCTCGTGAAGGTCGCGGGAAACCGGTGGAAGCAAGTAGCACAGGACCGGTCTGAGTGCCGAGCTTTGGGGGAGACCTATATCCAGCAGTGGACGTCTTTCGGCTGAAATGATGATGATCCGCTATGCATATAAACTACACATGCAAATGTGTGAGAGTATGACTGTAACCTGTGTCGAAGTATTACAATATCGACTGTAAATAGGTAACTTCATTTGGAAAACATGAAGTATTATCGTAACTTCAACAAAGTCGGCAGTTGAACGATTTTTCCCTTAAGGTAAAGTTTAACTACTAATAGGTAGCTAGTGTCTGAAAAGCCGGTCGTTTGCTTCTGTAAAATGTTTTAACTAATGGCTAACTAGCAAAGTTAGTCTATTTAGCTAACGACTAGCGGTAGAAAACTTCTGTTTTTAAACTTTCCCTTTGTAACTTTAAAATCTCTAGATAGAAAAGAAAACTAGGCAAAAATAACTATATGCAGATGTGTTTTTTGATCGTGAAAAATCGGGAGACAAGATTATGACTTAGATACCTTAATTTACAGTTTAATTAAACTGTAAACTACTACAGCCATTTGCGTCCCACTTATGGGCACAGGCCTCCTCTCATCACGAGAGTGTTTGGGCTATAGTCCCCACGCGTGCCCAGTTAAACTGTAAAGGTACCTATAATTTAAAAGCAATCGATCAACAAACAATATAATTACCTTTATAGTCAGCGGATCCTTTTTAACCTTCACTCTCGCTTGACGAACATCGTTGTTCAATTTTAAATTCATCGTGCTGTGTCTACAATCCATAACAAAAGTTGTTTATCATTTTGCTCCATTAACTCGAACCTTTACGTCTCTACCTCTAAAATTGATCACTATTTTTTGAAGTTCCGGTTTTCGCGCGTTCCAGACACAAGCGTTCGATGCGCGCGCGTTTCCCGCGCGAGCGCTGTCAAACTGCAGATTAGAAGCAGGCCGGAGGCAAAACGGTGCATAATTCCGCGCTCAGTCGCCTCCAGCCGTTAAATCCGCGTAAACCGTGGCAGTCAATCTTAACAGCTAATGACGGACAATACCACCATCAATCACCGCTAAATCGCCATGATCTGAAACTTTCCAGAGCCCAGTTTTACCGCCAGTCTTTCCAGTTTACGGCTCCTCTGGTAAATGTTCACCTATTCCGCTTTGTGAAAAAGATTATCTATCTACTTTGAACAATATTGGAATTCAACGTAGGTAGCCTGTAAAAAGGTAACGCTTTAATAAACTAAAAAAACCGTGTGCACGGTCACCAGACATGAACTGGCGTTGCGGAGGTTGAAAAATGGTTACCTATAATTATATAATTTATATAGTATTTTATAATTATACATAATAATATATCTACTTACTTATTAAACTTTACCTTTACTGACTGATGACAACGCAAAGCAAGTACTGGTCATATGAAGCTGAAATTTTGCATGGTAGGTGCCTCGGGGAGTCTAGCGCATTCACATATAATTAAAGGAGGTTCCCGAAATTCTCACGGTAACGGGAGAACACGAGACTATAGATACATACATACATGTTAATGTTTCTGTGCACACGAAGTCGCGGGCAAAAGCTCGTTTGCAATAAAAGAAAGAAAGACGTTTACATCCAACTATAAACTTCTAAAGTGCTTAATTACAAGTCACTAACCTCAAAGTTTAAATAAAACCATTATCGGGACTTGTGTATTGCGTCTCATTGTAATGAAATTCCCGGCCGTCATTAAAGGCAACGGCTTGAAGGAGCACGCCCGTTAAGCAGCGAAGCTCTTTGCAAAGTTTTCCATTACTGGACTATTTTCTCTTGCGAATATTTAACCAACCAAGAGTTGTCTCGACAGACTACATTCGAAACTGTACCTAAGACCATAGAAAAATCAAGATAAACCTAGAATATCAACCTTCATACAAATCAGCGTACGCTCGAAATTAGTGCTAAATACGATAATAGATGTCGCTGCCTAGGTAGCCTGCATATAAAGAACTCCATGAGCAGCATCTAGATGACGCCTCAAATCTTCTTACAGGATATATATGGAAATTTGAAGTTCCCCCTGGATGTTGCTCATAATATAGAGCTTTTCCGATGTAAGCCGCAATGAAAGGAGATTGACAGTCTATTATATGTATACTTAATTACCTTGTCTCTGCTAAGTAAGACTAACTTACATTAGGGCTATGGAGCATTTATAAGTTATCACTAAATAAAAGTACAGTTTTCCATATTAAGCGAGACTAGTAAGTAATAACATAAGTAACAACAGTGATATCATGCGCAGTGAATAGGCAGAAAATGGAATCTTATTTTGGGGATATGGTCGCTCCATCCATCCATATCTCTATGGACCGTTCTCAATAGAACCCCAGTTATTAGTAAGTACTAACTATATGCGTATCTGTCCAGTTACTGCCCGCTAAACCAAATTATTTTTTATCAATAACTAATTCAACAAAACATAATTTAATAGGTAGGTATAGGTATAATCTTATTTTCTGTGAACTTAACAAGTTTCTATAAAAAGCGAGATATTGGATTTTTAAATTAAAACAATGGCGGATAAGTTTTAGATTACCAATCTAATGTAGCCTTCTCGTTGTACCCCCGATAGCGAGCCGGTAAGAGGTTTATTTATTGCTGCTGTACCAGCCGGGATTTTATTAGGGCATTATATACTAGCTAGAGAATATCCTTGCGTAACGCAAGGCTCTAAGCCGAGGTCCTTATTTCTGATAATGTACTATTATTATCCCTTCAGTAAATCTTTACTTCCACCCTAGAAGTTTATTTAAGGTCAAAAAGAAAATTGTGTTGTATCCCTCTCTCTATTAAATTCTGTAGACATTTAATTACTTACCGTAGTTTAAGTTTATTTTAACTTTGACTTTACCAGTGCCTACGTGAATATTTACCCACCTACTATTGATTATACTTGTAATCATAAAAGAATGACGTTTACTGCTTCACATATTAAGAGGGGATACACGCCTAAATCGGGAAATTGCCGTTTTTCCGTGTTTTCCAAAAATATTCACGGGTTCCAAGATTTTACAGTCTTAAAATAAATAAGTGTTTGCGTCAATGACGGAGGAATGTATTAATGTAGTTAACCATAGGAAAACCTTCCTTTTTTTCTTTTTTAATGTCATTTTGAGTATATTTGTAACACGCGTTTTCGAAAACTTGCAATACATGCTGTGTTTCACAGGTCGTCGCAGGTCGTCGCTGGAGGGAGGTACCTATGGACTAAGTAAAATAACAATAAAGGAAGATGAATAATTTCGATTTTTAAGACAGATAATTAATTATAATAGCCAGCTAGTAGATAACGCTCATGCAGAGGGTCGGGGTTCGATTCCAGATCGCACATCTAAGTTTACTTATGTGCGAAATTCAATTTGAATTTACCACTGAGCTTTCGGTGAAGGAAAACATCGTGAGGAAACCTGCAAGCATCTGCGAAGTAATTGAAAGATGTGTGTGAAGTCCTCAATCCGCACTGGGCCCGCGTGGGGACTATAGCCCAAACCCTCTCGTGATGAGAGGAGGCCTGTGCCCAGCAGTGATACAAGATAACCCTCGTTACAACTTTATCACCTTGTTGCTATTTGATCCTCATAGAGAAAATTGTCCTAGGGGCCAGAGTGGAATGAAATAAAATCCTAATTAATACAATAGATGGTTATTACCTGTTAATCCACTTACATATTTTTCCCGCAAAAACGAAGTGTAGGTATTATAAAGTAACTTTTATGAAACACCTCGCTTCATTTCAAGCAGGTTTACGATTTTGGAGTCCAAAGTGCAGGCGTTACATTGACAGAAGTTGTAACTTTGTTGGGGATGTGCATGCATGAATAACCAAACAATATGGTTGGCAGTCGTGTGGTTTTTATGTAAGTAACAATGTAGGTGAAAAGTTTGATAATACCTACCTACTCTTAAAAGGAGAATGCCAGATTTTTCCCCAGAAATGTGCACAAACATGACACTGTTAGAAATTAACAATATGAATATTATTAAAGGTTTGTGCACAACTTGGGGGCACGGTTGTATGGGACGCCTCGCTAATAGTCAGCTGTGCTCATAGCCTATTTTGTAACACATCCTTACTCGTACCTAATTGTCCTTAAGAATTCCCAGTAAGCACGGCATTTCTCAACTTTTCATAGAAACGTAGTTTCGCTTTTATTCCCAAATTACTAAACAGATTGACTCGAAACTTGGTATACACATAATAAAATCATTATTGCGAGTGTCCGAAATTAGTGAATGTCGTGGTAAAATAAAACACAATTAAATTACAGCCAAAAAACTGTTTTTTTAAATTTGTATGAAGCTATAAAATGCTCCTAGTTTCCTTGTTATTAAATTTATTACAATCAAAGTATATTTTGGACACAAATATGTATCACTGCTCCGCTATTACTTGTAAAATTTGGTGCCAATCTGATCAGTAGGGTAGTTTTCGAAACGTTCGAACTACGTTTGTATGGAGAAAGTAGCACACTGCTGTGGACTCTTTTAACTACTGATGATAATGGATCACCACAACATCCTAACGTCCTAGTCCTACTGCTACTGCATTTACCTCTTCTCATCGGTTGACGAATTCACATAGCACTAATTCAAGCGTGAAATTCAGCAATTTATCGACAGCTATAAAAAATAGGTAGGTATAACTAATTTAGGTAACCTAAAAAAATGGGTAGGTATAACTTATTTAGGAATTCTTATTAGACATAGGTTTACCCCATAGACCTACCTTTATTAAGGTCCGTATTGTAGCCGTAGACACATTATCAGGTATATTTTATGGTGTGGGCGGAAAAAATCTGGATAGCAGAAGTTGATTAAAAAAGGGAATTTCATTTTGTTTGCCATACAAAAATTACAACATTTAATTTGACCAAGTTCTACTCACAAGTCTAGATACTCACTCAACAAGTCTAGATTTTGTTTCTTCCCATACAATTAAACAATTGTCACTAAAAACAGAGTCGAACTGAATTTAAAAAATAATAGGTTAATCTTACTTAATCAAAAATCCCATTTTTTAGGCCGCCATAACCATGACCAAAAATTTTAGAGGTACTATGCCAAACTTATTTTCTCAAAAGATGACCTAATGTTCCCTGAGACAGTTATCTTCCATATATATAAAACAAGAAACTGACTGACTGACTGACTGATCGATCAACGCAGAGCCGAAACTACAAGGTCGCAGAGAGCTGAAATTTGGCATGCATGTTCCTTAGGGAACGTAGGGGAGCACTAAGAGAGGATTTCCCGAAATTCCCACGGGAACGGAAAAAACGGGATTTTTCATTTTAATATTTTAGCGCATACGAAGTTGCGGGGAAAAGCTCTCGTATAGATTAGGATTTCCCCATACTGTCCCAAAAAAACACACTGTGAGGTTGATGTTTCTGCGTTTTCGAAGACGCGGAAGTGATGTCGTAAGGGATTTTTACCTTTCTCGGGATTGGTGGGAATTGGATCCCTTCTTAACGAGATCGGATATAGGTGCGACAGGGGCTATATTCGAAGTCTTAAAATAGAGATCTTCCTATACCCTATAGCATCGCTCACGCTTCGCGTGAAATTTAATTAGCTAGGTTTAAAGTTCAACTTGACGCGTGAGCTATCCTATAGGGAACAGCGAGATCCCTATTTATGATTTCGAATATAGTCCCAGTTTTTAAATATAATAAACGAAGGGTATACTACTGTGTTGTTTGTCGCAGATACAGATATGGACACCGATATTTAAATACAGTTGGGATATTCGGTTCCGGATCTTTGTTTGAAGGGCTTGACCAAACTAATCGTTCCAAGCAGGATTTCTGCGGTTTGAGGGCCCATATCGCTATCCTATTTACTCATTGATGTAAAAGAAGGATAGCGATATGAGTAGCGCGGCAGCATCGCTACAAAAAGTCGCCGTGGGCGGGGGCCCTAAGGTACATCATAGTCTTACAATTGAATCTGTTGTTGCAGTACATTTACAATGTACCTCCAAGTTTTCCGCGCCGGATTAGCCTCACACAACAATGTATCACTCACTTTAAAACCCGATTTCACCAGCCACCAACCCTTGTCTACAATATTTGAGGGATAAGGTATAATCATTTATAGCGAACTGCTTTGCTGTCATGATACATTTGTACTTCTTCGTAATATTTATGTACCTAATACTTATATAAATATTACTTACATAAGTAAAGATTTAATACTTATCTTCTTACAGAATAATAAGGGTTAGTCGTTTCCAATTGTTCTTTAACCAACTCAGTAAATTGCATTCGTAGTTACAATTAACATGTTGAGAACCAAACATTAAACATAGGTTATAAGTAGCTTACAAGAAACACTTAGGTACTTAAGTATTAAGTTGCGACCCGCCCGAGGCACTTGGTAACGAAACAACATTCTACATTTTAAAAATATAATTAATTCGTAGGTAGTGCAGGCATTACCTATACACGTAGGTAAATAGGTACATACACACTACATTTTCAGGAATGCAGAATGCTCACGGACGTAGCTCGTTCGTAGATAAACTAGCTAACAAATAAAGTTTCGCTGTTCCTTGCAGCCGGATATTGCTTTCTTCTCAACAACTTCATTATGAATGCATGGGGTCATATGCATTCATAATGCAGTTGTTGAGAAGACAGCTACCTAGGAAGTTTAAAATATACGAATGAGCTCTTGAATTAAAAGGATAAAGGCATGTAGATATTGCCAGTTGATAGTCGTACCAACTCGTGTACAAATAGAATTTCGACAATGATGAGATGTGGAAGTAGAGCTCAAGCTCAACATATGAGTACCTACCTACACCTATACCTACACAGAGTTACTGCCCCTTTTGAATTTACTCAGATATAATGGAATTAAAAGCACCTTTGTGAAATATAACCTAAAATAAAAGTCATGTTGAAAATTAACGACTGTGAAATGGCACAATTTTGTAGTGTAGGTATTAATTTTAACGAGTCGTAAAGAGACGGACGTATAATGTTCAGAGATTTGATGATGCGAATTTGCAAGACTTAAATTTTCTTGACCCATATAAGCTTAATTGCGATGTTAAAAATGTTTAGGAAAGTTCATTTTATTTTACCTTCGGTTTACAATATTTACAGTAAATTTATTAGTACTATTAATATATACCGTCTATTTATAGAATTTAGGAATACTTATTATGGACAAAGCCCAATCCGCACTGGGCCCGTGTTGGGGACTACCTATACCCTAAATAGCCCAAACCCTCTCGTGGTGAGATATATTTGTGCCCATCAGTGGGACTGGGACATAAATAGGCTGTTGTGGTACCTATTAATGAACTACAGTCACCGTCAGATAAGTACATGGAAGCTAACAAGGTGATCACTGATCATAAATATCTCATCACGATTTTGTAGTTAGAGTGCATGTTCACGTATTTATGATCACCTCCCCCGCCACGATCTGATGACGGCTCTACTGTAAAGCAAGTTAAATCTTTTTTACCTTCTTAGGTAGGTACTCCTTTTTTATACTTGCGTCTATAAATTTATAAAGTATAAAACAGCTTCTTATTTACTTAAATCGTATAGAATTAACGATTTCCAACAATATCCCGAAAAGGTAATTTATAGGACAGTAATTTTTACGCTGTTACGACGGTTATATTATATGACGTTATAAAGAGGATTATTACGACCCCATAACCGCTGACAAGATTGCAAGGATACAAAGTAAGCCATCCCACTTGTACTCTGCACCTATAACCTAGCTGCAAATCCTACAAGCTACCGTCGATGCGATATCTTTGTATAATGAAACAGGTAAAGTGCGGGTGAGTAAGTACCTAAATATTGACACTGCGTCGGTCAATGGGAATTTTTTTTTCGAAAAATCTACATAGATACAATTTACTTAGGTACACATACTTTTTAGGTTGACAAGACTTGTTTCCTTCCGCTAATTTTACTACTGTAAAAACAACCCAATGTATATAAAAAACTTTTCCTGCCTGACTGATGATGACAAAGCCGAACTACTGGTTGTAGAGAGCTGAAATTTAGCAAGTAGGTAGGTAGTGTGGGAGTGGGGGAGCACTACGAGAGTGTTGTAATGTAGAAGTCAAAATAATATTATTTGAATCTTTTATAGAACTATAAGTAGGTATGTCATTTTCTTTGTCACTTCAATAAAAAAAATCACGATGTAAACACCAATATTATTTTCACCTACAGAGAGGGTCTCCCGAAATTCTCGCGAGACTGCGAAAATTAGGCGCATACGAAGTCGCCGGCAAAAAGCTATAGTGGAATAATAAAAGGCATTACAACATTTCGTAATATTTTATTCCCTATGTGCAAAAAGCTAAGCAATTGACTGTTCAGCACATTTTCATAAAGATAGAATGTCCACGCGATTCCACGTCGTTGTATGTAAATATAACTCCAGCCCAATCTGCGCAATTAAGGTACGCTTTTCTTGTTAATTAGGCACTTAAATGTATCTTCTTTAACATAAATCAAGCATTAATGTATTTTTAGAAGCTATTAGAGTAATGGAAGCGTTTTACATTTTTCAGTATCAAATAAAAACTCCTGTAGGTAGGTACATGTTTTTTTTTGTTATAGTTATCATATCATACAGCGGTTATCTTTTTCTTTTAAAAGGCATTTGCTTCATGTATTGTGATGTTTTATAACTAAGCGTTATTGTTTTGATTTTATTTTGCGGTTCCTTTACATTATACCCGATTTTTTTTGTGTAATCTTCCCTGATTTTTTTAATTGACCTGGCCCGCTTAAACAAGAAATCTTTTTACAATAAAACAAAATAGAATCGGCCAAATGGGGACACATTTTCGGGTTCTCCAGTTTTAGCTCGACTTAATATCTATAGGTTACAATAATTTAGCTCTCTCATAATTCGTCCTTCCTCTTGAGCGAACAAATGGCTTCGTGGTCGCAGTCGTGTATAGTGTCCTTGAAGAATTCTGTCAGTTGTGTCACGGGACAGAGTTGTTCCTCGCACATGGGCAATTTGACGACGCGCTCCTGGTGCAGAGTTAGGAGGTGTTCACCGTTCTTGCACCTGGTGAACGGTTAGTGGTATATTACCCAAGTCCTGATAGGTCGAACGGGGCATTTACTTACCTCATGCAACAGGTGCAACAGGTGGTGTAAGAAAGGGGACAAAATCTGAACAATATTCGAAAAACTAGAACGTATCTTCAAAGATCGAGAAAAAGGAGCATCTTTAAGTCTGGGTTGCTTCGAGAAAGTTTACGGATTCATCATCGTCAAATACTTATGGCGCCGAGCTGTCATTCCATATTACAATTTTTCTCTCCATAGTAAATTTATCGGCGGCCATTGTAACGAAGTCATCATTGTTAACTATATTGATGAAACCCGGGCTAAATGAAGTTTTTGACACGGTTAACAAAATCCTATAAGACCCCCGGATATCTTTATCTGTGGTGAGCTTTTAAGAGCCAAGTTTTAAAAAATAGAGTTAGGGAGGTGGTCACCGTTCTTGCAGTATTGGTGCCAAAATAGTTAGTGGTTATTACCTACCCAAGTCCTGATAGGTCGAACGGGGCATTTAGGTACTTACCTCAGGCAACAGTGTAAGAAAGGAGACGAAATCTCAACAATGTTCGAAAAACTAGAAATTACCTAAGTACTTATCTTAGGCCCGGTTCCTATATCCACAAAACGCCTCGTTTTGGCTACAAGGGGTAAAAATTTGACATTTTCGACTGACAGAATCTGTCAAATTTTAACAAACCCTAACCAAAACGAGGCGTTTTGTGGATATAGAAACCCGGCGTTAAACTATGGAGAGAAGGAACGAAACGTTAAATAAAGTTTTTGTTCCGTATGGTATAATATAGACCCCTAACCCTCTCGTGATGAGAGGAGGCCTGTGTCCAGCAGTGGGACGCAAATAGGCTGTAGTCGTGTAGTAGTATATACTATAGACCATAGTAGGAATGCTTAATTAGATTAGATGTTACATTACCGAAATAAAGTTAGGTAAGTACATAAAGTCATTTTCGATAGACTTTTTCAAGGAAAATAAAGGAAAGAAACTAAACAGGCATAGAAATAAAATGCACTTTTCCTTGTGGTAGGACTTGGTGCATAGCTATGCCACCAAATAAATAGCAGGTGAAACTACTAGCATAGAGGCTTTCCACATCAGGCCCCCTAGTTGGCAATGTATTCGAAATCTTATGATTACTTATGTCCATGGGCCGCGGTGACCGCTTACCATCAGGTGACCTGGCTGCTCGTAAGCCTACTGATAACATAAAAAACACTTACTCGAACAACACGAAAGCCAGATTAGACGCGAAGCTGTCTATATTGGACATTTTCCAAACGTTGTCCGCTGGGATGGAGTCTCCCGTCAGGTGAGCCTTGGGTTTGTAGAGGCTCATGTGCGCCAATATCTTCAGAATAGTCCCGGAATGTGTGAAAAGGAATGTAGCGTTAGACGCATTCTTGGAACTGTACAATGAAAACGAATAAAATTAATTAAAACTTTTCCACGGGACTCTGTGATTATACTAATACTATAGTTGCTAATGACTATAGTTGTCTATGAATATGGAAATTTCTAAACTGTAATTATATTTAGTTATTTAGAAAAATGACTCGTAATTTCGTCCTCGTCGTCAACAAATTAAAAGATCTTACGTTAAATTTTCGAACATGTTTCTCACTGACGAACATGCTGACCGGTAGGTAATATTATTCCCATAGCCATCTATCCAGTAATGTTTCAGATCGTAGAAATATTCAAGCACCTGCAAAGAACAATTCGTAGGTTCACAGAGGTACATAGATAATAGTTTCTGATATAATAGCACATTTCTCCTAGTATTCTCATTGGATCAGTTTTTCCGCGGATAAGGTAATTCGTAAAGCCCCAGATCGCATATTTATGTCCTTCACCTTCGGTTCGGGCTACAAACACCTGCGATCTGGGTCATTAACGAATTCACCGCCCTAGGTCTGTAGTGTACTGTTAATTACTGACCTTGATGGTTTTATCATCGAATGCGAAACACCAAGGTGCTACGTAATCCTTCCACCACGCTGTCTCGAAGCCACAGGCTTTGTACATGAGCCCTGCTTCATCTGAAAATAATTGACAACTTATCTCAAACGCTGTATTTTGGAGTAGGAGTATCAAACATTAAAAATAAGGGCTGGTACAGGTGGACAGCATTTCAACCGCAACCCAGCTGCATTTCGAAGGCACTTCTGATGCAGTTGGAGCGACTAAATTGCAACTTCAATTGCAGTTGCTCCAAAGAGAAAAAAAAGTTTGCATGCAGCCAGTGTGCGGTCGACAGGAATTTGCGGCTACTGCAAGCGGGCTGTGCAGTCAGTTTGCAGTTTTGCTGCAGTTTCAGTTCAAATGCCGCCTATCTGTACCGGTCCTAAGGAGTGGGTAGTAGAATTTTTTACAACAATAGTGTTAAACTACAAACCTAAGCTAATAATCTCATCAAGACCCAATCTTTTAGATATAGTTTCCAAAGTGCGGTTCATGAGCGAGCTACGACGCATTATCTCCTGCTCTGCGTATGTACGGGGGTTATTTTTAACTTGCTTTAGCCACTGGTCACAGTGTTTGTAAAACTGGAAAATTGCAACTCAGTATAGGAAAGCTTGGTCAGTGGGGAGAATGGGTTTAATTTTCATGCTTTATCGGTTCATGCTAGGTATGATATAAATACAAAATTTGAATTCAATGAATGAGGATAGTCTTCTTCTGTAGTACTTTTTCAGAATATTTAAACTAATAGTAGTGTCTGCATGTTCATTATATGAAATATTATTATGTTCATTATATATATCTATAGTAGAATGTATAAATTGCTCAGAATAATTATTTACCAATACGTATTGCAAACTCAACCACAAGATTATAAAAATAAATATTAGAAAAGATGAAAAAACATTCATCAGACACAAATGAGTAGGTACTTAATAAAAGTCATGCAAAGAAAAATTTACAATTACGAGAATAAAAAGTACAAGGGAAAACTTTGTCAATGTCATACTCTTAAGACTGAATCTCCCTTGGATGTTTTAATCATATTGACATTTTCTGCTGCCTTCCTGTCAAATAAGCCAATCGCAAAATGCTTGGCACTTTCCTGAGCCCTTTCCGTAGGAGTGTAGCGAAACTGAAACACAACACATAATAAGATCACTACATCACATCCAACAGTACAAGACATAGATATTGTTCACACCGAATGTCGGCAATGCTGGCCATAGGTTAGGTTTTTTTATGCACTGCAAAAAATCAGCATTTCAACTATAATTTCTGCTTTTTTATGCAGATATATGTGAGAAGACACCTATTTTAATTACATCTTAAACTACCATTGGTGTAAATGATTTCTGTATTACAAGATGTTAGAAATTGATTACTAATTCAATAACTTAGTAAATGGTCGAGACAGGGGAGATGTGTCATACCATAAAGTGCTGATCATCATATTTATGCTTAATAATATTGGGGAACCTATTCCGCATTCTCTTAGCCAGGTGGATCATTTCATCTCTGCCTTCAGGTACTAGGTTCTTTTCATTTTGAGATTCCTCCTTGAAGGACCATTTTTCTAGTCCGGCCAATTGTTCTTTTGTCAATTGTCCTAAAAATTACAAAGAAAATAAAATTAATTACTACTACTAATAGTAGTAGTAGTAATTAATTACTTTGACGCAAATAGTAATATGAGATTTAAAATAGCTCACAGATACTTTTTCATCTGCACTTTTGAAAATGAAGATTTTTAGTGTTTGTATATTTACCACGTCCATGTTTATGACTCAAGATGATCTTCTGTGCCAGAGGTTTTAATTTTGACTTCATTCCGTCTATGTCTCCAGAACTTGGCAGTCTAGTTCCATGGCGTATAACCATCCATATCTTGCTTGCTTTGCATTCTGGAAATTTCCATATAAAAGAGTACTTAGTGCTCAACTAGAAATATTATTATTGTAAACATAGAATGAAACATTTTTGATGAGTAAACTAGCTACCCGCCCCGACTTTGCACGGGTGTACCTATACACTATACAAACCTTCCCTGAACACTGACAAACACGACAAAACAGAAACAGCCAGATCGGCCCAGCAGTTCTCGAGTTTTAAGCAGACTAACGCGCGGCAATTCATTTCTATATTTAGTTACGATTCAGGTTTGATTACAAGAAGCTAGGAAGTACATTGAGAATCGTACTGAACAGCCGTATTCTCTCATATCAAAGCTTACCTGGAAATTTTATCTTGGAGTCATTTTTATTATGTTTAAATCTATACGGGGTTTTTGTCCCTAAATGATTTCGTATATCGTCAGGTTTGAAGGCGCCTGTTGCGTAAACAAAAATACCTGAGAGCAAGGCAATGTAAATTAAGAAGTTAAAATGGATCATTTTACTTATATCACATTCAATATTAAATTATTTTCATTTTTATTGTATTAAATTTTGGTTATGTTTTGATTTCAGTATAAATGTCAATGTCAAAGTGACATTTCGAAGATTTTAGGGTGCGTTCTGTATCGCGCTCAAAGCGCTCATAGCGTTCACAACGCTTGAGTGTCCCGAATTGATTGTTACGCTCACGACCGTGTGAGCATGTTTTCGATTCGGAATAATCATAAGCACGCTTACGGCGCCAACACTAGTAACTGACAATATTTTTTTTAAATAGGGAATCATACCCTGTCAAACAAGGGGATGGCATGTCGAATCTGACAGCGTGCGAGCGGGATGCATTTATACATTTCTTAATGTGAAAGATGAGAGAAGTAATAGATTTTTTGTCCTTATCGGCGTACCAGGTTTTTAGGGTTCCGTACCTCAAAAGGAAAAAACGGAACCCTTATAGGATCACTTTGTTGTCCGTCTGTCCGTCCGTCTGTCAAGACCCTTTTTCTCAGGAACGCGTGGAGGTATGAAGCTGAAATTTATATCAATTACTCAGGTCTACTGTCCCTTGAAGCTGTGAAAAAATCAAACTTCTAAGCCAACGCAATCAAAAGATACAGCCGTTTATGCCGCAAATTTTCGACACTTGCAAGGGAATCAAAACCTACAGGGTGCTTCCCGTGAACTCAGAATCTTGAAATTTGGTACGAAGCAACGTCTTATAGCATAGATAAAGGAAAAATTACGAAAACCATAAATTTTTAGTTACATCACATAATATATATTTTTTTAATAATTTTAACCTTACTACCCATTTCCTCATAAACGCGTAGAGGTATTAAATTGAAATTCATACCAAATACTCAGGTCTATAATACCTTTAAGCTGTAACAAAATCAAACTTCTATGTCAACGCAATCAAAAGAAACAGCAATTTAAGCTGCATATTTTGAAACTCGCAAGTACTCGCAAGGGAATCAAAACCTAAAGGGTACTTCCAGTCGACCTAGAATCTTGAAATTTGGCATGAAGCAACGTTTTATAGCACACATAAAGGAAAAATTCCGAAAACCTTAAATTTTTAGTTACATTACAAAATATATATTTTTTAAGATCTTTGTCTTAAATTTATGCTACTCCATCTTTCCCCATTGTAATGTTATGAATTTCATTTTGCAATAAAAATACCATAGTTATGACTCGATTGTCGTAAAGAACGAACTTTGTAAACCTTACAGGTTTGTACGGAACCCTCGGTGCGCGAGTCCGACTCGCACTTGGCCGGTTTTTTTGTGTTTGCCACAGCTGAGCTGTGGCAAATAAAAAGAGTAGTCATTATGTCAGTGTGACTTCGTGTAAACAACAAAATTATTTGATATAAGAGAAATATTACAGATATTTTATGATAGTGCACTGTTCTTACTAATATACGTTTGCCCCTATAAGATAGCGATTATAATTCGCTCGACCATCTGGCATAAAAGACGTACCCAGCAAAATTATGAAAACATAACCTTTCGTGCGTAAGTATTTCATTTTGGCCATTTAAACTCATCTTGTTCGGTATGATAGCGTTACGTAAGTTATATTTAGCTCATGTTCTATTAAATTGACCAACTATCTTTGAATAATAACATAAATGAATCATTTTCAAAATACCGATGTTTTTAATATTATCCGCCCAAATTACGATGTTGCTTACTATGTATGCCACCATAAGTCAAGCTGTATTTTTAATTTAGCCACGGTTCGGGATACCAGCTATGAAATATAAGAGTGCCCACCAGATACCCAATATCTGGGGAAAGTTATGCTGCAAAAATAAAATAAATAAACTCAGGATAATAATATGAATGTGTAAGTCACTTTGTTAGTAACGCTTTCACACGAAGTAGTAACTAGTAATGAGAAATAATGATGATCAACTGAGACGTTTTTTACCGACTTCACTAAGGAGAAACGTCAACATTCGACGGGATCTTTTTTGGATTTATGTACACCGAAAATAAATGAGTAAACATACTTGCATTTTCATTTCTTCTGTAGTAGGTACCTGATGGTATATACCTAGCTAGAAATACAGGGAGTCCATTTTGGTGGACCAATCTGGGAATCTCTCAAAACATGGAAAAACCTGTAATAAAAACTACATGTCTTTATAACAGGTCTTTCCGTGTGCCACTCTAGGAAATATCTTCTGTACATATATACGAGTAAAAGTCATGTACCTAGATAGCTGAAATTTGGTAAGTTACCTACATTTACCACTATTGTTTCTCTAAATCTTAACCGTCAGTCAAAGTCGCGTGTGATAGCTAGTTATTGGAGTGAGGTAATTTTTTACCTACCTTGCCACCCCATGTACTTGACGCACACATACACATTTTATATGCCTATCCCTTACCGGGGTACGCTATATAGCGCATCTAGGAGATACTTAATCTAAGCTGTCAAAGGTATAGTCAAATGTCACTTTGACGTTTGCGCTGACAGCGCCCATGCCCCGCAGCGTGAGCACCGTGAGCGTCAATCGATCGATGACGTCATCAATTGGCTATGGGTGAAAAATTACAATGTGCCTTTGAGTATATTATACTCAAAGCAATGTGCTCGATTATTTTTTTTTAAGGATAGGAATAACCTTCCGTATTAAGAGAAAAATTTTCTCTAAAAAAAATTGATTTTTCAATAATGTCAATAGTGTCAACACTTTTTTTCAAGAAGTAGTGCTGCATACTTGGACCAAGGAAACACCTTTATTTCAATCGTCATAACGCAAAACCAATTTTATTTTTTACGCAGAATCTACGGCACGGAAAATTCTGAGATTTTTTTCTCTTGATACGGAAGGTTTCTCTTGATCCATAAAAAAATAATCGAGCACATTGTCATTTTTCACTCATAGCCAATTTCCTGAGCGTTGTGAGCACGCTCACAAAGTGTCCCGAAACGCGCTCAAAGCGCTGTTAGCGTGATTCGGGACGCACCCTTAGAGTACTCTAGGATAGGATTCGTTCCGAATCACGCTCACAGCACTTTGAGCGCGTTTCGTAATGTTATAAAGCTGATCGTTTCTGTTTGGATGTTTTTTACTCAATCACGCTCAAACGGCTGAACGGATCAGATGAAATATGGTCGACAGATAATTTACAACCTGGGCGATATCCGTGATAAAAAGTTTCCTGTTTTCATTCAGAACTTGGATTAAAAAACAGGATAAATACTTTTTTTTCCAGAATCGTGAAGAGGTTACAGACAGAGGTTACATTCGCATACACCACGACTGGAATGCGGTTATCGCGTTCCCAGGGATACTATGCTTTTTTAGGGGATAAATAGGCCTAGGTCCTTCCCCAGAAGTCCAAGTTAACTATGGGTTATATCCGGGCCCAGTGGATTGGAGATTTTTCCGAAAATTTCAATTTACTGCACAACAATATTTGAGTAAAACTATTTAGTCATAGCAATAGAAAACATTTATTTATAAATTATGTTACAGCATGAGTGTAATTATTATTCAACTTGTAATACAATTTTAGATTGTTCAAGTGTAGCCTTTAAAGTAAATGGTTTGATTAATTTCTCCACATCAAAGGTCTCTATAGCAAATTGCTCATCCTCTGGGTTTTCATGTAGTGTGAAACTTATTGATTTGACATCGGTTCCAACATCTACATTGCAAACATTTTGTGTGTAAGGGGGAGAGCCCTCTTTGAATATTTTAACTGTTTGATCAAGATATTTCAAGTAGACATCTTTTCCTAGGAAGTCTATGTCTGTGTTAAGGTCATTGAGTGTAATTTCGTTAACATCAAGCAGCAGCCCTGCTTCACGAGTGCAGCCCACAGCAATCAATTCATCAGGGTTAATGCCAGAAAGTAACTCGGCTTCAGGCAGCAGATTCGCAATAGCCGATTGCAATTTGGGGATTTTCATGCTTCCTCCACACAATACAATTTTGTTAATTTTCCCATTGAATTCCTCTATTACTTTCTGTGCTGGTTCAACATAAGAAGATAATTTAGATGAAATTATATTTTCAAATCTTGCTCGGGACACATTCTGGTTCCAATCAACACCATCTAACAATGATTCAATGTGGACATGAGCCGAGTTCAATGTAGACAGTATATGTTTGCAATTGTCAGCATGGTTTAGTAATTTTGCCATAGCCCTTCTACTTTCCTGAGGATCTAACTTCCATTTTTGTCTAAACTCCTGTGCAATATAGTTGGCCAAATCTTTGGTCAAGCAATGGCCACCTAAATCGGAACGGAATATGTTTTTCTCTACTGTAAGAAATCCTCCGGAGACTTTCACTATGGTAGCATCACATGTTGATCCCCCAAGCCTGTATACCAGCACATTGATATCCTCTGCTGAGTCTTCCAAGTTGTAAGCCATGACAGCAGCAGCTGGTTCACTCATGACTTGGAGAACATCAAAACCAGCCAACTCAGCACACTTTATCAAGCGCTGCCTGCTTTCATTGGACCAGTGCAATGGGGCAGCCAATACCAACTTCAGGTCGCCTTCGTCTCGCATAGAATGGCTAGCGATTGTGAATAGCTTGGCGTATATCTTGGTCGCAATGTTATCGGGGTTGGAATAGATTTTAGTCTCACTTGTTTCAAACTCATAAATTAGTTTCTCATCATTCTGAATGCGACATGAAGACGAAGCCTCGACGTAAGCCAAGTCGTCCTCATTGAAATCACAGTTCATTAAGCGCTTGTTATGTTTTATGATGGCTTTAGAGGAAGCCTGCCCGGACTTCGCGGGCAGACCTATTTCCCATTCTGTTCCGTTTAGCGCGTTCACCGCAGGCGTCACTCGGTCACCGGCGTCGTTGGCAATCACTGATGGTGCCCCGTTGGTGTATGAAGCCAAACATGCTGTACTATTACCTACGTGAATTCCGTACGCTGCTGCCATTGTAAATTCTATTTACGAAGAAATACTTTCATTGACCAACTAAAGCACAATTCAAGTTAAATTGCCTCGTGTCGCTGCTTTTAATTCGATATATATATATCGAATTACTACTAATAATTAAGTCAGAAGTCCAGAAGAAAGAAAATATAAATACCACAACTTCCCATCTAACCTAACTTTTCTAATAGGTAAATTTGGTTATTCTTACGTGATCAATCACCCACAATCACGATACGTTATAACAGAAAGAAAATGTTTATGGAAGATAGCAAGTAGCAAGTATTGGTCATAAACAAAGGTACGTTGACTTACGTACGTACATTGAAACGTCAAGATGTATAAATAGCAGTAATATTTAAATGTAGTAACACTGAAAACTTTGGACCCCTATTGCCGTTTATTGAGAACATTCAAGTAAAGTTTTTGACGTTTATATCCGTGTCTTAAATAACAAATAAGCGGGAAACAAAAAAGAAAATTCAAAACTTGTACGTCCAAAGTACAGGTTGATATGCCGCGAAAGATATTATTTTAAAGAATGAATTTAAGAATAACGGCATGATGAGTATTGATAATAAGCAAAAAGAGACTGCTGAATACAACAGCCAATTGCAGAACATTTTGCAGACTTGGTCAAAATGCAAAATTGTAAGTATCAACTGATTATCGCCATCATACTTACATTTTGTTAGATGTACCGACATTGTGTCTCGTTTATAACGTAAGTAACTGTTAACTGTTTAGGAATTTAAAGGCGATAAAGAAGAAATAAAAAAGTTGCGTGAAAGTAATACAAAATTGGAATTAGAATTGAAAAATGCACGTGAAACAGAAAAATCTCACCGCTACCATTTAACGTCATCGCGAGAAATGATTGGTAACCTCCAAGAGACAGTCTCTCAACTCGTACACCTCAAACGAGACGTTAAGAAATTGAATGATGAAATAGCATCCAAGGATTCCATTATCATGAGTTTAGAGAAGGTAATCAATAAGATTGTACCTATTTATTCCATGTTTTTATGGACCAATAAAAACGTAGTTTGTAGGTAATTACTGCGATTCTACCTTTGTATCATTGTTTCATTTCATTACCTAAGTACTTTAGAATGTTCAATACATTGAACTACTTCTGTGATTTAAGACGTGTCTGCATCATGCACAAATTGTACCTCCACATACATAATTAATTTGGTAGCATACCAAGGTTCCAGTTTCATGCAATAGCTATCTTATCTAATCCTGAGGCCGTGACTAATTAGTTAATAAATCAAAAAATAAGAATTCACATTATGATTATTATTATTTATTTATCATTTTTCATTTACTTACCTACTTACATTGCGTCCTCTCGTCAATTCGCTTTTACTATACAATTGTTAATATTTTTTCTATTTTTTCATACATGTACGATAGGACAAGGAAAGTGCAATTCAGAAGCACAATGCCGCAGTACAGGAGTTACGCACTGCACATGAGAAGCAGATGGAGGCAGCAACAATCGCTAATGAAAGAAAAAGTTGGTATTATTGAGTTCTTATCTCGCTTGAGAATCAGACGTAACAAATGGAGTAACCTAACTTTTTTATTAATTCGTTTTGTTTCACTTGGTAAGTGTTTTGATTGTTAATAGTTACAATTTAAAAAGTTGTAGGTATCTAACGAAGATCTAACGCAGTGGTGGGCAAAGTACAGCCCGCGGGCCAACTCCGGCCCGCGAAACCATTTTATCCGGCCCGCCGCGGATACATCGAAATAGTTTGTATATGGCCCGCGATGATTATATTTTGAGGATTCACCCGTTATAAAGTAAAATATTTGAATACATAGATAGATAGATGAATAAGTAAAAGAATCAGTTTAAATTCAACAAAGCTAGATTTTTATAGAACTCTACCGAAAGTTCAATACCCAAAGATGATTGCACACGCCCAGAAAATTATGGCGATGTTTGGGTCATCGTATGTGTGCGAACAGACATTTTCAACCATGAAATTGCGAAAAAACTCAATCAGAAACCGACTTACTGATGAACACCTTTTCTCGCTGCTGAAAGTCACTTCGTCGCAACTAGAACCTGCATTCGACTATATATTAGCAGAACAAAAACAATTTCATATATCTCACACACCTGGGCCTTCGAATAAAAATAAATAAATTAAACCGTTTGTTTTTTTTTATTATATTGTTATTTTAACCGTTAAAAAAAGGTTGAGAAATTTCAGAGGAGGGCCAGAGTTGCAGCAAAACTGCAAGCTTTCTGGCCCCCCACGAAAAAAGTTTGCCCACCACTGATCTAACGTGCCTTTTTATGCAGAAACTTGTATCTGTAGAAAACGTTTTTTTTATGTCACACATGTTAGGTACCCAACATTAGTGACATCTTTGGTAGCCGGTGAAATTTCTGGCACAGAGGGCATTGCATCTTAGGCCTCAGGGTAGGCAACGCATTCGAGATCTTATGGTTTCTTAATGGGGGATCATAGGATTTCGGTGTCCATGGACCGCAGTGACCATTTACCGCCAGAATATGCGTTCTTTTGCCGATATCAATGACATAAGAAAAAGAAAAAAAACATCCTGATCACACAAAGTCCTCTCCTGATACACAGACGTAATTAATTTTTAATTTCGAGACGTTCATTGCTTCATCACAATTGCCATCATCATTCATCAGCATCATAGACTATACCAAGGAATATACTACTCTCTAACGAGAGGACTAGACAGACTTCCATTAAAAAAGTTCTCATCAACCTTTTTCAGTTCAACACATCCAGCAAGACTTCGACACTCAAGCGGCACAGATGTCCTGTGCGGTCGAAGAGCTACGAGCTAAAATCAGGGAGCAAGAATCTTCTTTCCGGGATAAGGTGAACTTTAATAATAGATAGTTTATACCTACCTATAACATAGGTAAATACAGTTTTCCTGAAAAACACATCCTACAGGTCTGTTAGTTCTGTTACTGTTAATAAGTTGATTTGGTTAGAAACAGCTACCTTCTATCACTGCAGTTCATTGCGCCGACCACTCGTCATCCTCAGAATGTTCATCACGAAAATTTGGAACAACTAGGTACTTATTTAAATAAATTGTCACGCCTACTATTGGTTTCAATTTCAAAGATGTTTCCTTCCAAGAACCATTAAAATAGTGATGGAGCTTCCCGTTACGAAGGTTGGTTCTTCCTTCATAAAGATAGCTGAAAGACTTTCAGATACGAAACGTGCGACTGATTCTTTTAGTGTTACATTACAAGCGCCAACGGCAATACAGAGGTCTTATCATCAGGAGTTAGCATAGTTTACCACCACCAATTGTATAAATTCCTTCCTCTACAGATGAACGAGGTGGTATTAGAATACGAGGAAAAGATCCAGCGAGGCGCAGCGCAAATAGGACAATTGCAGGAACAACTGGCAAGGCAAGCTACTCGAACTGACGCCAACATCGACGCTTACCGACGGGTAAGATCAGATCTTACTTACAGCACCCTTTTCACTAAACGTTTTTGTTATGTTTACATTTTAAATTTTCCATTTTGTAGGTTGACTTTTAACCATTCGTAAGTATTTGTATCGATTTGCATTTTGATCATAAGTATATAGGATTCATAGGAACATTAGGAACCGTTGTTGGACGAGTGTTGTGTCCAGAGGCGTCTTTACCTTTAGGTCTGACTATAGTGCAGGATGTGCGTTGCACTCCCACTTACGGGGAGGGGGGGGGGGGGATGTTTGCACACGGGCGCTACATGAGCTTAAGCCGTTCACGCAGAGTCTATTTTTGCTTAATCCACGCGCCTTCTAAGTTGTGTAAACATGTACCTTCCTTCAATCCTTTTCCTATTTTACGCAAGTTTCATATTGCCTTCTTCAACTTGTAAGAAGTAAGTACTTAACCTCCTGCCTCATTATCATCACATTCCGTGGCGCGTTGTTGTATAGGTTGTGGCCTGCTGGACGTTTCCCTGGGGCCTCATTCAAGTTCTTAAATAGGGATATAGAATCTCCTATATCCACAAATAGCGATTCACTATCACCCCTTTTATGAGCTATTTAATTACACAATCTACGTTATTGGGAGATAAGGTATTAATTTAGTTGAGGCCCTTGATCGATCTTGTTTGATTAACGGCTGAAAATTTGACCTAGTTTCATGGACGTGAAACGGTAGGTTAGACAATGTGGCAGTATCAACTAACATATTTATAAAAACCACTTCAAGATGACTTTCATCAGTACTTACCTAAGTTATAATGGTATCTATAATAATGTTTCTTTAAAATTGGTTAGTAGGCCATTCTAATCTTAATGAATCTATCCTCTGATTACGATTTATGTTTTCCATTAAAACATTAAACCGTAACGTTTCAAGTCAAGTAATTCCACATCCGACTCGCACCAGATAGTCAGAGCCATGTTAATGTTAATTGTTGCAATCTAGTTCGGTTACGTGTATACGTCAATCTTTAGCCTAGTAAGCCTTTTGTCCATAAAAACGAGATCTCCCCAATCCTACCACACTACAAGACTTTCACTAAATAATTATTGCTGCAGAGACTCGAAGAGTTAGAAGAGAAACTTAAGCAGAGCCAGTTCAAACAGTATTTAGCTCAGAGTTACCCCTCTGAGTCACAAGTGGAGAGACCGTATTCCTTGGATCGAGATCCATATCAAGATACGGATCTAAGCCCGGTTCTAGATGACCGTAAGAAACCTAGTTGCCCGTCTCAAAAACCAAAACCCAATACCCTGCAAGTGACGTATTATGGGAATAAACCACCTATCACGCCGAAAAATGAAAAGAAGGGGCAATTCAACATCGCTAAGAAAAGGAAGCTTTATAATGACAAGGAGTTCATGGATTTCTAAGCATTTGTAATTTTTAAGTTTTCAATTACTGTAGGTAGGTTACCTATTCATTTTATTAGGAGCTAGGTATATTCTCACAGTGGAATAAACATTAAGAACATGTAAGACCATTTTGGTTTTTGTTTTATAATTTTTAATGTGGATTTAAGTACCTAAACATTAACAACTTACACAAACTAAAGCGGTAAATATACCGCTTTCTTAAAGTTTGTAGGTATAAAACCTAGGAATTGTACTTAACACTAAAAATTCATTTCTAGATCAAATAACCCTATACAGGCACAGGTTACCTTGGCCTATAAAATTTATTAAGGGCACTACAGACGACTCTACTTGCAGGGCCCTGCATGCAGGCCACTGCCAAATCGTGCCATGTGTAGACTTGCAAGGCCGACATTTTGCAAAAAATGCAGGGAAAGCAATTAAAATGTCGGCCCTGCAAGCCTACACACGGCACGATTTGGTAGTGGCCCTGCATGCAGGCCCTGCATTCTGCAAGTAGGGTCGTATGTAGCGCCCCTTAACATAACCGTCAAGTTATGATACTAACCTCCTTTAAATTACTTAGAACGCTTTAATTAAATACCAAAAGTTACGTAAGTCAAAAGTTTGTAAAGTTACCTTATCTTACACTTAAATCACGTATTGTCGGTATGAATAAGAATGCAATTACGAAAATTATTACTTGACTATTCATTACTTACGTCATCCGACCTACATTTGACCAGCCGTGGCATGCATATTTGGATTTGGATGTCATCCTTTTGAAGCGTGAATAGCTTGGTCCATTAATTAATATTTTTTAGTAACAAAACCTTTAGAAAAGTTCCAATTGTTAGATCTAAGGTAGGAAGTAACGTAGAAAGATGGATAAACGGTGAAAGCGTGGAAAGTATCTTTCATTTTATAAATATAGTAACAACTCTCTTTATCTACCATCTATCTACCTAATCTAAGGAAAATATCGAAATCGAAAGCTAACCACACTCCGAACAACACGATGTAATTTCTAGGCAATAAATCCACCACCACGAAGTACCAGCAATCGTGTCTAGATAAGTATGATGTTAATGCTAATCTGTGGCGCGAGAGGAAATTCAATCGAATGTTCTCGCGGAAAAGTCGACAAGCATAATCGATTTTCTCTATCATCAACACGATGATACTTTGGCCAGTTTTTACCCGTAGGTTATCTTTTTGCGATATGGCAACATTAAGAATTGTCAATCTACTTACATAAAGTAATTAAATTAACCTTAAAATAAAACACCCTTTTTATTGAAATCTTTATTTCTCTTTGGCTATGTTAATTACCCAGCAATTCATTTAAAATGTTTTTTTAACAATAAAACACTGATTAATGAATAGTCTGCGTTATAAATTTGTAATTTTTATTGCATACTAGTTGACGCGGTGAACTTCGCATCACCCAAAGGTGATTCCCACACAGTTATTTTTCTAAACGTTTCAGGGAACAAAAAAACAGTCAAATCGGTCCAACTTTTTAACTTAATTAAATTATGAGGTTAGGTACTTCCCTTTTGTATATAAATGGAAAGTATGTTTATGTATGTAGCACTATAAACAAATAATCAAGTTAGATGTAGGTACATATATGTATACGTAGAGTACACCACATTATAATTCAAAGTTGAATAGCAGTGCCTATGGGTGCTTAATAAAGTGTATCTACCCTCATATTTGTAACAAATTTCAAGTCATACTACTTATGACATTGACATTCTTATTTTATTATCAGATATGTTCGGATAAACTTTCTTCGTAGCTTCGTACCCACAAATCAAATTCTTGAATAATTACCTATTTAGCGATAAGAATGAGTGCGTTCGACTAAGCATCGGTTGATTCAAGTTCAGTTGACGGACTCCTGGTCATTAAATATGGCTGCCGAGCTCTCATTCCATTGAGAAACATCATTTTGTCCCGCAGTAAAATATTTGACGTTAACGTTAACTTTAACGAACGGTTTGAATCAACCAACCCTCATATATAATTATTTAGAGATCTTCTACTATCTAAAGTCCCGCGCCTTCACATTTCAAAACGCTTCAATGTATTTAAAAAGCACCACCAACACTCTCAACACATGTGTGCGTGCTGAGACAGCCATCAACTATACGTTGAGAGTGTTGGTGGTGCTTTTTAAATAAAAATTAAAAATTAAGCGTTTTGAAATGTGAAGGCGCGGGACTTTAGATAGTAGAAGATATCTACCCTAGCAATCATAACAATTGTGATTCAACAAACTTAGGTACTTACAAGTCTTTTGTAACCTCTGACAACGTATAAACAAGTTATTGGTTCCGGATGATCCTGTCGAGTGAGTTCCAGCTGCAGGAATAGTCGATCTGCAGGTGTCCATATCGCGACAGGTGGAAGTTGTCCGGTGCCGTTTTAGGGAACGGCCGTGCCCAGTCTTCGTAGTCTGGTGACAGCTTCTCCATTGCGAAGTGCTCGTACGCATCCGTTAACCTTGAGAAGAAAAAATAATAATTTTAGAAAGTACTTATAAATATATACCCATTCCTGGAAGGGAACGCGTAACATCACGTTGTGGCGATCCACAACTCTTAGAAAAAACTGCTCATGGTCCCTGAGACTGAAAATTCATATTTTGACTGTGTGGTGATGTGCTAGTAGATGATCTGTGCCCATTTAAGAATGGCATATAATAGAGTACGTGAATAGATTACAAAGGGATCGTGTCAACCATTGCTTTTGATTAAGCAAGTAGCCAAAACATCCCAGTTCCTTAATATGACACTTGATTAACCACGCTTTGTTGCAAAATGTATTCCAATAGCGCTCAACTAGGCCGTTCAATTAGTAATACCACGTAATACGTAACAACAAACCGTCTTCATTGCACTCGCATCGATTACGATCTCTCATCCGTGTCAACTGATCATCAACGGATACCTATTGGATAACCATATTATCTGACTTAACTTGAGGTGGCTTGTGCGCACCGATTCGCGGCCACTACTAGAGCAATGTACAATGACATAGACAATATTATAAGGAACATGACCACTTTGCTAGACTTTCTAGTTATCCGCTGAATTTACCTCACAATGCTCGTTCACGTAATCCGTGACTAGAAAGTGGACGGATAATTGCTCTTATGGCTGCTAAAATTATTATTATTTCCGCTGTAACTACTCCAAAAATGTATCATATCATAAGGACAATTGACCTAGTAAGTCTCGCTTTAAGTAGTTGCCATAAATGTCGAATACAAAATATCAATAAGTACATACATATATGTATTGTACCTAATCAAATACTTGATCGATCTCGGTGATGTAACGTTAATTGTTTTGTTAGGTATTTTAGATGTATGAGATGACACAATGATCGAATAACAAACACGTTTTCGTTTTAACTACGAGTAATTATTTAACGTAATTGATTGATGTCATATTGCACCTACTTCGTTTCTATTCTAAATTACAATACTACTACTTAATTACAATAAACAAGGAACTTCGCTAGAACTATAGGTACTTGATTGATTTTCGTGGCAGTAATAAATTTAATTAATGAGCGAAATAGGAGAAAGTCTTCTAATTATAAATTCGTTGTTTCTTAGTATCTCTATCTACTCGATAGAGTTACCCATGATGAAAACATGGACAGATACAAAAAAACAAGTTTTTAGTTTAAGGTGATAAAATTCAAATCAAAAGAGACAGTTTTGAAATGAATTCTCTTAAATCTAAAATCAGAGGTTTGATTTACGAATAAATGAAACAAAAAAATATGCAGATGTTAAATAACAATTGGAAGTCCATGAAACTTTCGACACTGTTTTAGGAAACATGTTGTAATCGGTTATGTGTACCTAACCATTCCATATTTCTTTATCTTTGTGTAATTACATATAGGTTACGTTAGAGATTATCTAAACATCATTCAGCAAATATTCTTAGCACTTGAATGTGATGTGGTGAATTGTGGTGTGTGCTGTGGCTGTGACGCAATGGTCGGTCACCGAGGTCAATGTCGCGGTTTCTCCGCCAAACAAGAAACGAGCTAGATTCACACAGGTGCAACTTTCATTTGTAGGAAGCAAAAAAACTGTGGCACGTTCACACGATGGATGCGAGGCGTCGTTATAATAATAGCTTGTGTCGAGCGTAGGGCTGTAATAATCTACAGAAAAACATCTAATAATTTTCCGTGCCTTTTAAGTACTAACTTTACCAGACTGAAGTTTTAGCAGAACATTGCGAGCAAATGATATATCCTTACTTAAAATTGCAAATATATGTTGTAAATCATAGATGTATATATGATTGACCGACCATTACATATTTGTTACGCTACTTACCGCAGAATCTTACACTTACTTGTAAGTTCTAAAAGGTTTCTTTAATTTACATGATTGCCCAAGTCATGGTGCTGACGAGCGAGAGAGCTGAGTGATGAAAATTGACTGTTTTATTTGCGTGTTCCAAATTTAAAAACGGCGTGATTGAAGAAGCAACTTACTATGAGGAATCTTGATTAATCATCGCCAACCCTACTTGACGCACCGAACAATGTAATAAGTGCGTTTTTGTCGTTTACTTTCCGTGGAAGTTACCGTCACGGCGCTTTGCGATGGGAACAAGAACTTAAGCATATATCTAATAAGTAGTTTAGTAATTTTGCTGGTTTGATTGCAGCTTTAAGAAAATATATTATATTATCGCTACTGCATTGCTGCAATGAAAGTGTTTCTTCTTTTTTCCCTACTAATATAATAACAATTGGGGCTGCTGTTATAGGTACTGCTGAAGGCGTATGTTCCATACCAATCAGAAGGAAGTAAGTACTTAAATTGCATCAACGTTTTGTTCCAATCGGATTCAACATTATTTACCTATTTGTATTAGTGGACAGTGGACACTGTTATTATGGCAGTAAAGATGCATGGACTGGAATCACTCACTCACTTTCTCAAGGAATTCTCAAGGATAATTGGGGCGTTTTGACTCCAGTAAAAAAACGTTAAGTCGTAGGTACTTATTAGATGCGCTATCACACCTATTAAATAATTACTTTCCAAGATACTGTGCTTAAGTATCTCGCAATGCACTTTCACTGCTGCACAAAAAACCTGGCTTTGTAATTATGTACTGCAGTTTATAGAAGTGTTGGAAATGTATAGGCAGACGGTTCCCGTGAGCCTTTTCTATCGTTAATCATCTCATTAGCATGAAAACGTCGGCGTCTTGGTGCCGGCCATCTTGAGAGCATTTGTGATCACCACGCGGAACGTCGGTACGTCGTGGTTTAAACGCGATGAAATGCTCTGTGAGCATCATTATTTCTATTGTTTAGGTCATTAAGTATTGCATTTACTTGTATGAATCTTTGAGCCTAAGATGGATGAAATTTGATATGCGTCACAAACTGCATTTATACAAAGTAGAAAGATTTGATACACCACCGTGTATACCTGAAATCTAGCCATTATTCAAATGTCCGAACCCGAACCGGTGAGAACAAACGTACCTACACATATAGTGATATTATTCACGACTGAGAGCTCTAATAACATTGACATTAATAGAGATAAGACATAAATTTGTGCAAACCTGGAATATCTTCTATGTTTTCCGTAGCCAAGATTCGCCATCATGTACTCGGGGTGGTGAGGCAGGGACATTCTGGAACGAGGCGGCGGAGGCAGGTATCCAGGAGGCATCATGTGTCCATATAGCGGCTCGTATAGCATCGGGTGTGGTGCGTATACAGGTTCTTCGATATACATTGACCTTCGTCGATCTCCTGCACAGGTATATGTATAAGTATTATTTTTTAGCTATGAAATCATTTGTAGAGTCAATACTTACTTGCTCCAGAAAATAGACAAGGAGATTTGAAAGTGATTTGACCCATTAGCGTTAAAAAGGATTACAGGACACTTTTTTTAACAGCATACGTGTATGTATTAAACGTTTATTTTACAAAATAGTGGATAACAACTGGAACAATAAAAACACCTGCTGATATTTGTCCTAGTCCAAGTGTTTATTCTTTTCATAACGTAGGTACGTAAATCAAACAATATTCAATGATTCAAAGAATACTTACTCATCGGCCTCTCGCTGTAGATAGGCATTTCAGGCATGATCACTCTCGACGCTTTCCTCCCATACGCGGCATATTCGCACGGTATGATTTGTTCTGGTGGGGTGACGTTCCTCCTTTGTGGTGGTTCTTCTTCAGAGTCATAGTTTTTAGTCGGCACGTAGTAAAAACTAGCACTGACTGGCTCACCGACGAAGGAGTTGAAGTTGTCCCCTTGGCTGGAATCAGCGTTGTCCTGTATAATTCCGTAAGCCTCATTATCCCAAGGGTCCAGGTATACCCGGTGATTGGCTTCCTCGTCGCCTTCGCTGTCAAAGTCCACAGCGGCCCAGTACGGGCTACCAGCGTGTCCCGGCATAATCACTTCACACTCTGTCACAGTAACACTAACCACCCAGACGTTCGGGAACGAACCTTACCGCACACCACACACACGTCCCATTCACATATGGAATGTTATTACTTTAAGGCACTGATTGCTATTCTCGACACGGCAAGTTAACGATGCAATAGGCGGGAAGTTTATGGCCCGTGTGCGCGTGCGCACGGCGCGGCACCTGTCTTCGAAATACCCCGAATGTTCAACGATGTAAGGCCGCTTGTACGCTGTCGCTACATGCCTGTTGGATAGGCTGAGCCTGAGCCTAATGGTAATATTTGCAAATTATGAATTCGCACGCAAGCTCGATGAGCTCCATCGAAAGCAGTTTTTGTAAGCCAAGAGTGTAATTAACTAATAACCAAGTACCTACACATAATTTGATAAGTTATTAAAAGTAGTTTCTTAGTGTAACAGCAAAATCTTTTAAAATTAAAGTAATGATGATAAGAAAATGTTTATACAGGGTCAAGCAAAACGTTGTGACGATAAGTATGACCTAAGTATCACTGTAGTCTTTGAAATTGATACCAAAATTTTCGAGGAGTTCCTTCACTTCCTCGTGGATCCCATCATCAGAACTGAACCACATATAAATAAAAACCTGTACTGAAAAAAAAAGTTAAAATACCACCTTATCATAAAAAAAAATTGAAATCGGTTCACAATTGGCTATGGGTGAAAAATGACAATGTGCTCGATTATTTTTTTATGGATAGGAATAACTATGGAATAACCTTCCGTATCAAGAGAAAAAAAGTGTTGATACTATTGACATTATTGATTTTTTCAAGAAGTAGTGCTGCAAACTTGGACCAAGGAAACACCTTTATTTCAATCGTCATAACGCAAAATCAATTTCTTTTTTTACGCGAAATGTACTACACGGAAAATTCTGAGATTTTTTTCTCTTGATTCGGAAGGTTATTCCTATCCATAAAAAAATAATCGAGCACATTGTCATTTTTCACCCATAGCCAATTGATGGTGTAATCGAAGAACATACATGAAAAAAAAACATTATTTTTTTAATGAATATTATTTGTTAGAGTACCCAATCCGATTTAGGGTTGAATGTGACGGTTTTCAATAATGTACCTTCGCATGATTTGTTAAAAATGTTAAATTTTATTTATTTAGCTATCACAAAAATATGAAAAAATAGGAGTTGTGAAGTAGCAAAACCGCCATTTTTTCTGAACACAGATCATGACATAATATTGGTCTACTTATCAACCTATTTATTTTACTTCATTCATTTTCATTCCAACAAAAATAACTTTAGCAAAGTTTACAACTTTGAACGAATCACGTTTGAATCTGGCGCCGTGCGTGTTAACAGGCTAAATGTTGCCAGTAATATAAATAGTAAATTAAGGTTAAAAAAAGCTTTTATAAAATTCTGTGATAATATAATATATCAAGTATTTATGTAAAATTGTAAACGTAGGTAAAATGTAGGTGTGTTATCTAAATATCATAAGATAATCGAAAAAAAAACACAAAAATAATTGTTAAAATTACAACTCGATTCAACTCGATAGTAGGTTCGGTTAGTAATTATTTTTATTTCGCGCCAGAATCGTAACAAATGTCATGTCACATTTTGTGAATTCGTGCGCATTTTTGGGTGCAATTTTGCTTTAAAATAGTAACCACTAAATTCAATTTAGTTGACATTACCCAATCGTTTTGTAATCGATCAAGTGCATTTCGTACCGGTAGTTTTTTGTTTTGTGTTGTTTATTTTACTAGCCTTGTGAGCGTACAATGGTACGGCGACGTACCGTGTTGCATTCCGTTCCTTTAATTTTGTAGCATCAGCAAAAAACATTACAGGTAGCCATCACTGTACTAGTTTTTTAACTAAATATATCTTTGCGTACGTGTGTCTAAAATATCGCTTGGCAGCCTTCAGCTATCTAACCTTTGTTTTTAATTGTAGACTAAAAATGCCAGAGCAGCAAATTGCCGTCAACAAAGCCATTGAAATCCTCGAAGACAGCACCCTGGTTCTAGGAATACCGCGACAGAATTATCTTGAAATAATTTTGAAAGCTGTGGATGAAGATGATCTAGATTTAGGAGTATTGCAAAGGATACTAGCAATATGTGTTAAAAATCTGAAAGAAAATGTTAAGAGACCATTACTGCCTATAAATATTATTACAACAATTTTGAAGCGACTAAAGGTATCTCATTAATTAATTTATATTTATATTAGTTGTAATTAACTAATAGTACTCAATTTTGTCATCTTAAATATGTTTTCAATGAAGATATTACAAAATTAACCCTATGCAATTAACCTTTCATAAGTTGAGTCACAGAGCTGTGCCAAAAATTTGACAAGTTTTTTTTTTATTAATATTGAATCCCAAGCATTCTCAAATGCATGCAAGCCTTTCCTGTATATCAGTTTTGTGTATGATAATGTAGTACCCGGGCAACCAACTGTCGCAGATATGAGACATAGCTAGATTTATTTGTTGCCACCATGCATCTGTAAAACTGTTTAAGAAATAGTATACTTCTGTATAAATTTGTATACAATGGATGAAGGAAGAAATAGGACTTTGTTTTATCGTGTGGATGCTTTTAATTTGTGTGAATTCTTTTTTCAGCCTGGAAAGCCTACACCAGACTTTGTTCCTGCTGCTGAAGCAGTTCTGCATATATTAGAGACTTCAGCCCAACTGTTAAAGGCTGATTCATTGCAAATATTCTGCTTTAAGACACTTTCATCTTTCTCTAATGATGTGCTGGTTGATGTTGCATGTAATTCCAAAATCTTTTGGAATATATTCCAATTGTATTGCAATCCTAACATATCCATGGATGTTAGATTACAGGTATGTAACGGTAACACCATATCAATCAATATATAATCTGAGCGAGTGACCAACAATGCATAGTCGAAATTACTGGTTGTAGAAAGAAATTTGGCAAATGGGTTCCTTGGGGAGTGTAAGTGTAATGGAGCACCAAAGGAGGATTTCCCGAAGTTCCTACAGCAATGGGAAAAACATGAACTATGCGTGTTATACTGTGTTAATCAGCTAGTTGAAATTAAAAATCAGTCTGAGTGCAAACTATCACTAAACACACAAGCAATCTAACTAGCAATGATTATAACTGTAATATTACTCTTTCAGCCAATCAACATTGCACACAGAATGCTGAAAACATTATCACCAGAGAAAAAAGAAATGTTTGCTAAAAATGGAATGACTGCTTGTTTTTCAAAATTAATACCTTGTGTAATGGATTTTTACAAAACAAATCTCATAACTCCAATGCCTTTGGTACCTCTAGAAACACTTGAGATGTGGACGGATGAGCTCATTAAATTTGATTATGTTGATGATACACATTGGCAGACTGTATTGGAAAATATTTACAGTCCTGACTTGTAAGTACTCTAGTTTTAGGAAACATAAATGAAAATACAAACATATTCTTGGACTGTTTATCCTTTGTAATTGAATTTTATTTAAAATATATATACTTACAAGTTATTTGATATCAGAAAGGTTGGAGACCCAGAATATTGTTCTTGTTTGGGCATCAGAGACATAGCTTTTTATTGGAGCTTTGCCGCAAAAAGGTTAGTACAGTTACATCATTATTGCATTGTCTTTTCAGATATCCAGCATTTATGAAAGACCTGTTATCCAAGGGCAGTGCAGTGTGGCACAGACTTTGGGTAGTTTACATTAAACTTCTCAAAACTCAAATCACCATGAATAAACCAGGAGTCGGTAGTCCCATCAACTCAATGCTGCCAGTAGTGGAGATGGCCTTCAAAATGGACGTCACCAACAGATGTAGAGCCTTCCAGTGCTGGAATGTTCTCATTGACAACTTCTCTGCAGAGACAAATGAAATGTTTATTAACAAAAGGATAAAGTTGCTTATAATTCCTCTGAGATCAAATAATGCCAAAGTTGAAGAAACAGCATTAGCAAAACTCAACACCTGGTGGCACCTGATAAAGCAGTATGAAAATAGAATGGACGATAGAGTTTTGTATCCATTCTTGCATTTTTGTTTTGGACGACATGTACAGGACAAGGTGATTGTGGTACCGGGTTTGATTTCACCGAAAGTGAAGAAGAATTGTGTGAAAGCATTTGTTGAGTTAGTTGGTCATGTGAATTGTAATGGGTGTGGTTTAGTGTCCAGGCTGAAGGGCAAACTAATTAATACTAATGAGATGGTTACCCACTGGAATGATTGGGTGTATTCATTGAAGATGGCAATTAAAATATCTGCAGAGGATGTTGGACTAGGGACAGACCCAATCACGTGCACATGGAAGTCCTTTGTTATGACAGTTGCTGAGTTGCCGGAAAACAACATTAGGAAAGACCTCTTCAATGAGCTGTTGACAATGATCAAGCAGTTAGCTGAGGTGATTAGCTATAAATAAACTAGTTTCTTGCTTTATCAATTTTTTTCATAATATCACTGGCATTGATCCACAAAATGGTCTTTGATTAGTTAGATCTGTCTGATATCTTTTCCCTTTTTTAATTACAGGAATGCAAGGGCAACACAAACATGGCTGATATAGTAGTGAATGTTCTCATCTCTTCATTGTTTGATGAAAAAAAAATAAGACCACTCTTTCTGATAAAGGAGTCACAGAATGGACCATTACAGCAGATAACCTCCATTTTAATGCACCCTGCACTCAATGAGGTTTATGTGAAGTGAGTAATTTAATATAATATGTAGATTTTATTCATAGAGCAGATTTACTACATAATAAACTAACATAAATAAGATAGTGTGTCCGTTATTCACGTCAAAATGACTGGACTGATTTTGATGATAATCAGTACTATGGAGTCTATGGAGACGGTTTGAGACAGTGGAAATAAAATAGGATACTTTTAATCCCAATTTTTCCACAGAATCTAGTTGTACTCAGGAAAATACATATTTAATACTTCTGTAACTTAAGTATTATAACCATCTCTTTGTATAAACATAAAGTACTAGCTTCTGCCCGCGACTTCGCCCGCGTGGAATTCGGTTCTCGCGTTCCCGCGGGAAATTCGCGTTTTTTCGAGATAAAAAGTAGCCTATGTCCTTTCCTGGGACTTCAACTATATCCATGCCAAATTTCATGTAAATCGGTCAAGCCGTTGAAGCGTGAAGAGGTAACAGACAGATTTTTAATTATTAGTAAACATATGGATAATTAGATACGCGAGTCGCGGGTAATGGTTAGTATGATAATAAACACAGACCATTATAAAACTAAGTTTTTCTCATGTTCCAGGGCTAAGTATACAAACTTACTGAAACTTTTGAAGTTGGTTGCTGAATTAATTTCAAATGAATCATCAAACCTGGTGGACCAATATCTGGAGTGGCTATTGAATGAGTTGCCTCCGAGTGACAGCACACTTCATCTGTGGACGGCTCTGGCAGATGTGTTTCCAATCCGGAAGACGAACAATGATACCCAGATTTGCAGTTTTCTGCTCTGGCCTCTGAGACATTTGGATGTATTTACTCATGTAAGTGCACTGGTTTCCTTGTTACTATTTTTAGGGTTCCGAACCTCAAGAGGTAAAAACGGAACCCTTATAGGATCACTCGTGTGTCTGTCCGTCCGTCCATCACAGTCGATTTTCTCCAAAACTACTGGACCAATTAAGTTGAAATTTGGTACGTATATGTAAGTTTGTCTCCCAAAGATAGACATGTAACGAAAATAAATGAATTTTAAACATAGACCCTATTTTTGAGGGCTAAATTTGAAAAAATATTAATGAAGTTTTTCAAACTATATCATGTTAGGTACATCAAACGAAAGTACTTTTTATGAGGGTCTCAAATATATATTTTTTATTTCTTTTTTGGTCAATACTTATCGAGTTATTTAAGAAAATAGGCGAAAAATTACCATCTCCTCCCCCTTATTTACGAAACTACTGGACCTAAAATTTTGGAAAAAACACGGAGGATAGTTATTGACCTATAGATTACTGGAAAATTATTAAGAAGTCCATGGTATTTGAAATCTATTATATAAAAGAGCTGATCCTGTGAAACGGTTTGAAAATGACGTCATTGAAAATATTAGGTCCTTACATATGAAATTGGCGTTTCATATGGCAGAAATGAAAACGATTTTTTTTTATGAAACTATTTTTTTATTTAGTCAAAGTATGTACCATGGCTATCTATGCACTTTTGCCATCTCGAAGGTAGTTCATTGATTCCTTTACTAAAAAAAGTGTGTGAGCGAGAATCAATAAAATCTTTGAAGGCCGTTTGGACAGCCTCGTGAGAATTGAATTTTTTTCCTTGCATGAAGTTGTCCAAATTCCGAAAAAAATGGTAATCAGTTGGAGCAAGGTCCGGGGAGTATGGTGGGTGTCGAAGACATTCCAGTCGCAGCTCCCGTAGTTTTGCGGCCGTCAAACGTGCCGTATGTGGTCGAGCGTTGTCCTGAAGCAGCAGTGGGCTAGATCGATTGACCAGTCTGGGTTGTTTAATGGCTAGCTTTTCCATCATCGTTTGCAATTGTTGACAATACACATCAGCCGTGATTGTTTGCCCAGATCTTAAGAAACTGTAATGGATGACACCGGCACTAGTCCACCAGACACTTACCAGTACCTTTTTCTGAGTCAACTTTCGTTTCGGGCAGAATTTGGCTGGTTCACCTGGGTTCAACCATTGTGAAGAACGTTTCCGGTTGTCGTACAAGATCCATTTTTCATCACAAGTAACGATACGATTCAAAATGCCTTCATTATTGTGCCGGTTGAGAAGTGAAACGCAACACTCGACGCGTGTTTCTTTGTTTGCGTCGCTCAATTCATGCGGTACCCATTTTTCAAGTTTTTTCACTTTTCCAATTTGTTTCAAGTGAATCAAAATGGTTTTATCACTCACACCGAAGCCTGCCGCTAACTCTGACGTGGTTTGCGATGGATCTGCTTCCACAATTGCTTTTAATTCTTCGTTATCAACTTGTGTCTCCGGCCGTCCACGAGGCTTGTTCTGTAGGTCAAAATTTCCAGAACGGAAACGTTGGAACCAATAACGTACCGTATTTTCTTTTGCAGTAGCTTCCCCATACGCATTGTTAATCCTACGAGCCGTTTCTGCAGCACTAGTGCCGAGGTGAAACTCATATTCGTAAATATAGCGATATTTTAAGTTCTCCATATTGTGAACAGAACGATGTGAAAGAAAAACAAATGACGCGATAACAAATAAATTTCGTAATTCGAACACAGAAATACATGGTCTTAAATTTGATATAAATTTGAATTTGGAATTCCTAGCCGAACGCCACATATTTTGAATCAAAGTTGCCAGTTCGCCAAACGCCAATTTCATATGTAAGGACCTAATAATCAAGGGTCGGAACCCTCTCCACGCGAGTTTAACTCGCTTCTTGGCCGGTTTTTTTTTCCATGTATGCAGAACCAGTGGCTTAGCTGCTAAGAGGCAAGGCGGGGCAGTGCCCCCCGACCTCAGTTTCGTTTTTAAGTTAAAATTATCAGGTTCACCAAGGTCTGAAAGGACCCCCATTTCCATATTCCCCGGGGCCTTCAGATATCTAACCACGCCACTGTGCAAATAGTCGTCTCCCGCGGTTTAACTCGCGTACGTAGGAATCTCAGCTTTCTATGACCAGAAGTTTCGGCTGTACGTTCTCTGTCAGTCACTCGGTCTCTCAATCAGTCAGTCAGTAAAGTAAGAGTTTTCTATTATCTTCTATTATAATATCTAGATAACAATAAACCTAAAATCTCATAGGGATTTTCTGCATGTTGTACTAAACTAAAAATGCCGTTTTGGCCTAGTGGTTCGACCTACCTCTCATGCAGAGGGTCGGGGGTTCGATTCCGGCACGCACCTCTAAGTTTACTTCGGTGCGAAATTCAATTTGAATAAAGAAATATGAATATGAATTAACCACTGAGCTTTTCGGTGAAGGAAAACATCGTGAGGAAACCTGCACGCGAAGTAATTCAAAGATGTGTGTGAAGTCCCCAATCCGCACTGGGCCCGCCCGCGTGGGGACTATAGCCCAAACCCTCTCGTGGTGAGAGGAGGCCTGTGCCCAGCAGTGGGACGCAAATAGGCTGTAGTAGTAGTACTACTAAACTATCCTGGAATTTTCAAAGATTGGCTAGTAATATTAACTCCGTCGCCCCCGTTCTGGACCCTTGGAGACTATACATCTCTAAGATCTTAGATTTAAGTTTAAGTTAGGGACTATACATCCCTTCAATGTAATTTTAGTACGTACCTATATGTATATTTTATACATGTAATGTAAATTTTGTAAATTTTGAAAAAAGGCCTTCTGCTTGAGTTTGTTGCGGCGCTTCTTCTCAAGCAATGGGTCTAGGAAGCGCTGGTAAATTCTTTTTCTGACGTGTAAAAGTGCCGCTATGTGGCCAATTTGCTGAATAAATGATTGAATTGAATTGAATTGTTGGCAACAGCCGTCAATGCGTTCAGTGTATCGCACGTAAAGTTTAAATTGGCGCTGCGATTAAAGGGTTAAATTAATCCTTAAATTTTTAAATGTTCTAGGTTGATGCGGCAGCTTTAGTATGGAACACAACTTACCTGAACATATCACTGAATAACAATGTAAAAGAGCAGGACAATTACATTAACAAAATTCTGGATAATGAAAACGACGGTGCTGCAGCAACTTACTTCAAACTGTGTGTGTTGCTCGCTGTCATCAAGGCCAAAATGGTGAAGAACAATTGTGAGTGGATTTATTTTAGTTTCACCAGTACAATATAAATACTCTTTCTTTATTAAACACCAAAAGCAGAAGTATATATCCATACTAATATTATAAATGTGAAAGTGTGTTTGTTTGTTTGTCCTTCCTTCACATCGAGTGGACCGATTTGGATAAAATTTGGTACGAAGATAGTTTGAGACCCAGGCAATAACAATAACATAGGATATATTTAATGCCGATATTTCCACGGGAACGGGTTTTGCACGGATCAAACCAATTTTTCAATACTTCTATAACTATAACCCGGTCGGAGTGGCGAGCCTTGGGGGAGGCCTATGTCCAGCAGTGGACGTCTTTCGGCTGAAATGATGATGATGGTAACTATAACTGTCAATATAGTATCATCGGGTACGCAAACTCCAAGTCTGCGCGGGACGAACTTCCCGGGCATCGGCTAGTAAAGAATAAGAAGGGTTGTATGTTGTACAGGCGGTCCTATACTTGCAGAATTGCCATTGGAAAATCATACACAACAATTTTGATGTACTTAATTGTTCTTTCTTTTTAGTTTTGGATCGTTTCCGTCCGTCTGTCTTCATAAATTAGAGGTGGTTCATAGTAGAGGGTTTTTCTATACAGTTGATATGGCCTATTTTTTCCTATACTTTAGCTAAACCTGTATTTTAATCATTTTTTTTTAGGCAAAGTATCAAACCAAGAACTGCAATTATTAGTAGAATATACATACAAATATAATGACTACAGTCAATTAAAACAGGCATTGCCTATGTTAATTGATACGCTGAACCTACTGTCGTCGGCCACAGATCCACCAGTAAACAAGGAACATCTTAAAAAGATATTTTCCACTATGTTGGATTTATACAATAAGCAACTTAAATCAATGGTAAGTTTTATAAAATCGACGAAAGTGAAGGTATGCGAAAGTCATTTTCGGCAAAAGTCATTTTCTGCCTACAATAACTACTACATACTACTACTACACTACTATACTACTACATACTACTACACTAACTAACTACATTCGGAATTCGAAAATTATTCCTAAAAAAAATTCGGCGTTAATAGATGCGTTATGCGAGCTTAGTGTCGACGTAAATATAATTATGCCTTTACTGATTATGCAATATCGAACTATGCCAAAAAAGTTATGCGTAAACAAGGGAAACCATTTTATTGTTATTTGTAAGATAAATGCATTGTTGAAATTGTTTTTTACAAATAATGAATGTTTTTTTTTTGCAGAGTTCATGTGACAACGAAATAATAATACTGACAGTGCTAAATTCTATTCAAACAGTTTCCAAAATTCAGGACAGTACTGAAATCAAACTCTCCGTTTTAAACGAGCTAGTTGAATGTCGGTCGTTGTGTAACACGGCCGGCGTACGCCAAAATTTGGACAACATTTTAAAGTCAATTTTGGCCGATGAAAATACAGATGTAAAAACAAGCGAAAAGATCAGGACATCTATGGAGAGCCCCGAATCTTGTAATAAAGGTACCGGGTCAACAAACGAGGTTGAAAATGAAAAAACGAATGAGAGTAAATTCACAACACCTGTACCAAAGAGCGCAAAGAAGAACTTAAAGAAAAAGGAAACAAGCATAGTAAACACTGTTGTTGAAAATGGTGAAGAATTTGCAGTGATCAAATCAAATTGGAAATTCAATCCCAGGAAGTTAACTGAAAATCAGAAAGAAAAACTACAAAGAAAGAGGGAAGATATTCCGGCTTTGTATCAAGACTTGTCACAGTCGCAAGATGAATTCAAATTAAAGACTTGGAAAACAGACTCGCAAGACGCGTCAACCACAAATAGTACATCAGCTAGTACACCATCGAATGAAGAGACTTCTAAAATACTTAAAAATTTGCCTTGTTCTGATATTGTTCCAAAAATCATAGACAATTTTTTTTCGGAAAATTTGAAATCTGATGACGTTGTGGAAATAAAAAATACCAAAAGCCCACAATATAAAAAAGACGGTCAAGCGAAGTCATCCTCTAATGTCAAAATGCCACGCATGGCTTTGAAAGACCGAGTGTTCCGAAATGTACGGAATTTAATTGAAAAATCGGTTGAGGCAAAAGAAGGTACGAAAATTATCAGTCTTCTCAACGAGACAATAAGTACAAATATTTTTAACACACCTGTAGCAAAAAGTAAAGAAACTAAAAATTTAGCAAATTCAGCACCACCAAAGATTTTAGCAGATAGACCCGCGCGTGTAAAGAGGAAGCCTAAAAAGTTTGATGATACAGAAATTTATCTATTGAGAAAAAGGCGAAATTCAACCAGTCAAAGCGACTCACAGCCATTTGCTGATGATGAAAGAAGGAATTCCTCTGACACTACTACCGACGTTGACGTCGACAAATTAGCTGAGACCAACAAATTGGAAACAAAAACGAATGACAATGAATTGCCTGCTTCACTCGTCGAATCTGAAATTTGTTCAATTGAGTCAAATCCCACAACTACATCTAAGCCGGAAGTTAATCAGACTCTGGAGCAATGTTCATCAGATGATAAAGATGAAACCTCTGATAAAAACAATGATTTAGAAAATAGTAAACCAACTAATGACACCCAATCAAATTGCTCGATTTCTGATGTATCTGTTGATGAACAGGCTCAGCCTAGTGAACCCGAGACAACGATATCAAAGAATGAATTAACGCCGAAACCTGCGAATAAAAGAAAAGATCCAAGTGAAGCAAAATCGTCAAACAAAAAAAAATCTCGAATAGAAAAAGAATTAGCTATAGATATGGTTGAAGGCCACCCGTTTTTGAAATTGCAAACTGACAAACGTGTGACAAGAAAATGTTTATCGAATACACCAAATGGTACACGAAGGAAAAGTCTGGCTGAGAAGCTCAATAAATCTAAAACAGAACCAAAAAATAGCCCGAAAGCTAAAAAGGAGGAGACACATGCTAAAAATAACACTAATACCGTGTCCAAAAATTTATCTATTACAGTTTGTGAGTCGCAGGATATCTGTCCAAATGCTACACAAGATATATCTCAAGATATAATCGAGAGTTCTCAAGATTCAATGACTACTGTTTCAGCAAAATCACTTCAAAGTAGCACTAAAAAATATACAAACACAGAAATAACTAGCAAAACGGTAGATGAAACTCAAAATTTAATTGATTCTCAAGACATAGATACCACAGTTGATGATAAAATAAATCAAGAAAGTAAAGATGATACAGAAATACCTGCAAACAAGACAGCTGTAGTTGAAAATGTTTCCACAAATTTAACAGAAGAAATGGATACTGTACCAATAGACGATACATGTGCAAATTCTGAAGATGTAATACTAATTAATGACGAGGATGATCCTGTTATTGTGTTAAACACTGAGGAAAACTTGCCAGGACCTGATACACTTGAAATAGCAAATGCAGACACTTTACCTACTGACAATTCACAATTTACTGAAAGTGTTATTCAAAATAGGCAAGAAGAATTATTTACTACAGATGAAGATGATAAATTACAAAAAGAAGACAATAATGTTATGGACAATAATTTACCTGCTGATGGCGACGATAGAACAATAACTCTTTCTGACATAACATTAAATGAAGATAGCGGTAATGCATCGTCTCCTTCCAAAGACGAAGAACAAAGAAAAAAAGACTTTTTGAACAACACTTTAGAAATTTCACCAATCAAAACCTTAAGCCCTATCGAGCCAAAGTCACCTTCACCTGAAACTAGTAATGACTATTTGGTGGTTAAATTGTCAGGTCCGGTGCAAATGAATGGTGAACCAATAGAAATGAGCAATTCGCCGGAAATATTTACTGACGATAAATTATCGCCTGATAAAAGAGACCAATCACCTCCTAGACAAGAAGTGGCTCAGAGTAATAGTAGTCCGAGTTCATCCCTGTCTCTGAAAAAGAATAGGCCTCAAGTGCGTGGTGGCGGGAGAGCGGCTCAGATGTTAGGGCTATGTGTTCCTGATCGCATGCAGTCGATTATGAACATGGATAGACCTGAAGCTGACGAGTCCAAGAAAAGTAGTCCTGCTAGCACACCGGCGCGAAGAAACCTGCGTATGCTGTATAACACCGCAACAAACGACAATGAAGACTTGGAAGATAACGAGGAGAGTGAAAACTTCCTCAAGTTAAAGAGGTCACTACCTACTGCAGACTGCAGCCCGTCTGGCCCTATTTTGAAAAGGAAACTGGCCGATATCACTGACGAAGCCAGTGTTTCTCCAGCTAACAAAGTTAGTAACATTTTGTTCGTAAACCGTTTCAATTGTTTATACGTTAAATTATATAAACACTAGCTTCTGCCCGCGACTTCGGCCGCTTGGAATTCGGTTATCGCGTTCCCGCGAGAACTATGCGTTTTTCCGGGATAAAAGTAGCCTATGTCCTTTCCCGGGACTCCAACTATCTCCATGCCAAATTTCATCTCAATCAGTCCTTTAGTTTACTTTCGCATTTATAATATTAATATGGATATTCTATATTTTTCAGAGAAAACGAGTAAGTTTCCATGATCCAGTAGCCACTTCAGTGTCCGTTCGAAAGTATATTGAGTCAAGCGGTATTCGATCGCCTCAGAATTCAGCACATAAACGTTTTGGAAGACAAATTCGCGGCAACTCACATATGAAATCTCCGAAGCGGCTTGATAACCTTTTCATACTTGACTCTGTGCTGACAACTGCCATTGCAAGTTTTAACGAAAGCGATTTAAGATGCAACGAAACGCCACTGAGCTCTTTGGACCAGACGCAGATTGCGGAAATAGTCAAGACCAGTGAATTAAACGACACTGATCCAATTTTCCCTGATCTCATAGACTGTAAAGATTCTATTCAAGATATTGCAGCAGAGCTATCATCACCTGGAATGAGGCTATTACTTGTTAAGGAACTTGAAGGAAAAATAGAAACTATTGGTGATCTGGCGAAGTTGACAGAACTAGAAGTAAATAGACTATGCATTAAGGCTCCCAAAATAGAAGTGGTCAGAAAAGTTTTAAGTGATTATTCATCTAAAAAGGAGCTAATAAGTAAAATATCTCATGTTGAACCTACAGTAGTAATAGAGTCTGAAATGGTGACTTGTAATGCAGAAGCACAAACTGATGTTTTGACGAGTGAAACTGAGACACAGACTTCCTTGGTCTTGCAAAGATTATCATCGACTCAGACTGAGCTTGTAGCAACATCGCAAAAGTCAGCACAGACAGATGAATCCGGCAGGAAATCGACCAACGATATAATAAGATCATGTCTTAAAGATGTATGTATAATTCTTGACAATTATTTTTACAGTACAATTTGTTTATTTTGTACGAAACTTCATTATTGTATTTTACTTTCAGAAAAAAGATTTCATCGACAAACTCAACGTGCAATTGGATGAAGCGGCTAAAATAAATTTGGCAGCGACTCTTTCGGTAGAGAACTGTACCGATGTGCTTGTGAAAAAAATGGCGAGTTGCGACACCAGTGCCATATTAAACAGAGTTATACAAAGGGAAACAGAACTACATTCAAACGGACAAAATGGTAACAAAAAATTGCTTTTCTTACAAAATTACTTATGTGACAATTATGATGCCAAGGATTTGATTTTGTTTTGTAGTCAGTTGTTACAAAAGGTACACGATAATGTCGACTGATTTTAGGATTTAACGAAGCAAGCTTTAACACTATGAGGATTGTTAATACATGATAATTGATAAGACGATAATGCGATTGATTTTTAGTGTAAGATGTTACACTCGCTTATTATATAGGTTCGCTGCATTGTGCAGATCATTTGTACAAACCATTTGTACCATATTGAACTGACTGATCTTTGATTTAATAATATATTGTAGGAGAGATTCCTAAATCGACATATGACGTTTGCTAGTTGATGTTTATAGTGATGGGGCTAAGCATCGTAGTTCGCATTGAGCGATTTTCAAGAGAAATCGACTTTTACCGACGACTATTTTAAATGTAAATAATAATATGTGACATTTAAATACGATCGTGGACTATTATAAATAGTAATATTAAAGGGAATGATAAAGTATTCCTTATTATGTATCTCTTTTTACATAATCTAATTTATCTTGTATATTGTATATAATATTACGAAAATGTCATGAAATCGAAACAAAATATTTTGCCTCATCACAAGTTTTAAACAATAAATAAAGAGAAAAAAATATATGATAACTTGACTTCGCTCGCGTGAAATTCTGCGTTATTCCGGGATGAAAAGTACCATATGTACTTTCCCGGAACCCGAAACTATCTTCATGCCAAATTTCATCTCAATTGGTCCAGCGGTTGAAGCGTGAAGAGGTAACAGACAAAGAGTTACTTTCGCATTTATAATTTAACTAGCTTCTGCCCGCGGCTCCGCCCGCGTGGAATTCGGTTATCGCGTTCCCTCGGGAACTATGAGTTTTTCAGGATAAAAAGTAGCCTATGTCCTTTCCCGGGACTCCAACTATCTCCATATCAAAATTTCATCCAAATCGGTCCAGCGGTTGAAGTGTGAAGAGGTAACAAAGAGAGTTACTTTCGTATTTATAATATTAATATGGATATGGATGAGTAATAGGTACGTTTTTAGGTTCTATGGGGTCTCCAGCTGTCATATGTCGATTTAGGAATCTCTCCTACTATAGAATATGAAAACAGAATGGTGACCTGATTTAGGTACCTCGAAATATCAATTATAACTTTTTAGTTATCTTCCAGTTTTCTATGATAATCTACTTGTACTAATTACTTTTAGATTCTCCAACGCTTAACGCGATAACTTAAGTTATTTAAACAATGTTTGAACTGTATTTTATTATTTAGACATACCTAGTGTTATTTTTTACGCAAATCCTGAAGGTAATAAAACCACAAAATTATCAAAACTAGTTTTATTCATTATAAAACATGTCAATAATATTTACAAGTTTCAGTCATGGTGACCGATGACGGTCACAAAATTTATACACACATAGTTTAATAGTGCGTAGAATACGATTGAAATTAGAACCACCATCCATTATTCTTCCAATAGGTACATCATTTTTTTCAAGTGACAATTAGCAGGGAATGTGGCTACGCCTGTTTTTTTTTAGATAATTACTGATCCACTCAGATTGTAGGTACAGTTTTAAACATACACGAACATGTTGAACTCATATTATTCGTATTTAGCATAACACTATATCTTAGCCGATTGTTTAACTTAATATTTATTATAATATTCACATATCTCGGCATGCATATTTACATTCACACAAAACACACAGGTAATCCTATCAAACCGCCAAGTTATAATAAGTATGTGATACTTGGCTACAAATAATGGAATCCAGAAGAAAAATCGTGAAATGTCTCCTTACACGTGTGAAAGTTAGATAAAGTAGAAATAAGGAACAAACCACGTTAATAATTATGTAATAGAAATAATCAAGGCATATAAAATAACCAACATAGCCCGTAAATAGGACGACTAATATTTACAAACGGACTGTCGACAAGTCTTTAAAGCTTCAATAAAACAGGTGCGCTTACAATTTATTTATATTATTAAATATGATAATATAAATACGCGTAGGTATTATGTACATTGACAATCACCTAACCAGTTAAACTATCACACCAGTATTATAATATCTATAACTAGAGGTTTCTTCAATTACATCTAGATCTGATAATTATTGTTAATATCTATGGTATGTTTTTAATGATGCTTTAAATATTGTGTGAAAATAACCAACAATAGTTTCATTACTATTGGCTACATGGTTCGGTGAAACTATTCTTACAAATTATGTTTGAAGGTATTACCGACTAATAACTCTTTAGTTTCCATTATAATGAATAGTACGTGATCCCGGTAAATGAGTAGGTACATTTCTTATGCACTCTTAATTAACAATGAGCGCAAAGGTACAACAAAGGCGAATGGCGATACTCGTCTAAAATCTGAGATAGTAGCCATTTAAAAAATAATTTTTCCTATGCAAAAATAAGATTACTTAGCCTATATAATATAATAAATGTTGTTACTAAATTGTAGATCAAAAAACTCTGCGAAAAAAGAAACGCAAAGGTTCGCTTAATTTCGATAGGTTATCGATCATTAATTCATTGTGGAACTTTGGTCCATAAATTGAGCACTTGGTTTGTTACCTAAATTGTACGTAGACGTTGGCGATTTGTCAAGGGAAACGCATTTCCGCGACGTAGTCTAAATGTTCTAAGTTGTGGTGCGAGTTGGAGCGGCGCGGCGCGCGTGGCCGGTGGAGGTTGTGGTGGGAGTGCGCGCGCATCACACGGTACGTGCCCTCGCGCCGCGGGCCCGCGTCGCTCGTCTTGCGCGTCGGCCTCACCCAATCCTCATCCCTAGTCACCGGTCTGCTCTTTCTGTAATTGTCAACTCGACGGCTTGTTGGCTCAGCCTGCCAGTTTCTCTCTACCTCGACTCCGTACGGATCTAACTCCCCAGAAGGTTGAAATTGGCTAGAGTTTTGACCGTAACTAGACTTCTTCCAGCCGAGATCGTATTTCCTGTTGGCGTCGTTCTCTGCGATCTGTCGACGCTGTGACTGGTTAGAACTGCTTTCGCTCGTATCCTCCCCTGACGTACCGATACCTAGGTCTTTGTCGTCACCATAAATTTTATATACGCCATTAGGGCTTATGTTCTTTCCGTTAAATATTTGGTCGTTAAGTACGAGCTGAGGATGGGGAATGCAATAAGAGTGTGGATATGTGTGGTCTACTTTCGTCATTTTCATGTCTTCTTGTTTTCTGGAGCAGGATCCTGGTCCAAATAGTGACAACAGTACTGGCAGTAAGAATAGTCCATGCATTGCACCGAAGAAAATGACCATGAATACCATCTTGAAAAATACGGAGAATATGTAACTGTCAGCCAGCAGAAGTGCCACAACTCCGAGAATGGTGCTGAAGGATCCTTGGACTATTGGCAGACCCAAAGAGTACAGGCATTCGCTGACTCTTTCATTTGGAGTTTTCGCTTTAGAAGCCATGTAGGCATAGCAAATGTGGGCTGTGAAGTCAACAGAGAAACCGATGCACATGATGAGGTTTATCATGGAAATTGAATCTAGGTTGATGTCCCAGAGCGCCATATATCCCACAACTCCGATTTCAATCGATATGATACTGAATGCAACCCAAAGCGAGCACAGGATGTTGGGTATAAATATAAAAGATGTGATCATCATCATCAGCGCACCGTAGCATAAATTCTGGATAGATGTTGGTTTTACTAGTTCGAACTGAAAAAGAAAAAATGTGCATGAGATTTTATTCGTACTTTATTTAACTTACTTAGGCCCACTTGCGCCAAGCCGCTAATCTCGGGTTAGCCTCTTAACCCACGTCAAACTCATACAAATAAATCTGATTTAAGCGGTTAACGCGAAGTAAACAGCGTGGTGGCAAGTGGGCCTTAACAAACTAGAAAAAAAATATGTTTTGGACTTCAAATACACCACTCACCTGATCAAAAAAGACGAAGTATGGGTGGAAGACAGACGCGTTGAGAGGTGATTGGGCCACGACGTCTCTTAGAACTTTTACCATTTCCTTTTCATGGTTGGTACCACTGATGTTGATAGCTTGTATCAAAAATCTAGATGCCACGATGCGATCTCCAGCGTCGTTGAATTTTACATCCAAGGAAAATGGATTTGCAGGAAACAGCCATAACTGAAAAGGAAAACAGATAATTTTCATATGTTAATTCATGCCGAGTGTCGGGGGTTCGATTCCGGCTCGCACTTCTAAGTTTACTTACGTGCGAAATTCTATTTGAGCTTTTCGGTGAAGGAAAACATCGTGAGGAAACCTGCACGCATCTGCGAAGTAATTCAAAGATGTGTGTGAAGTCCCCAATCCGCACTGGGCCCGCGTGGGGACTATAGCCCAAACCCTCTCATGATGAGGGGAGGCCTGTGCCCAGCAGTGGGACGCAAATAGGCTGTAGTAGTAGTAGTAGTAGTAATTTAGAAAACGAAAATGATTAAATCATTCAATCAAAATCTGAACACAAACCTCTCGGAGATTATGAATGAAGTCCGATTCATTATCAATGGTGACGTTCAAGTAGTCGTTGTTTCTCGATACGTAATTGACGAATGTTCGCAGCCATGATTCGGTGTATAAAGAGTTTGATATGTACGAAGTGTTTTCTAAACTTTGCGTGAGTTTCTCGACTTCGTCTTGTATTATCGGATCAGAATAGTTATATTCGCCGCTGATTACAACCTGTAATATACATAAAATGGTGTAATTATAACCATATGATATTGCATGTGTGTGTAGGTATAGCTGTATAAATCGTTTACGAAATTATTCTCTATCAGTACCTGTATTCGGTAAGGAAACTCTCTGTAGTACAAATCTTCACGATCAAAGAACTCTACAGAGTACGAATCCACTTTTGACAGTTTCCTTCGTTCTAGACCTTCCTTGAGGTTAGTGACTCCGTAGCCAGCCCCCGCTAAATACGCCAGAAACACGATAATGACTGCAGCCTTTACTAAATTATTGTTCAGGATATTGGCCATGGTGTCCCGGAAAAATGCCATGATGCAGTGTTCTTTGTTATCGATAGGATTATCAGGATCCGCAATGTCGATCCCGCCACTGCAGAATATTCTGTATAGCCAAGACTTTTCTTCTGTAAAAAAAAAATAGTTACTAAAACAAACCTTGATTTTAAAATGTATTATCTAATAAATTACGGAGAAAATCAACCCACCTTTCCGAGCTCTTGACTCCGGTAGAACTTTTAGTAATGTGATTGTGTGCCTATTCTGTTTTTCTCGGTATCCTGATACAGCGACACATCCAGAAAAGAATGTAATGTGCCACACAAATGTGAAACAGACAGCGAGACCTGTTGGAAGAAAACAAACATGTATTTTTCAAACACTATTTTTGAGTTCGTGATAACCTACTATATGATCCACATATTTAAGAATATTTTTAATAACAACTACTCTTACCTGAGTACATACAGAAGATTTGGACGGACGGGAATGGAGAGAATATACCGATAAAGAACGATAGCATATCCGTCACAGATGTGATTGTAATAGAGACCGCAGCTTCCGACAGCATGGTGGCCATCCGCTCCGGGACTGAGAGCTTCGGGGAGGTTCTTCGCCAGGCCGCTAACATCACGAACGTGTCGTCTATTCCAATACCTATAACAACAGAATAAGATAAAATTGACGCTCCTACTGAGTGCTAAAAAAATGTGCAATAAACCGTTTCCTTACCGATCATTAAAAATGGTGCGGCCAAATTAATACCGATGAAAGATATCCCCAAATATATGGCGCAACCAAAAGCAGCAGCTGTTGCCATCACGGCGGATATATTTCCAAGTAAACCCAACCAAGGCTTAGAGCGCACCCAGTCGGCCATCATACACGTCACTATAGAGAATATTCCCATGAGAATGAAAGTGGAACTAAAAAATGGGACCACTGTCCTCGTGTTCTTTTCTAGCTCGTGATCCAAAGTTCTTGATGCAAAACGTGCTATCGAGATGTGTTTGAATCGGCCTGTATTTTCTGCCACACCAACCGCATCCAAGAAAGCGTCTTCCCAAGCTGCACCTCTGAAAGAACAGGTAGATTAAAGGATACTGCGTGTATAACTGCTGTCACGTTTAAAAGATAACACGGTCATGATTTTGTAATTATATTGGCGCAAATGACCAATTTGAACGGAAGGTCAGTTCCCCGGAATTGCACACACTTTAGAAGTGAACGGGTTGGAAAACTGAGACAATGTTGACAAAATCACGTTGGCAATATCAGTTAGCTGACAAGTGAAACCTTTCTATTCGTATTCAAGTCTGTCATTACGCATTGTTTAGTATTCGTAACGATTTCCCAAACCGTGTCAAGATCGGTCCTTCCTTTATCTGTTAAACTAAACCATTTAACTAAGAACTGAAGTAATTTTAAAAGACAAGTATCGTGTAAACAACGTTACTAGGGTAATTAACCAAAATGTAAAACCTTCATTTGAGCTCGTTTCCTTTCGAGAGACGATTAGACCTACAATCATTGTTTCCTCATGTTGCGTGCGTGTATCTGTCTAGTACCTATAGCTACGCTAACGATCACATAGCTATCTATGTGATCGTTAACATAGCGTCTTCTTATACTTACCTGTTTTTACTTGTTCTGCAGGATATTTGTTAATTTAAAACATAATCTCAGCAAAGAGGGCATGGTACTAGATTACTTGCTCCGTGTGGCCTTTTTGATTAGGTATCAGAACATTCAGCGTGTAAACGAGCGGTTAATACTTGACTTCACTTTGTAGCTTCAGCACATTTCGATTCGAAATTATTGAGTCCGTACAGCAAAAAATATTCAACAGAAAGACATCTCATAGATTTTATATAATGAAAGCAAGAAACGCTAGAGTTCAGTTTCTTAGCGACTCCGTCCACGTACGTAGTCATTAATCTGATTAAAATATGTTAAATATAAAAAATCCTTCGGAAGGACCAGTACCTTTGTATCTGCATCTTGTTGTCGGCCCTAAGGAACCAAATGAGCTGGACTGCGGGTACGGTGATGATGATGTCGTCGACGACGGTGGAGCCCCCGAAGTACACCGGGAACGCATGCGCCTCCCAAGTCACCGGGTTGAACATTATAGGAAACGTCAGGTTCAGATCGCCGCGCTCCACCTGAAATTTGACGATTACGAAAATATAGGTACGTGATATGGCTAAAACTAGACTGTTCAGAGGTCCCTTCGAGTTTAATAGGGATACGATAATACGGAAGAGAAATGGGGAATCCCATATTCCTATTTAAATACCCCAGAATATATCCCATAACCAACATGTTTGGTGTTGCTCACAATAAAGAAATCACTAGAGTAATCCTAATCCTATACACGAGAAGACCATAAGTAGGCATGCTGAAAACATCTAAACACCTGAATTTTATTTGCGCTAACACTTGCACCAGTTGCACCTTGCACCTAGACAGTTTAAAACTTAAGAATGAGTTATTGACAAGTACTACTACAAATTTTCCTTGCCTACAATTAATTCGATATGTTGAAAGGGAATACGTTAACCGCAGCGTTAACTAAGATAGTGTTGAAATCGCAGTGTCTTCGTTAAAACGTAAAATGACGTGACGCGGACAAATTGCATCGTCGCGGCTCATTATGATGGGGCGAATGTTTGGAATATAAATCATCAGTGACACACGATTAGCCATCGCTCTAACATGTATGAATACACCACAACCACAACAAGACCTAGCTGGCTATTTCGATATATAAAGGATCTTTGAACTGAACAGTAGTACCTAAATTGTACCTACCTACCTATTATTTTGAATGTCCAATATTTTGACCAATTTTAAGAACGCATTACAACCTTAAATATGTACTGTTGAGTTGAGCAAAATTCTCCTTAACCGAACTGAAGTTAAACTATAATTTTACGTGTAGCAACGCCCACCCTTATTCCCCGATGTCCCATAACCACAACTGCTCCTCTTGCTAAGTAAATGAAGAAAATAGCTGTTAACCAGCGAAACCACTAGCTTTTATAGATTACCTACACAATGTCAAAGCGTTAAAAACCAAGTTCAGACGTGATTCAGTATAGAACAGAAACAATTCACTAATAGCATCTTCCTTTGACTAGACGTCGACATATTAAAGAGAAAGAACAAAGTACTGCTTTATGTAATTTATACAAAGGGTGATTATAATAACAGGCCACATTATAGTTTAACTTTGTGGGAAGCGGTCACCATACTCACCGTCAGCCCATTGTTCACACAGGGTGATCTATTTTATGGCTCTGACTCATATCCACGACAGAACCTTTGAATAATAATTATGATATTGGCAGGGAATCTTTTTTTTCATTTGATGCCCATTTTTATCGGTGCTCGCTAGGACGCTTCCTGGGTCTGTATCAATAGAGTATGAACGCTTTCAAGTTCACCTTTTGTGTGGTAAACCTTATTAGGTACAAAACGAGACGAGGTCTCTTGACATCTTCCTGCTTCACATGTACCTACCTATATCGGCTTTAATTGTTTCTCATTACCAACTTATGAGCTCCATTCAAAACTTGTCAATAATAATATAAACGATGGTTGAAATGGACTTAACATTGAAGTTTCGGGGTAAGTACTTTACGTACATTCTTCCCTTAGTAGTGTGTGTACGTTACAGTGAATCTAAATAGGTAAATACTGAGGTTCGAGCCCTTTCAGGACTTCATGAGCGGTGTTCCGAGCGCAAAAGGCTTATATTTCGATAGGTATAGTCCGCGATCTATAAATATTACGTATAACAGCAGTAAAAATGCTAAAAATTTGCCCTTGCCCTTTGCCCTTTTTTGGCACATATCATCGTTGGCAAGAGAGACAATGCAAGATAATGATAATACGGTGGAGGATTACAGCTTTGGTAAGCGGATAACCGCAAGTCGCAACGTGCAGCTGGTATTTATTTTTAATAACAATACTTAGGTATTTGCTTAAGTCGCCTAGGTACTCCTTTGTTTTGTGTGCGAGAAAGTCCACAGAAATCGAAAGTGTTTCCGCACACTCGGAATTTTTAAAATGTATCTTCCCTTGGTTTCTACGTAAACCGACTTTACAGAACACTATTTTTTTTATGTCAATGGTATAGGCAAACTAGCGCACAGCCCACCGCATGATGGTAAGTGGTCACTGCGGCCCATGGTCAACGAAATCCTATGATCCCCCATTAAGAAATCATAAGATCTCTAATGCGTTGCCTACCCTCAGGCCTGAGATGGAATGCCTCTGTGCCAGAAATTTCACCGGCTGCCTTAACCCTCTACCGAAACAACAGTGCGAGATTTGGCGGCAAGTTAGCGGGGAAAAACGGTGGCACTACCCCGGACGGACCTAGCACCAGTTCCTGCCACTAGCAAAATGCTTAGGTACCTACTTCCCTGTCCCTATTTAAGACTTTGAATAGAGCCCCTGTTATTTTCGAAATGATCATGGCCGGACAAAATATAGGATCCCTACCTAATAGTTCCAAATTAGACGTGTTCTTCGAAAACTTGTGTGATTGGTCACGGTTTTTATAGTTCCATCTATATTATTTAATAGTTTGGACAGGTCGACAATGAAGCTATTAGTCACACTGGCCGTACAATACCAAGTAATTTCTGTTTAAAAACAAAATAAGAAATAATAAGTACTTCTTGGTATAATTTGTATCAAAATATGAAAAACTTGACTAGTGGTTTAGTAAGAAATTTTGTCTAGGAAGAAGGTTTTTATTCGAAAAATATATCAGACAGATTGACGCAGTTGTTTAAATTACGTATTGACTATAGTTTGTTTAACGTTTCTGAATGTTCAAATAATTCAGCAAGCCATATTGCTATCATTTCTCTCATGTCCTCGAATAGAAACCCAGTCAGTATCTATCCTTTGAAGGCTCACTCTAGTTTTAGTAGGTGAGGTACTCTAGACATCCTAGATAAGTTCTGTTTATGCAATGAATGAGTAGGAAAACCGATGCCAGGAGTCATGGCATCACCCTGACCTAAGGATACCTTACGTAATGTTCATTGTTGAGGCTTAGAGCTCGTAAACTTACCACTCATTACTGTTATTAGTATTACTACGCAGGTTTAGTGACACTCCAGCGGTTTTACAGCTTTTGGTCTATGATATATCGAGATTTATACCTACACAGAATGATGACTGACCTACATTACGATACGTTTTGTCCTATTATGATCAGTTCAGCTTTATTGCAATAAACTCCTATAATACTCCCTAATGCTCCCATAACACTAAAGGAGTAGGACTAGACCAAAAGTCATGTTTTTTTTTACTCGAGTTACTAAGGCCGACTTACACCGAGCCGCTCTAACCTGGGGTTAGCCTCTTAACCCACGTCAAATTCTTAAAAATCTCAGTTAAGCGGTTAACCCGAGGTTCGCGGCTTGGTGCAAGTGGGGCTAATACTAAACTGCTGATAATCCGTTCCGTACTAGTTGTTGTTGACTTGATTAAGATTAACTATCTACCAAGATAAGTAAGTACCATGAGATTTCGCTCAAGCCCGTTTCAACAAGGTCCCTACCTATCTACCTCCGGAAGGTAGATTTCATGTAGATATGTTTAATGTATTGTACCTATGAGTTCTTACCTCGTCAATAATTTTATCCAGATTGAGTATGTCGTTCACGAAGCACTGTCCTTCCCATTTGGCGCACTCCTCCCTGTACGTGAATGTTTCCCCCGTCGGTAAAGTCACCGTGACGTTTTGGACCAGCTCATCCAGCTGTCTCAGTTCCTTCCAGACTTCGGCGCGCAGCATGTTTGTGTTGTTGTCCTTGGATACTATAATCGTCCGGCCGAACCTGCCTGTGGGATACGACAACGGTGAGTCTGGAGGACGGATCAATTGGTTGAATTTGATGATTGGTTAAGATTGACGAATCCGTGTTCAATTGCCCCGTAACTACCTACTTGGAGGATAATTGTAAGACGACGTTAGGCAGTAAAATTGCTCTCTTGGTGGTTCAATAATCAAGTGTGGAAGCTCATTTAAGTATTAAAATAACACATGGTTAATTTGTGAAGGAATATTAATAATAATATCCTGGAACATATCACACATATTGACCTAGCCCCAAACTAAGCGACGCTTGTATTATGAGTGCTAGACAACGATATAAATACTTATATAGAAAAATAATACATATATAAATACTAAACATCCATCACTTGAGTACAAATATTCGTGCTCATCACACAAAGTTTGCCCCGAGCAGGACTCGAACCCGCGACCATGCATCGGATCAGAAGGCAGGGTCACCTTCCAACTGGACCGATCCGGCTGTCGAAATGTAAGTAACTAATTTTCTAATAAAATTTCGTAGGAACTAGGTAATACAGTTGAAGCCGTGATTTGGTGATGGCCTAGTGGTTCGACTTCCGCCTCACATGCGGAGGGTCGGGGGTTGGAATCCTGCTCGCACCTCTGAGTTTACTAATGTGCGAAATTCATTTTCAAATTACGGTTATTTATTTAGCTTTTCGATGAAGAAAAACATCGTTAGGAAACCTGCACCCATCTGGGAAGTAATTCAAGGATGTGTGTGAAGTCCCCAATCCGCACTGGGCTCGCGTGGGGACTATAGCCCAAACCCTCTCGTCATGAAAGGAGGCCTTGCCCAGCAGTGTGACGTAAATAGGTTGTAGTGTTGGTGGTCGAGTGGCAGGTAATTACAATTCAGAAACTCCTACTAAATATCCAAAGTTCTTAGGGAGTGAATATCTCAATTGACTTCTCCAAGCCTTTCTACAAGTTATACTGGCTATTCTATTCTGTATTATTCTGTCTTCATCATAATATTATTGAGTTTGTGAACGCTACGCACCTGCCCTAGTTATCCTTCCCACATTAAACCTATGCGAGTAGTTCACTTTGAAGTGTTCCTCCACAATCCGCCTCTCGTATTTGCCCTGGCCGCTGACCGGGGAGAACAGGTACTCCGGGTCCATTTCATAGTGGATCTGCTGGTAGCCGGTGACCATGAGCAACGTGAGGAGCACTGGGATGATGATGAAGTAGCCTGGGTTCCTGCCCACCACAAGGCCCAGCTTGTAGAAAGACCGATTGAGGATATCGTCTACGATCGTCAGCTTGCAACCCATCTGGAACAAAGAAATTTAGACAAATGAAAACATATTACATATCCAACTACCTCCATGCCAAACATCTAAATCGGTCCAGCGGTTTAAGGGTGAAGAGTTAACAGACAGAGTTACTTTCGCATATAATACTTATACTTACCTAAGTAAGGCTTGTCATATTGCCTGTGAAAGGGCCTTTGTTGTACGTATTTAGTCGGTTGGGTTTCCTACCTCATCAATCATTGTTGACTTTTTTTTCTCGCGGGATTAGGTCCTAATTTTTTTCAAATAAGCGATTTAACGGCTTGTTTAAAATAATATTGAAACTGGCTGTCAAATACACAAATATGAGTACCCAATTTTTTTACGGTCAAACTTGAGATAGGATGAGATCAAATATTTACTTATAGATTTAACAAATTACGTCAGGCCTTCGGCATCTTTGATGGAGGCTTCAAGGAGGCAAGTAAGAAGTGTTTGGTATTTTTCAATACATTTTTATTTTACTTGTCGAGTTCGCGAGTGTAAGTAGGTATATTGGTTTAGTGCTGGCTAAGTAGATAGTTAGCCAGCATCGGCAGATGCCGATTATGTTTTATTTATTATAAACATGTGAAGCGCGCTCGTTACATTAATAAAATGAGTTGGTTGGTATGCATAAGATTATCTAATTATACACATACAAACATGTACCTACTTAGTCCTTGAATTGGCGGGTTGAACGGAATTTGAAAATGTATATGACGAGAAACCTGTTTTTTATTGAAATTAATAAGGTACTCTTCATTCATCTGTTAATTTTGTTTATTTAATACAAACGCGCAATAAATGATTATGTAATATACACTGAAGTCTTATTTGATTTTAGCAATAAATATATAAAAGTATGAGGTAAGACCTAACTGACATGAAGAGCAGATGCCTACTATTTAGTTCCCTGGTTGATACATATTTTCATGTGGCATATTATTTTCCTTATGTCATTTGTCATCTTTTATTTGTTGGTAACTAAATTAATTTATACCTACGTTTGGTTTCTGTTTTCCAGGGGGGGGGGTTTAACCAAGATCCCCCCCCTTGCCCCTACCTGGGTAAGCCCATGAATGGTCTCGTGAATGCGGAATTATTTTCGTTTTACAAGTAAAGAGTGGTTCCATGTAAAACACATGTAAAGAAGAACAAAGCGTGCCAGCGTATGACCTCTTAACAGTTTCGTTGTAACTTTCTGACTTGTGCCGAGGTACCTATGTACCTACGTTATAATTATTTGATATCGCGAAAAGAATAACGAAAAAAGTATCTATAGCCAAACACGCAAAATATTTACAAGTACCTACTTTAAATTAAAAAATGCATGAAAAATACTGAAAAAATGAACTTAATTAGCTTCTAAGTAGGAAGGAGAGAGTCAGTAGTATAGTAGGTGCTACCTACGGACTCTTATTTGGGAGCATTTGCATTTCCTTTACATTCGGTGATACAGAAACGACATTAAAATCGTGATTTTTCAGTAGGTGGGTATACCGTTATTCTGACCATCAAAGTGACGGCTAAGTGAGCCAGTAAATCCCAATGCCCATACGTCGTTCGGCGCATAAAGTGGGAGATAGCTGGCATATATAACAGTACAACGTGTAGGTATGAGCGAAATGCACGGATGGATAAAGTGAGATTTTGATCTCCCTCAAAAATTGGGAGACTGTTTATCCCTATTTAGGATATGGCAAAACCTATATCCTTATGTACGATGTCCTAAATTGAATTTGAAACTACGTTCAAGTTTGATACGCTCGTCAAAATGTCAAGTGTTAAGAATCTGAGTAGGTAAGGTACCTACATTCATTTAACCGGAACAAACCAATATGTCAAAAGACCGTCATTACACTTACATACTTTACAGTTTGCACGTTCAATTTACTTATTCACAAGTTCGTTCACCCGTACAACTGTTAGCCACATTGCGACTTATTTTACATCGGAGACGGTAAAATTCTCGCGTGGCTTACATTTTGCGGTCAATATATTACGATATTCGGTTGCAAACTTGCAATAGCGGCGAGTTACGGACCTGTTTGCACGCCGGTTTTTGCTAACAGCGATTCGTAACGGCCTGCACTTGATTATGATTCAATTGAAACTTTATTTGCTTAGTAAAAATTGTGTTAAAATGTTAATAGTCCGGGAGCCCAAGAGTGATACGAGTGCGTCAGAATAAAAGATATGGGAGATTCCTGAAATCCTGTTGAGTATCTCTACCAAACCTCAGCTTTATGTCATGCATAAATGTTTTTCTTTCTTTCTATATAGTTTCAAAACGCTGCCACGAGCCGGTGTCACCTCCGAATTTTCAGAATATCTTTAGCGCCCGAGTACCTATTATATTTTTTCCTCCTTCATGTATACCCCCTTTTAACGTGTGCCACTACAATAACAACAAGCAGATTAGCATATAATTTCCATGATATGGGCATACAATCAATATTTGGCGCTCTAGAGTTATATCCATGTACTTAACTACTTTTTTTTTTCTAGACCCTGAATCTGTGAACGCTTTTTTTAACCCTTATAGTTTCGCCATGTCCGACCATCCGTCCGTCCGTCTGTCCGCACTATTGCTCAGAGATGCTTAGTTCTAGAAAGCTGTAATTTGGCATGAATTTACATATTAGTTACGCTGACAAAGTGGTACAATAAAATGTTGAAATATATTTTTTATAGGGTACCTCCCCCTACTCGTAAAGTGGGGATGTATTTTTTTTTCTTTCGTACCCCACGGTGTGGCATATCGTGGTCTTTAAAATTTTTTTGTAGGTTTGTTAAAACCATTTATTGATTAAGTGATTCGTTTGTGAAATAGTCGAGTGCCCCCCCCCCCCCCCCTGCCAGCTAAATGGTGGTATTTGGATGGCTGAAAAAAATCACGGTTGTAACATATATAACGTAGTTGAAAGGAAAACTATCACACTAAGTAGGCTGTACAAATTTACGAGTCATCGTCGACCAACTTATGAAACGATTAAAAACCAATGATTTTTCTCGAGCGACAGGGGCGTCGGGCGGGCACGTCATACTACAGGCTAGCTGATGCTAAATAAGTCTTAGAAAGGTGTTATGGGCATCGTCAACTTCGGAACCCTATAGTTTGCGCGTGGCCCGACACGCACTTGGCCGGTTTTTTTATTTCTATAATCTTATCTTCAACTAGCTTTTCCCCGCAACTTCGTATGCGCAGAAATATTAAAAAGTAAAATCCCGATTTTTCCCGTTCCCATGGGAATTTTGCAAAATCCTTTCTTAGCGGATGCCTACGTCATAACTTCTACCTGCATGCCAAATTTCAGCCCGATCCGTCCAGTGGTTTTAGCTGTGCGTTGATAGATCACTATGTCAGTCAGTCAGTCAGTCACCTTTGAGTTTTATATATTTAGAAGTCCAGTAGACGCTACGACGTGTAACTACATACTTAGCATCCGCGGCTCCCTCCCTGACTACCTATAACCGCTACCGTCCGTTAGGTCACATTTCTTTTGAAGTCACAATAGAACGTAATTCTAGTCTATCATTTCATATCGCATAGATCTGTGCATATTTAAAAACCGTTAGGAAAGAATGAGATATCTAATTAATAACAATCATCAGACGAACTTAATTGTTCAACTCCAACTTCACAAGTTTTTATTCCTTAATTAAAACCGCCGCTCGAAGGCATCGTGGATTCGAGAAAAAACAAATGAAAACGGAATAACTGTTAAACCGTTATTCAACGAGGAATTTAATTCGTACCCAGTCTCATTCCCAAGAAATACAGGGTCAAGCAAAACGTTGTGACGATATTTTAACCACGCTATCAGTTATCGATCCTAAGTAAGTTATTTATTTTTTTCGAGCTGGTAAAAAAAAAATGGGCCAGTATGGGATTGATGCTGTGATCGATACCTGAATCCCACACATTTTTTTTTCCAACTAGAAAAATAATAAAGACTAAAAAAACATGCTTAGAATCGCTAAATGATACTATGGTTAAAATATCGTCATAAGGTTTTGCTTGCAGATTGACTTAGAATTGAAAATTGGACCGTTGCCCTTAGTGCTATTTAGCCCTTTTGAAGATGTTTGGAGTTTTACAGCTATGTATTTAAATGTGTTTAAATTAAGAAAATATTACATTTTAAGAATTATGATTACCTTTCATAAAATTTATTGAGCTATAAGTGTACCTACATCTGCTATTTAAGATATTTTGAGACTATATGTTAGAAGCGTACCTACGTAGTCCTCCTTGACCGCAGCTTGCCTTTCAGTTTTAAACTCCACAGCTTATCGATACCTCCTACGGTCATATCATTAATTTCAAATTAGCTTATTTTAGACGAATGCGTGAATAATAAAAAGGAACCTTTGATTTATTTTGTTCACATCAATTCTGCTTAGTTGTCATCTTCTAAAAGCGATCGAGCCAGGTATATGTACCTAATATAAAGATAAACTCAACTAATTGTTGCGAAGAAGCTTTAGGACTCCTGATTATAAGAGCAAACCGTTGGTTATGGACACTTGTAAAATCAGAAGAATAATTCGCGCTTTGCCGCCCCCTTAGTCTATTTGTTTACTCCCTTTATGAAAAATCTCTGGTTGTTTATTTGAAATTGTACCTTAACGGGCACTTTATTCTTCAGTTAAGTTTGAGCGTAAACGCGTTTGGATCCAAATTCTGACAGATTTTAGTAGTTTCAAGTTCATCATCATCATCATTTCAGCCGATAGACGTCCACTGCTGGACATAGGCCTCCCCAAGGCGCGCCACTCAGATCGGTCCTGTCCCACTCGCATCCACCGCGTTCCCGCGACCTTTACGAGGTCGTCACTCCATCTTGTTGGAGTTCCAAGTTGAGGGGTTAATATTCTGATTTTATCGATGACGAAGCGTGCGGTGATTTCAAGTGATTAAGGCAAAAAGTTCTACCTACTGGGTACGTTATACTGATTAGCAACAAGCTACCTGAGTACGATCGTTGTACCTAATCTTATAATTACTCCGTAGACGTTTATTCGCAATGAGTGGCTTTTAGTGACTTAGGTCAGATAGCTGCACCCGGCGTCCTCGCACTCAGCACCTGTTATGGCGCGAAAATACAGCTTTTCGAGAACCAGCACGTTCTAGACGTTTTCCTTTAGATAGATAGATAGATAGATAAATCGTTTATTTGCCCGTTACAAATGCACATGTATCTAGTTTTACATAAATGTTACATGCACAACTAAGATTTAAAACAATAACAGAAACATAGAAACAACATCTACAAATACAAGCACATAGTGCGTTGCAACAGCGCAAATGGGCCATGGCTCAGTGTGTAGCTCCGCTCGGGCGAGCGGATCACTGATATTCTGCCACAAACCCCGAGGACCGACGATTTATTCGCTTATAAAATAAAGAAAAAACTTATGTTAAACTTAAGCAAGTAAGTAATAACTTGAAAAAAACTCATACCTATACTTAACATTGCGAGTGGCTTTATAATGTGTGACAGTTGTAATGAATGTGAGAGAATATACATGTATGTGATGTGATGTGCGTACCTGTGAAAGAAGTATATGTCGACGGAGACTCGGAATAACACAGTAACTCTCACAGGCGTCGTATATCTTGGAAATATCATAGGAAAACCAGAGACGCGACGTTTCCAGCTACTGGGTTGGTTTCCCGGCTTTTCCCGGCCTTCGCTCCAAAAATCAACTGTCAAAAGTCCGAATGACAGGTCTTGTTCTAAGCGGTCAAACGCGTATCTGATTTAGATTCCAGCTACTGGCCAATCTACGGGGCCCAGTGCACTCGCCAAGCAACATAGCTTTTCCAATTACCAACCCAGTGCCGGCTACGCCCAAGCTATTCGCTTGACGTTTCCTTACCAATGATATTCAAGGTACCATACAGAATCTCAGGACATGGAAGAAATCACTAATCGAAAAGGCAATCCAAGGCCTGGCAAGGCGCGATAGTGGCGCCATCGCTGTGACTATACGACACGGCCATCAGACAATCCACACCTCCTGGTGTGTCATGAAGCCACCTAGGAAACGGCAAGAAAGAAATCAGCAATGAAGTTTTTTTTTTTTTTCGCTCGGCTTTTCTGACAAACATGGTTAGAAAACTCACTAAGGTTCACTACAAATGATACAACTTCAATCAAGTAAGCATAAACTATGAAAGCAGTTCGATACCAACGCGTTTTTTTTTTTTTTTTTTTTTTTTCGGAAGTCGCGGTTCTTTATCCTCTATTACAAAAAAAAAATCGAAAATTTAACAAAAACAATAAGACAGCACACACACACACACACACACGCACAGTTTGGATCATTACGCTTGTGCCAATTCTTTTTAAACCAAATTTCAATCGGAAACACAAGACGACCATCGTACCAACAGGTGCACTATTGAAGAAAATCACTTGCCACAACGAAACCGTCATCCCTCTCAATCATGCTTCATACTAGAAGAACACACAGTCCAGCATACCACTGGAAGCTTAACAACATGGCAGCTTACACATACCAAAATCAGGATAAAATCAGCGTTGTTCCTACAGAGAACAAGGGATCCAACGTCACTCTAGGCCACCACAAATTAATCCACACGCTGTAGGTAAAACTTCACACCGTGTAACCTTGACTACCTAGTCCAAGCTCACACACTACACGCAATTCACTAGATGGTCTCATCTGGCCTCACACCAGGATATTCCCGCTCGACTACCGGCATCACACCGATAGTCTCATCCGGTTCCCCACCGGGGTTCTCTCGTCCGACTTACCGGCACCGCACCGGTAGTCTCATCCGGTTTCCCACCGGGATCCTCTCTCCTCCTTCGACTATTTGTAGTCTCATCCGGGCTACCTCCCGGGATTTCCTTCGACTAATTAAAGTCTCATCCGGCTACCTCCGGGATATTCCTTCGACTAATTAAAGTCTCATCCGGCTACCTCCGGGATATTCCCACCTCACTCGACTAACCAGCATCGCACCGGATAGCCGCGACCAATCCAGTAACTTTGAGCCACTTATACGCTACCAGCGTCACACAAGTAGGTTTCCCATTCACAATACCCACATCAACCAGTAAGTTAAACATACGCAAACTCACTCATATACCGCACCGGCAGGCTAATCGTTCACAAACATACACACGCGTACCTACCAGCATCGCACCGGCAGGCAAACGTACACAAACATACACACAAACGCTCACGTACGCAATACGCATCGCACCGGCAACACAACACAATCGCGATACAATATCGCGCAAATCTCAATTCACAAAATCACGGAAAACAAGCGGTCCTTCTGGCTACAAATTCGACCCCATACGTCCACAAAGGATCGAACCTAATTCGGAACTTGCAATTCAGAACATAACGAGCGCAACCTTTTTGTCAAGGCAGTTGTCATTCGAGTCCCGTCTTCGATGGTAAAAATGATATTCCGTTTACTCTACTTTTTATTAATCCTTAATGTAGCCATTTGCTATTTTTGTAAGCAATTTTTTTTTTTTTTTTTTAGTTACAGTTCATGAAACTAATAAGTCGTGAACTAAATCAGCCACCAGGATGACCGATACCCATATCTCTCAGTAAGGATGCTTCCAGATGAAGTCCAACCCAAAACTTTTCACATTAATTTACAAGAAAGTGTAGCCATCTCCATCTCAAGCTCGACGGACAATATTATTAGAGAGAGAGAGAGAGAGAGAGAGAGAGAGAGAGAGAGAGAGAGAGAGAGAGAGAGAGAGAGAGAGAGAGAGAGAGAGACTTTCGCCAATCTCTCCCACAAAGAGTGTTTTACAGTTTGAGCAACTTTGTTTGGCTCAAGAAATAATTCCAAATAATAAAAGCATCATGTATTGCTTGTTTCATATAGGCAATCTCTGTACAAGGTCAAAAATAAAAATCAGAATAGGTTTGGAACAGAGCCCTTGAACCTTCAAGCAGAAAAGCTTATAGTTTTAAAATAATCAAACAACATAAAATTGTTCTAAATAGAAAGTGTACGGAGAGATGGGTTCCATATAGTGAACCGACAGGCAGTAAATTCTCTAGCAGGAATAACAAAGCTTAGAAATCAACACATCAAACACAACTTGAATAGCAATGCACCTATGCAATGCAGGGAGCAGGCTCATATGAGCTTTAGATCAAAATAAATCCAACTCTTTAGGTTTAGTAATCATAGGAATGCTCTAACTAAAACACAAAGAATTGGGTTACAATACAATGTACATACCCCAAGGGTACCTAGTACCTACATGGGCAACTATAAAGTCCAGGTTGAAATGAAGAAACAAAGATGATTACTAGAATTAACTTTTAATCCAATCCAATCTTGACCTCTTCGGTCAACCACCAAAGAATGTAGAGTGTACTACTCAATTGAAATCACTGAACACTAGAACTCTTCAGATGATATATCAAGACTAATGGAAGTTTAAAAGTCAAAAGACACAAGACATGTTCAGAAACCAGAAGTAACACCAATTTGAAAAGTTTGGTAACATGGGCATGAGTGAGCAGGTACCCTATCCTATATGCGCAATCGCCTATGCATATACCCTATAATTTTGTGTTACCATTTTATTAAGTTATTGAATACTGTTCAATCGTATTCCAATCCCCACGAAAATAGAAAACATGGTTAGATAAAATTCAAATATTCAAAGTCAATCGCTATACTACATTCTTGTAAAATTGTTTGACACACACAACTCTTTTGTATCCCTAATAATAAAATTAAGTTTACATGTCCAGAACACATACAAAGGTATCTTGAAAGGTTAAGGCATGTTAAAGCATTTTTCTTTTAATTATTATTTTTACATCCACCGTAGATGGACCCTATGCGGAAAATCAGCAGCTTTACTACAAGTCCCAATTTAATTTCCTTAAAAAAATTGTTAGTTATCTTTTTTTTTTTACCATTTAGAACCATTGTATTTAAATACTTTTTTTTTTTTTAAAAACAGATTCATGCACATTAAATTTTCACTAGCTTCTGTCCAAACTCCACAGATTTAAAAAGCAAAATGTTGTTATTTAGTAAAAATAATAATTTAAATTTTAAACAACTTTTTGTTTTTAGTACAACTTAACTTAACCGCATAATCAAAAGGTGAGCACACTCCAGACCAATTGCTGTGCCATGCCACATATAGTGACCTTACTATACCGGCACAGTTGTGGCAATAGTAACAAAATTAACTAACCTCGGTATCTTCGTAGAACTCTGTCTGCCGGTTACATCATGAAAATCCATACCTTAATCTCTTTCACTTCAGTACGTTCTTACTTGCTTAGTAGAGTATGAATGCAAGCTTTGTTCAAATCATCATGCCTAGCTTTTAGAGCTAATGTTGCGTTCTAGGCACATTTGAACTCTGCATTTCCTGTAAACCAAAAATCTCTGAAGTATGCATTCTTACTAAACATTTTTAGTTTAATGAAGTGACTAACAATAGTCAGGTAAAGACTTTTAAGGCCTGTCACTCATGAACATGAATCTGAAATGACCATGTATCTGGCATGACATTGTTTGAAATTTGAACAATTTCATGTTCAGTTGTCATAAAGGGAGCTGAAATTTGTAATTCATGTGTTTTAAGCGCTGGATCTTAAGTGCTTGTAATAGAATAACACATGTTGTGTCCACTTTGTCATTACTTCACAGTTTCAGAGATCAATTAATTTTAGTACCAAATAAAGAAATCAAACTAGAGGCTAGAAATCCCAAATTCTAGATTAATCTAGAATGCTGCAAGACCTAGCTTGTTGGTTCTATGGTCTAGATTGTTATTAAAACATGTGAATGTTGTTTTTCAACACCACAGGCATCAACTTTACCCAGGGTCAATAAAATGAAAAGAACTCACCCGGAACACCAAATAAGACATTGTTTTTATCATTTGCTATCAGCAAAATATCTTATCATTTATTAACTGATGATTCCAAGCAAAGTGCAAATCGATCTCTTGTTGTTACAACACGGCGACAATGGATCAACCATCTTCGGATAAATCAATGAAAAATCAATATTCGTCTGAGGTTATTGTCAAAGTCAACCTTTGGCACACTGAACCAATTATGAACTTTTGACCAAATTACATCTTCTTGATATTCTTAGTCACTAGAACACGTTATGTGGCACTTTTTCAATCGCTACAATCATTGTTTGATCTTTAATGCTGTGTTTGTCGGCTAATAATAATGGGTTCTCGCCAAGGTACACAATCGACTTTTCTGTTTGGTAGGCGTCGTCGAATCCCAACTTCTGATGTCGACGGAGACTCGGAATAACACAGTAACTCTCACAGGCGTCGTATATCTTGGAAATATCATAGGAAAACCAGAGACGCGACGTTTCCAGCTACTGGGTTGGTTTCCCGGCTTTTCCCGGCCTTCGCTCCAAAAATCAACTGTCAAAAGTCCGAATGACAGGTCTTGTTCTAAGCGGTCAAACGCGTATCTGATTTAGATTCCAGCTACTGGCCAATCTACGGGGCCCAGTGCACTCGCCAAGCAACATAGCTTTTCCAATTACCAACCCAGTGCCGGCTACGCCCAAGCTATTCGCTTGACGTTTCCTTACCAATGATATTCAAGGTACCATACAGAATCTCAGGACATGGAAGAAATCACTAATCGAAAAGGCAATCCAAGGCCTGGCAAGGCGCGATAGTGGCGCCATCGCTGTGACTATACGACATATATTTGGACTATGTGTTATATATTAATATTATATATCAAAATCCGTTACCAAGTATCCGCGTGGTATTCCAATCATTTGTTTTTGTAAGACTACATTTCTGAAGTGACTTTTGAATGAATGTTTGGATGTTAATTGTCGCACAGGAGGAGGAATGTTGTTCCAACACTTGGATGCGAGGCAACGGAAACTGCCGGTAAATGCTATGGTTTTATGGTGGTGACTTCCAAGGGGACAGCGTGAGGGTCTGGTACCATATCGCTGGTGGAAGGAAGAGAACTTCAGTTTCGAGTAAAGGTAATCAGGCTTTTTGAAATTTATTACATCGAACAAAAGACTGGCCAGATGTAAATGCCTTCGAGATGACATATTAAGCATAGAAGCTTGGTTTAGATACGGAGTAATATGACTTCTAGGGGGAATATCGTACGAAAAACGACAGCACGCATTTTGGACTCTTTGGATTATACGACGTGTTTTTGATTGTAGCCTTGGACCATAAATCTTTAACTACTACTACTACTACTACAACAGCCTATTTACGGCCCACTGCTGGGCACAGGCCTTCTCTCATCACGAGAGGGTTTGGCTGTTTTCCTTTAAACTCTTTATTAAAACAAATCAGACAGCGAATGCGCAACTCATAACCGGATTATAAAATTGCTGTGAAATCCATTAAAAGAGTTCAAGCATAAAACGCCTTATCAAGAAAGGTAGGTATTTTAATTGCCAACTTTTACCGCTCGCGAAATCTTTATCATAATAAGAGAAAACACATTATTTGTATTGCACGCAAAGTAGTCTACTTTTACACTGAAATTAACCATTTCAACTTTAGTTATTTGCGGAACGTTTACGCTTTAATGGCTTCTAGAAGAAGTCTAGAACTTGCTAAACGTCTTGGACATTTGACTGCGAAAATTTTACCGAGTAAAAAAAATTGTATTAGGTTTAATTAAAATTACAGTCGTAGTTCTGCTTTAGTTAATTAGATTAAGAATAACCTAACCTCGACCGCGGGGATTTCTGCAAAAATGTCTAATCTATTTCGCAATCAATTTCCACGCTCTTGCAAAATTGCAGAACTAAGTACCTAAAACTAGAAGGTACGATTTACGTAGACGAATTTTATCATCGTTTACATTTTTCAATACCGATTTAAGCGGGATCTATGTAAAAAAAAAATTACGTCTAAATATGATGACCAAACGTGAATTATTGAAGTCGGGACCTTAATAGCTCAGTACTCTACTCATATAAGCAGTTATTTATGGTTTGAAGTGTTAAAGTATTGTATTAGGTATATACTACCAAATCATTTGTGTTATTTTGGATAATCGTTTCGTAATTACAAGTTCTTAATAAACGTCGACCTCACACGGACCTTGTTTCAATCTTACCATTTTGATGCGGTGCGGACACATTTATAAAAAGTGGTTAATCTTGAATATTGAACTGTAGATTAAAGTCTAGTTTGATTATGGGAATAAATTTGGGCAGTTTAGATAAGTATCATTTTTAAGTCGTAGCAAGAATCAGAAACTCGGTCTTACTGAAACGAGCTATTTTTAATAAATAACCCTTGGGGTGTTGGTGGAGCCATATCCTTCTAATTCTACCATGAATGGTTCTATTTCAACCCTTGTGAACACCATTCTTAAACTAAACCAATTCAGAGCCCTAATAAAGGTCCCTTTGCTGTCGATTAACCAAATTAGAAGTAAAACAAGTATCTATTTAGCTTTTAGGTAACCATTTTATATTGTTAGATACTACGTTTATTTTTGCAATATATAATTTAATTAAGTAAATCTACTTTTATAATAAACATGTAAAATACTTCTTACGTGATGCAGAATCTCAAGGTGGTTGCAAAAGGTGACTGAATGACCTCAACGAGTCTCAAATAACTCTACATTCGTCGATATTAATTAAAGCATATTTAAGATCAAGTATGTGTAGATTTGAATAATATACAAAAAATATTAACACGTGTAACCATGTGTGTTCCAAAGTAAGTAGGTATGTAATACTAACTTTTCAATCGTAAGCAGTCTCTTACCGAAACCCTTCAGCGATTACCGGTTACCGGTGTCGTCAAAATGGCGATCGCAGTTATGAACCTTACCTACCTACATTTAGTACCTAACTCGCGTTTGCGATTTACCGAATGCTCTTGGAAGCGCTGTAGAGATACCCGTTAATTAGCCGGAAAAGTGAATCCGCTTTTGCCCGTCGATCAGTCATAATCAAGGCTGAATCGTGCACGTGGTGGGCCGATAGAACTGATAACTAAACATTGTGCTGAAGAAAAAACACTTTAGCTTTAGAACAATGAAGCAGTTACCAAGTTGCCAACCCAACCCGCCTGCTAAACATGACAATTGTCTATGGCAAAAACTCTCTACGAAGGAAAGAGTGTCATTGGGCGTAAAAGCTGTTGAGGTAGGTGCCTCACTATACCAGCTTACAGGCTAATAGTTGAACCGTTCATTGTACATAAACCTTGAAAAATAAAAGCTTTTAATATATTGAAAGGCCTGCCGAATAGCCTCAGAATATTAGTGTCTATAGGGAATTCAACATATAGTTTGTATGCGCATAAACTTCAACATATAAAATCCGTTTTTTCCTCGTTCCCGTGGGATTCTCGGGAAATCCTGTCTTAGTGGTCGCGTACTGTCCCTAACGGCAAATTTCTTCAGCTCTCTACGACGAGCTGTGCGTTGTCATTGCTGGCAACATTTAGTTTTAAGGTGAATCGTCACGGCTGAACCCCATACAAAAAACTGCTCACGTAATCTTCGACTACGACTGCTTTTAGTTTCTTTTATCGTTCTAATAAAATATTACATTATTTCCCGAGCGCGCATAGATCAAAAACACCGCAAAAAATCAAAGAATAAAATAATTATAAGCATTTCAAAACCAATAAAATTTCGGTCGAACCAAGCTTGTGTGAGAGAACGTTTACACTGTAAGCATCAGGCCAATATGGCGTCGTGGTCTATGAACAGCTGATCTGCTAGTGCTAGTGTCCGTCCGATTCCTATTAATTTCCAGAATGCTCACAAGATGGCGTTAACCCGCCGTTACATAGTTGATCGCGTAAATCGCGTTTTATGAGTTGGAAAATCATTGAACGAAATATTAGGTAAGTAAGTACCTATACAAGTATTTTGTTGTTTATAATGATCAGATATAAAAAATGTAATGAGCGGTGACATGTCAGAAGACTGCTAGAAGAAATAAATCATACCTATCTCTTATAAGTATTTTATTCATTTATGTAAGAAATAAAAATAGCTACTTATAATAAGAAGTAGGTAGAGATCTTCTACTATCTAAAGTCCCACGCCTTCACATCTCAAAACGCTTCAATTATTTTATTATTATTTAAAAAGCACCACCAACACTCTCAACGCATAGTTGATGGCTGTCTCAGCACATGTGTTGAGAGTGTTGGTGGTATATTGAAGCGTTTTGAAACGTGATGGCGCGGGACTTTAGATAGTGAAGATCTCTACCTGGCCTGGGCGATCGAGCTCTGCTTAGGACATTTTATCTCTTATATAGTACCTATAGATAGTACCTATATATAAAATTCTCGTGCCACAGTGTTTGTAACCAAACTCCTCCGAAAGGGCTCGACCGATTCTTATGAAATTTGGTGTGTATGTTCAGTAGGGCTGAGAATAGGACGTAAGCTATTTTTCATACCCACCCAAAAAGAAAACTATGGCGGTACGAAGTCCGCTGGGTCAGCTAGTTAGTCTATAAAAATTGATTTTTGCTGTAGGTAAAAAACAAAAAACATAAATAAATTGACCAGATAGTAGACCACTCGAGCGTAGAAAACCCGCACTGTCTACACGCTCGCTGTAACAGTTATGGTGACGAGTACATATAATCTACTACTACAGTCTATTTGCGTCCCACCGCTGGGCACAGGCCTCCCCTCATTATGAGAGGGTTTGGGCTATAATAGTCCCCACGCGGGCCCAGTGCGGATTGGGGACTTCACACACATCTTTGCATTACTTCGCAGATGCGTGCAGGTTTCCTCATGATGTTTTCCGTCCCGAAAAGCTCATAGTAAATTCAAATTGAATTTCGCACGTAAGTAAACTTAGAGGTGCGAGCCGGAATCGAACCCCCGACCCTCGGCATGAGAGGCGGTGGCTCGAACCACTAGGCCACACCACGGCTTTTAGAACATATAAGCTGTGAAATTACCATGAAATTACCGATCATATGCGTATGCGTAATAATAATAGTAGGTAGCCAGATTATACAAATTGTGATTTGAAAAGTGGCATTTTACAAAATTAAATTGTTTTGGGTCCTGATAATGTTTAGAATCTACGGTACGTAGCTAGTATCTAAACTTTAGATACTAGCTACAATGTCAGTTATACATATAAATCGTAGGTAGGTACAAGCGAAATAAACTAATGATTTATTATTATTTACCTACTACATTTAGATTTACACATTGATGTTTCGACCGGCGTGCAAAACGGAACTCAATTAGGAATAAAAAAAAAACAAAAAGAGACATTGACATTTTGTTGTGGTTATAATCATATGTACCTACGTAATGTAATGTAATGTCCCGCATTTGCCCGCAAATGCTACGTGCTATTTTCATCAATGCCTCAGTTGTATATTCTTTGGTGTTCTTTGGCCTGAATCCGCGCGCCTTCTAAGTTGTGTTTTGCTATACCGTGATGATGGTGATGGTATTGATGGTGGTGGTGATGATGATGATGGAGATAGTGATGTGATGATGATGGAGATGGTGATGTGATGATGATGGAGATGGTGATGTGATGATGATGGTGACGACGACGAGTAGTATTTCCTCACAGTTTGAGAAAAGCATTGTACCAAAAGACCTCGGCCGCAACAGCATTGCCGGACTCGCACCTACTAAGAAGGCGTCCGGCAATGCGCTCCTTAGCGGCGTCTGCAATAATGTACTATTTGTACTTTTTACCGGGAAACGTCTACAGGAACAGCTAAAAAAAAGAAATATAACTTTGTATGGGAATCGCCTTCGGGTGATACGAAGTTCATTCACCCGGCCAACCTATAGGGTCATTATTTATAAATGTTTATAATATAGTATGGATGGATATCACAGTCTCTTTTGGCTGTAATAAAATTGTGACAAAAAGACGCTCGGTCGCCTGTGACTTGCTTTCGCAGTAGCTGTAGGTACCTGCGCTGTACCTACTGCCGCCGCCGTCGAGACGTCCGATAGCCCGCGTCGCGTACAGCCGTCGAGTCGGCCGAACGGTAAGTATAGGTACGAGGTGATCGACATTCGTATTCTCGTTGTTGGAGATTGGTAGTAGGTACAAACAATGATACAAGTGGAATATGAATTCGGAATATTTTAGAGGTGTTTGTTATTTTCCTGGATAGGTATACCTAATTAGTACATACCTATTTTACTAGAATTGAGAGGATGAATATTTTTTATGTAGGTGGTAGGTAAACGGAACTCTATACTTTGCGCGTACCTATAGGGTATTACTATTAGTCCGTTTTCTATTGGGAATGCTTGTATGGAGAGGTCGAAATTTTGAGTACAGCAATGCCATTTGGTAGGAATGTTATACACATTGACCTTAGTCCAAAACGCCCGGTAGCCACTTTGAACTCCTCGACTGGTGGGGGGGAGGGGGGGTTAAAGTACAGAGCTCCCGGCGTTCGGAAAAAAATTCCTGTCGGATTCGTTTGGACTTTTGAGTCAAGTTTGGTGTCGTTTTCAGGTAACTAGATGATGCCCAATTCATTCCTCATACCAGTTTTTAGGGTTCCCTAGCAAAATATGACGCAATACTTAAAATAATAAACTTTTATTAGTAGCGAAATGCAAACAAACCCTCATATTTTCATATTTTTGTATGAAGTTTGGTTTACAAAAAAATACTGTCTGAAAGCCCATTTAATGCAGAATCTAAAAACATAAACAGTAAGTATATACTTTACAATTTTCAATGAAAAATAAAATATTGAATGTACTGCGACGGTCGTCAGCGCAGCGTAGTGGGCGGTAACAAGACCCGAAAAACTGTCAATGTCAACGCAAAAAGCTTTTATAATATCAATAAATTAAAGTGCTTACAATAATATCACACTTGTTATAAATATTCTCTTAATTATTATGAATTAACACAAATGTATTTTTTAAAAAAAACACACGAACTTTCGCCTTTATTACTTTAGTGTCATTTTTAATCATCTTCAATTTATAAACGAATTCAGATAATGTTGCCTGACTTCGTAGTCAGGCAACATTATTAAAAGTAAAGAAAAATAATAATAGAACGTTTTGTGAATTAGTTTTACTTACAACCACCTCCACAATTACATAACTCAGTACATTTGAGCTGGCGTTTGAAACATTGCACCTGGAACTTCAAGATTTCACGCACCGACATCTTTTCAATTCTAGGCATTCTTGAGCAGCCGGAGGGCTTTGGGTCCACAGTGGCACCCAAGTTTCTTCTTCTTTCTGCCAAACCCATTCATATCGGCAAGAAATATTTTGCATCGCGTCTTCTTTAGGCACTTTTTTTGTAATATAAAATCCATATCCATATTAATTTGGCATGGAGATAGTTCGGGTCCCCAAAGGACATAGGCTACTTTTCATCCCGGAAAAACGCGTAGTTCCCGCGGGAAAGCGATAACCAAATTCGCGAAGTCGCGGGCAGAAGCTATTTTGTTATTATAAATCTGGTCAAGAAATTGATAATTTAATAAAGGCGAAAGTTCGTGTGTTTTTTTTTTACTTCTTCACGCTCAAGAGGCTGGACCAATTTTGATAAAATTCGGTATGGAGGCAGCTGAAACCCTTGAGTAATACATAGGCTACTTCTTAACAGCGGGTAATACCGCAGGGCGCCGCTAGTATAATATTAAAAAGAAGAAAATCAGGTAAAGAGAGAAAAACACATTTGTTTTAATTCATAATAATTAAGAGAATATTAATTACAAGTGTGATATTATTGTAAGCACTTTAATTTATTGATATTGCGTTGCGATAAGCTTTTTGCGTTGACATTGTCAGTTTTTCGGGTCTTGTTACCGTCCACTACGCTGCGCTGACGACCGTCGCAGTACATTCAATGTTTTATTTTACATTGAAAATTGTAAAATTTATACTTACTGTTTATGTTCTTAGATTCTGCATTAAATGGGCTTTCAGACAGTATTTTTTTATAAGCCAAATTTCATACAAAAATATGAAAATATGAGGGTTTGTTTACATTTCACTACTACTAAAAGTTTATTATTTTATATATTGCGTCATATTTTGCTACGGAAGCCTAAAAAACTGGTATAAGGATTGAATTGGGCATCATCTAGTTACCTGAAAACGACACCAAACTTGACTCAAAAGTCCAAACTAATCCGCCAGGATTTTTTTTCCGAGCGCCGGGAGCTCTGTACTTTAACCCCCCCTCCTCCCCTCCAGTCGCGGAGTTCAAAGTGGCTACCGGGTGTTTTGGACTTAAGTCAACTTGTACACCATTCCTACCAAATGGCATTGCTGTACTCAAAATTTCGACCTGTTTCCCAATAGAAAACGGACTATATTGATAAATCAATAAACAATATACATATAAATACATTTGTTTTAATTAATAATAATTAAGAGAATATCTATTACATGTATGATATTATTGTAAGCACTTTAATTTCTTGATATTATGAAAGCTTTTTGCGTTGAAATTGACAGTTTTTCAGGTCTTGTTACCCTCCCCTACGCTGCGCTGACGACCGTCGCAGTACATTCAATATTTTATTTTACATTGAAAATTATAAAAGATATACTTACTGTTAATGTTTTTAGATTCTGCATTAAATGGGCTTTCAGACTGTATTTTTTACAAACCAAATTTCATACAAAAATATGAAAATATGAGGGTTTGTTTGCATTTCGCTACTACTAAAAGTTTATTATTTTAAGTATTGCGTCATATTTTGCTACGGAACCCTAAAAAATTGGTATGAGGAATGAATCGGGCATCATCTAGTTATCTGAAAACGACACCAAACTTGACTAAACAACCCAAACTAATCCGCCAGGATTTTTTTTCTGAGCGCCGGGAGCTCTGTACTTTAACCCCCCCTCCCCCCACCAGCCGCGGAGTTCAAAGTGGCTACCGGGCGTTTTGGACTTAGGTCAACGTGTATAACATTCCTACCAAATGGCATTGCTGTACTCAAAATTTCGACCTGTTTCCCAATAGAAAACGGACTATTACGCGGTTGCATAGACATATATAATACTTCGTAAGTATAAAAATCATTGCGCGGTTGCCATTCCGATTCGCGGAATAGACGCGCGTCTCAATAGCCCTGTCCCGCTCTCTCCTACCGGCCGACCCTATGCCCCCGCGCCGCGCGCGCCAGCCACTCCAGCCGCCAGTCAGTCGCCAACTTTGAGCCATCACAACGCACACGCTACATTTTTGAGAAGAATTCACGATCACTTGTGATTAGGGCTTCGCCGCACACCGTGTTCTCATTTTACATCCGCCAAGACTCCACCGTGCGTGACAACTTTGTTGTTGTATTCCAGCGAGTGTTCGCGCTAATAGAATCGCTTCAACGGTCGGAGACTGAAGCACTGAAAGAAATATTTCGACGCCGGTAACATGCATGGCCGAGGGCCAGGACACTCTTTCCGGCTGCAAAGCCACAGGAGTCGGTAGAAACCTTATTAGTGCTTACGGAGGTCGCCGCCCGTCACATCGTATAGGTATATTATATTTTCGACGCCGCAAGACAGTCAAAACACTGACATGTTTATAAGTCTTATAAGTCATGTTTTAAGTTTGAGAATGATATCTCAGAAAGAGCGCAATTGGACATGACTTACGCCCTCCTTTCTAATCTAATAAGATAAGGAAAAGAGTACGGAGGGAGGACTTGACAAACTTCAAGGAGCTGCCCTTTCGTGCGAGAAGTGTGGAGGATTCTGTCGACGAGAAGGAGAGGACAGAGGAAACCGAGCCTTCAAGCGCGCCGTGCGGTAGCAAGGCCGCCCTGCGCGCCCGCGGCGGCTGCGGCGCCGCAGTCTTCGCCCGCGCCGACTGCCCAGACGCCCGCGTCAACCCAGGCGAGACCAATTCCCATAATTACTTTGCGAACGCACAACGTGTTATCAGTGAAAAAATAAAAGTGTTCAAAGCTTTTATAGTAGAGATCTTCTAGTATCTAAAGTCCCGCGCCTTCACATTTCAAAACGCTGCAATTTATTTAAAAAGCACCACCAACACTCTCAACACATGTGTGCGTGCTGAGACAGCCATCAACTGTGCGTTGAGAGTGTTGGTGGTACTTTTTAAATAATAATAAAAAAATGCAGTTTTGAAATGTGAAGGCGCGGGACTTTAGATAGTAGAACATCTCTATCTAGTCTCGGTTGTGTTTCGGTAGTGAAGTGCGTCCGTTCGACTCGGTAGTAGCCATGTCCCTGCCCTTCATGCCAAATACCTTCTGATATTATAAATGCGAAAGTAACTCCGTCTGTCTGTTACCACTTCATGTTTCAGCCGCTGAACCGATATTGATGAAATTTGGTTTGGAAATGGTTGAGCCCCGGGGAAGATTATAGGTCACTTCTAATCCCGGAAATCCTCTCTTAGTGCTCCCCTACGTTCCCTAAGGAACCTGCACTCCAAATTTCAGCTCTCTACAACCAGTAGTTTCGGCTCTGCGTTGATCGATCAGTCAGTCAGTCAGTCAGTTTCTTAAAATAAAATAAATAAATAAATTATACTATTTTTTTAATCATTAGGATTGAATGCGGCAATACAACCCGCTGTCATATCATCTCAGAGAGATACTCTAAAAAAACTGAATAGCCAGATTTATTATTATTATCCGTAGAGTGTGATCGAGTAATCTTTTGTCTCTATTTCAGATCAAACATCTTCTGGAATGCCTTGGATCTGTCTTCCTAGGAGGGACAAAGTAAGCTTTCTCTCATTTACCTGCGGCCTGTGAGCAACAACGAAGAGACATTGTGAAACCAATCACTGCTATCATGTGTAAAATTGTGATATATTTTGTTATACCTATTTTAATAAACTTGTCAGAAATGTGTAGCAATTTTATTTTCGTGTGGCTGTGTGGCAATAAAATGTAAACCAAGAAAGAGAATATTTACTTACTGAGATAAGATAAAAAGATGAAGATCCCCACGCGGGCCCAGTGCGGATTGGGGACTTCACACACATCTTTGAATTACTTCGCAGATGTGTGCAGGTTTCCTCACGATGTTTTCCTTGACCGAATAGCTCAGTGGTAAATTCAAATTGAATTTCGCGCATAAGTAAACTTACAGGTGCGAGCCGAAATCGAACCCCCGACCCTCTGCATGACAGGCGGTGGGTCGAACCATTAGGCCTCCACGGCTTACCTTCAGTCACATAACTCGTGGAAATCCGACAAGTTGGAGAGACTAATGCTGAAGGGAAAAGACCCAGAGAGAGGAGGCCGAACAGGTGCCGCCGGTAAATGCGGCGATGCACCAGGGCGAAGATCGCTGCACGTGGAATACCGCCACAAGAAGTATGTGTCGGAGGAGGAGGATAATGTAACGAAATCCACACGGATTTTTATCCTTTGATTAAAAATAGTAGTAGAAATAAATAATCATATCTAGATTAAATATATTTTTATAATGTCAAGTAAAAATATATCAAAAGTTTCACTAGTTAATATTTATTATAGAAAAACGAAAAAAAAATACAAAAACTTGAAAAAGTGAGGATCGAACCCACGACTTCCACGATTTATACTTCATAAAAAGAAATCACAAAAACCACAGCGCCACAGAAGCTCTATAAATCTCGGCGAAATTAAGCCTTGGTTTCCACTACGTTTCACTACCTCTGTATGTGTGCGTGAGTTCATTCTCGGCAGACTTGTCGTCTTTTTTCCTAAATGAAAGGTGATGTACGGATAATTATGTGAAATTGAGATGTATAATATATCCCTTCAATCGCATAGTCCATCAAAGTGTACCTTTGGGCTTGGAATTTTGCGTAAATCCTGAAAATTACAATATCTACCACCCGCGCCATCTATTATCGTAGAGGCTACATAAAACCGTGAGTTATCACCTTAGTATGGCAACTCTCTTGCTTCATCATCCTCCATAGCAACAAGATTAACGTGTAATTGATACCTGAATGAATACAGTTATTAGTAAATTTATTGAGTTTATCTTCAACAAAAACCAGCATCCCACTGCTTCCAACAGTCATCAGTCAGTCCGGCCAGTAACGGATCAGTTTTTTGAATAGCCGCCAAAATAAAAGTGCGAATAAGTTGTGGGCTAGTTCCCCGCTTTGTAATTTCAGTTTCTCGCTAATTGGATTTTACTTTGTAAATAAGATTGAAGAAGCCGTGGTGGTTTGGCAAAGGTGCCGATAAGGTATCAGAAGTATTAATAATATGAGCAGCGGGAGCATATATCCATATTAATATTATAAATGTGAAAGTAACTCTGTCTATCTGTCTGTCTGTTGCCTCTTCACGCTTCAACCGCTGGACCGATTAAGATGAAATTTTGCATGGAGACAGTTGGGGTCCCCGGAAACGAAATAGGTTACTTTTTATCCTGGAAAAACGCATAGTTACCGCGGTTAAGGTTATGTTGATGATTGCTGACTATAATTATGTGGGTATCTATTTATATGACCTGTTCTAAAATGCAACAAAATGATTTATATGACATTTTTAAGTTGGCCAAAGAAGCTTAGTATGTATACCTACGCGTATTTATGATCTTTTTATCCTTGTCGATCAACACGCAAATAACACGTTTGTTTTTTTTAATTAGGATAAAAATAATAATCTTATACTCATATATATACTCATACTCATTTATTGCTATGCCATGGTGTTTAAAAGATGTTACATTTCACTTTTAAGTACTATGTCATGGACCCTGTTAGGGTACAGCAAATATTAGAAACTAGACCTTAAATACTAGGTATTCATGTGTATTGCACATTATTCTCTTCTTATAGCCATGTATGGTTAAGGGTGTGTGTGTGTGTGCGTGCGTGTGTGTGTGTGTGTGTGTTTGTGTATGCAGGAATAAAAGATAAATTTTAATTGGGTGTTATTAGTTTTAGATAATTATTTTGTTCTCTCGTTTAAGTTTGTTAATGAATATATGTAATCTATTTACCTATAGCTTTATTAGGTCCCTCTAAAACTAGCTGGATTAAAGCAGGGGAAAATTCCAACAATAAAATACTCTCGGTATTGGGTACCTACCTGTTATAATAAAACATGTAATTTGTTGTACGAAGTTTCATGTACAATGTACCTTCATTGTTATTAATAAAATGCATACTTTTTTAGTCCATCGTCTTTCGGCTGACCTGCCATGATGACCTCATTTTATCAAATTTAATGAGTTTAATAGTTGTCCTTAGCTCTCAATATAAGCTTTTAATTACCCGCACGCAACGTTAGGAAACGTGCACTAGCCGTGTGATGGGTCAATCATTGTTTGAGGCACGTGCATTTGCAGAATAGAAAAATGTACCTAAGCTATTTGTGAACGCAACCGCGCACGCAATGTGTTAATTGTTAAGTACTTACTATCGAAAGTTTGTGGGCATTCTAGTTAAGTAAGGATTTTTACAGTGTTTGGTGCAATTTCTACGACCTAGCTACTTACTAATTATTACACGTTTTTAGACGAAGCAAGTTTCAGTATAGTCAGATGAGTATGTTTTTATGAATACATACTGCTTGTCATAAATTATGGGTATTTTAGATAAAAAACCTCATAGGTATTGACTATGTATTTCCATAATGTCTTTGAATCTGATTATACAGGTTTAGAGCTGTAAATCCGAATAAAAATAGACGGTCTGATGGTTCTAGACTTTTGTTTTGAATTTACATCTTTTCATTTTAAGACACGTGACCATGTCAAGTTTTCAACAACATGAGAAATACATGGAGATACTTAGTTCATTGTAAAATCCACCCCCACAACAATTCGTCCCACCCCACATCCAGGTCTCATCTTATGAGACCCACTCTGCCGATTTTTTAGAGTTCCGAAGTCCACAAGGAACCCTTATAGTTTCGCCATGTCCGTCCGTCTGTCCGCACTATTTCTCAGAGATGCTTAGTTCTAGAAAGCTGTAATTTGGCATGAATATGCATATTAGTTACGCTGACCAAGTGGTACAATAAAATGTTGAAATATATTTTTTTATAGGGTACCTCCCCTACTCGTAAAGTGGGGATGTAATTTTTTTTTCTTGCGTACCCCATGGTGCAGCATATCGTTGAATAAGTCTTAAAAAATATTGTGGGTTTGTTAAAACCATTTTTTGATTAAGTGATGCGTTTGTGAAATATTAAGCTTTAAAGTGCTATTTTTTGTTAGGGTCACGCCCCCCCCCCCCTGCCAGCTAAATGGTGGTATTTGGATGGCTGAAAAAAATCACGGTTGTGGCATATATAACGTAGTTGAAAGGAAAACTATCACAGCTAAGTAGGATGTACAAACTTACGAGTAATAGTCGACCAACTTATGATGATGATTTTTCTCGAGCGGCGCAGGGGCGTCGGGCGGGCACGTCATTCATACCACAGGCTAGCTAGATGCTAATAAGTCTTAGAAAGGTACTGTGGGCATCGTCAACTTCGGAACCCTATACTTTGCGCGTGGCCCGACACGCACTTGGCCGGTTTTTTACCTTTACCTACCTTAGATAACGACACTGCCAGCTGACAAAACAATAAAAATAATAATAAAGTTTTTAATAAAAATAAAAAAGTTTTTAATAAAAATAAAATAGACACTAATAATCAAGCAAGACTGGGTGCATGAGTGTCATATGCAATGAAAATAGGTCCTTGCAAAAGCATACGCAGTAAGCATATATGCCAAAGCATTAAGGTTAACGGTAAGTCATCATTCCGAATCATAAATAAGTAAGCAGATGTTGCTGACGATGCCACATTCCGTAGAAAACAAATATCGTTAGTAAATAACGTCCTGCCAATACTTATGAACCAAGCACTTTATTCGAAAACGCCTACTTGAGAAAATGCTGAGAAAAACGCTCTCCATTGCCTCCTGAGTAACTTTGAGTCTTCATATGAGGCCCATACCTTTCAGAGGTCAAATACCTTTGACTTTAAACACTGCAATGGGTCTAGGAAGCGCTGGTAAATTATTTTTCTGACGTGTAAAACTGCCCCTATGTGGCCTTTTTGCTGAATAAATGATTGAATTTGAATTTGAAAAATTTGACTGCAGTAATTTGTCCGTCTGTGGCAAAAATACTACTAGAATTAAACAATCGGCGTCAAGCCTTCCTCACTGGTAGACGGAATTGAATACTAAACACGCGTTCTATGTTTATCTCGCAATGGTAAATCCGTCGTGACAGAGTCAGCAGTCACAGGGCAAGGCTGATGCCAAGGATGCGCCGGCGCAGGATCACGTCGCGAGGCCGAGGCTGGCTGGGCTTTCCTCCTCGCACCCGGAACTCCAAGAATGTTATATTGAATAACAATCAGCTGAGTGTACGGTGAAGTAACGTTCCGTGAACTCGAAATTTAAGAAATTCAGCTATGATAATGTGTGGGATTGATTAGGTGAAATCCACGCATATCATTTTTACACTTGATTTGTTTTACAATTTCTACAATTTGTCACAATTAAAATTTTTCGCCCATCAGTAGGTATGGGCTAAAAATTAAGTTATTTAAGTTTGAATGCGGCTTTACAATCTCACATCACTTTACCGTAACTAACCATAGGCATGCCTAGTACGATGTTTAAGCAAGGTAAAGGTTAAGAATTATTAAGTTGTCAATAAAAGCGGGTCAATGAAAATCTCCGAATAAATATTTAAAATGTAGCTGTATCAGTAATCGTGCATAGATAAAAATAAAACACTGTAATACATAGGAATACATGTATACATATAACTATCTCACAAATTGCCTGTTTTCCCTGTTTCTCACCCGTTTTTCATTGTCCAATTATTTTAAGCGGTCGTGTGCGCGTACGCAGCTCGCGTGACGGTATTGCCCGCTTTCCCTGCACCGGCGACGATGACTCCGTCATTTTATCATGAATTTGATCGATCGTCCATGTCGCATCCGACTTATCCTGCCTAAATAATGTTCCACAGCTGGGACAGGCTTCCTCTCATCGCGAAAGGGCCTAGAATGTCTATATTGGTGGGTGTTGTGGCACACGGCGGACACGGCCTATAAAAGCACGATTTCGAACACAATTCGAATAAAGTGTCAATGATTGCTTGCGAGGACGTCTGTGTGTGTGTGCGAGGATGTTTGTACACTTGTACATGTGTGTGTACCAATACGCGGGCCAACGATTCACTCACCATCTCCGGATGAAACAAATGACGGTAAGGTGAGTTAGGCGCGAATTGCGCGCGGGCTAGATTCAGGCGGGTGAATCCGTGGACATTCTGTTTGTAGTAGGTACTGTTAAATATTCTGTGGTTGTGGTCTACTTAGTTTAGATTGGGGACTGTGCAAAATGTATGCAGGTCATTTTCCTGGATAGTAGATTTGAATTAAAATTCTTACTTAAAAAGCATTTTCAGAACCACCTGCATGAGAGGCATGTCGGAGGTAGTATTGACATTCTTTACGTTTTTTTTCATGTTATCTGTAGGCAAACGAGCACACAAGCCACCTGATGGTAAGCGGTCTCTGCGGCCCAAGGCCATAAACAAATAACAAGATTTCGAATGCCCTGCCAACCCTGCGGCCCAAGATGTAATTGTAATACCATGCCAGTAAATCACCGACTGCTTTAACCACTAACCCGATCACAGAAGTGCGAGCACTGCTATTTGGTGGCAGGTTAGCGAGTAAGACGGTGGTAGCTATCCGGGCAGACCTTGCACTATCCTACCTACCACCAGCAATAGTGGTACTACAGCAATAGTGGTACATACAATAGTGTACTTACCCTTCATATATTCTCATTCGGTTGATACATACAGTATCAGTAAACCTCCCACGTAGTAATCATCATATTTATCGATCATCCGAAAATACGTTAAATGAATTCGGCTCGTTAAATAAAAATGTCATGATCTTGAGTTTTTATGAAGCCGTCATTAAATTTCCGAAGAAAGGTCGCGTCATTTCCGCTACCATTTTCATCGCAACTTTTTGATGAACCGCAGAACGCTATCCGTAAGATGAAGAGTTAAAAAAGCCGTTTGTCTGGCTTCAGTCAACGAATGATGGTATAATCTACTACTACTACTACTACACGACGTGGGCGCTCACGATGGGTCTCATAAGAAGGCTCAAAGTCACTCAAGAGGGCAATGGAAAGGGCTATGCTCGGGGTTTCTCTGCGTGATAGAATCAGAAATGAGGTTATCCGCAGCAGAACTGGGGTCACCGACATAGCCCGAAGAATGTGGGCGGGGCACATTGCTCGCAGGACTGATGGCCGATGGGGCCGGAAAGTTCTCGAGTGGCGTCCGCGAACCGGGAGACGAGCTGTCGGTAGGCCTCCAACAAGATGGAGCGACGACCTCGTGAAAGTCGCGGGAAACCGGTGGAAGCAAGTAGCACAGGACCGGTCGGAGTGGCGAACCTTGGGGGAGGCCTATGTCCAGCAGTGGACGTCTTTCGGCTGAAATGATGATGACTACTACTACAGCCTATTTACGGTCCACTACTGGGCACAGCACAGGCCTCCTCTCATCACGAGAGGGATGGTATAATCAATTAAACTATAGTACCTACCTACAGCGAGAATCTTCTCTGTATAGGTAGGTAAGTAACTAAGTTGTTAGGTTGTTAAGTGACTTTTGCTTTTAACGGTCCTGAAGACAACATATAAGTATGCCTGTCATCCCATAGGGATATTAGAAAAATTCTACAACATCAATTTCATCCTTTGTATTGCTTGCTTCTTTTTTTTGTTTAATTGATAACCGTCCTACACAGTGAGAACACATAAGTAAGTACTCGTAAACTCACACATTTTTCAAATCATTATCGTTGTTTAGTAAACTGTGTTACACAAATGACTCACAAACCACACAATCGGACGACATACTTCGAAACAAGCGCGGCGACAAGTTGCGCGTCTCATACACCGAGAGCTAACAGCACAATAGCGATGCATGTATTTAGGTACGTTTAAAAGGGTATTTTATCCTTCCTATTCGATTGTGCGATTTCGCTCCCTCTCCATTTTTTTTTCATTTTTGCCCCCTTAGCGGGTTTCAGCAGCACGTTCATGGAGCCAGTAAAAAGTTGCATTCAAAAACCGCGTCTTTTTTGTATTTAAAATTTTATTTAACTCCATTTTACATAAATACTTTATAATACATACTAAAAATCTATAACATCATAAATATATACCTATTTATATTTATTATTTTCAATTTGGCTGAATGGTGCAGGCCCTTTGCTCGCTAACGTTCGGCATTCTATTCTGGAATCTTTCGCGTCGCTCTGGATTCAATCCGTCACCCGCGGTAAAATATACCATTTTGCGCCCTTGTCATACAATGTACTATTTCACCCCTCTTATTCGAAAAGAAGTGTTTTGTTCCCCGTTTAGAGGGAGCAAAATGCGATTTTGCTCCCTCTTCGCTTTTTTTTTATTTTTTTTTCATTTCTGCCCCGCTAACATGGAGCAAAATACGTCTTAGCTGTGCGTTCACGGAGCTGCGGAGACTGTAAAAAGTTGCATTCAAACGTCGCGTCTTTTTCGTATTTAGAATTTTACATATCGGCATTTTACATAAATACTTTATTACACATACTAAAAATCCATAAATTCATAGATATATACTTACTTTTGATAAATTATTTTTTATTTTCAATTTGGCTGAATGGTGCAGGCCAATGCCGTAGCATTCCTCGTAAACTCGTCGTGTGATCGAATTAAAAAAAAAACTCGAACCCGCGAATTTCGTGAGCGCTCATTTCCTTGCCGTATTATTTTAAACTTAATTCCCAAAATAAAACGTATATTATGTAGTGTTATGAATTATTTCGTAGAAAATGAATGAAATCAAAAAGTGATTTAGGTGATGCAATGTATTGGGATCAACACCTCTGAGAATTCCAAAGGAATATTATGTAAGTACGTAATATGAATTGGACTGCCCTTTTTTCATTTTATCGCAAATGTATTAAAAAACTTTGTGTGATACAGTACTTATGTGCGAAATTGTCATAAAATGTACTTTATTTCACATTTGTTAAATTTACCTATTATTATGAACGCAACGCGTGCGAGCATGACAGAATATAAATACAATATAGTTACTGATTCTTCAATATGGAAGCCATTTTCGCCTTCTACCTATGAATTTATGATAAGCGCGCGAAACACACGTTCTTTTTAACCTTGTTTGTTTCTAAATGTATTATTTTTTTGTTTTACTTAATTTAAAGACAATAATGAACGAATGATCTAATGATTTTCTCATAGGAGGGGTGAAAAGCAGAGTGTACAACACGGTAGCAAACTTATTTATGCCTTGGGTGACAAAGCTTGAATCCCTCGCTAGCTCAAGATTCCACGCTAGAATCCCTCGCTTGCGCTCGGGATTCTATTCTGGAATCTTTCGCGTCGCTCTGGATTCAATCCGTCACCCGCGGTAAAATATACCTTTTTGCTCCCTAGTCATACAATTACTATTAAATATCCTAGAATTTAATAACTAGGTAGGTACCTACTAACTATATACGCTTTTCCCGAGCGGCTCTTGGTCCATTGCAACATTCTGCCGCAAGCGCCGGCGGTCGTAGGTCAAGTCAAGTCAAGACACTTTCCCTGACGCGCTGCACTGCCCACTAGTTGTGCGCCAAGTCAGAATCTTTACGATATTTAGGAAACAATTAAATTTTAGTAATTTCGGGTTAGTTGCTTATAACCGTCCGTCAACCAAGCTGCTTTCATTATAGTTTATACTTACGGAGAAAATTAACTTTCCCTTTGCGATGAGCTCCAGCTCGACGGCCATTTTAAGGTTGATGAGTCCTTCAGATGTGGTTGATGCGACACAGGTTTAAGGTGCTACTCCAAGGCTAACGATCCGCGGCCGAGTGACTGACACGCGCGGCCGTAGCAGACGTAGTCGTTGTACCTATATATGAATGTATGGAACTGCTTACGCGGATTGCGACTGTCGCGCGCGGCCAATGGGAGTAACAGACGGCCGCACGCGGCCGCGATCGATCGCTGGCCTTGGAATATCACCTTTTGTCACTTTGGTTTCACATATGTGAAACCAAGTACGTACGGATGTAAGTACATCAATTGCAATTTATTTTTAAAGTAAGTAATAAAGCACATGTCAGACGGAACAAATAACATGTTATTTTTAATTTAAGTACCGAGTTCTATGTGGTATTGATCCAATGGAGGATTTAGCGAAAAAGATATTTTATTTTTCTATAAAGCAAGTAACTTTTGTAAGCAACATAATCGTTTATCCATTATTAACAGTTACACCCAATTATTAAATTCGGTACGCCGTTATCATTTCCGTTGAAATCATACTCTACGGCACTAAATACCTATATAAATGTTTCCCTGAGTATACAAAAATATGAGACGATTATTCGTGCACGACCTAATTTCACGGTCGCCTGCGTGTTTCAGATCTCCATGTGAGCCGTTCAATGACAGATCTAATTTAGATAAAATAATACAACCTTCCGGAAATCACGATACACACACAGGTCAGTGAAAAATATATTATTTTTTTCGTAAGTTTACAGCCAGTAATTTCTGACGAGGTAAAATTAATGTCATTCGCTGTGTGCAAAGTCAGTTCTGGGGGGTACGAAAACGATCGCAGCGTGTCACATGACCAAATATGAAATTTCTGACGGACACCCGGGTCCGAAAGTGAACTGTCACTGCTGCGTATTTATTTGCATTGCATTAAGTACATCTGGAGCAAATATGACATCCGAGGCTTCTTTTGTCTTTATCTCTCGTTATGAGGTTAGATATAGAGACATACAAGCCTTTAACGCCACAAGTTTTCTTCACAGAGTTAGTTCCACATATTAGATGGTATATATAGCCCGTCGCGACGACCAGAGATTATAGTTGCATATTGCGCCGCCGACTTCGCATCCGCTAGTTGGCGCTGTCGTCGTGAACACTGCCAATAAGCTTCATATCGTGAAATGTAGTTTTGAACAGATTTTTCAATTGGTATTACTGTAAATATTACTCGTTTAATAAGACCGTTTGACGGACATTATAAATTGATAGCGAGATAATACAATCCTCATACTAAGCGAGGAATTGTACTCTAATGTTACTTAGTCACACTCGTCACTTAACACACAAATAAGTATGTACCTTCTTACTTATCTGTATCTTGAATTCTTAAAACATTGGCCCTTACGAACTCGTTTCACATCTCTTGTGTAAATAAACTATTAAGAATTGAAGATTAAGAAGACTGTAACAGGCAATGGCGTTTAAGACTTAACTATACACTACATTACTTATTTAGGACGGGCGACCGAGGTTTGCTCGGGTGAAAATAGCTAAAACATAGTTTTCCCAGATATGAGACCTAGATCGATTTGTCGCCCTCACAAACACCTATATTCCAAATTTTGTCCAAATCGTTAGAGCAGCTTCTGAGATCCTATAGAGGATATAGGTACATATATTTATTATCCTAGGTTTCAGTTTATATATTCTTCCTGTATAATATCGTATTTCTATCAATATATCCTTTTCGATTTCCTTATCGAAACCTGAATCTAACCATATGTCGACATAGCCTCTACCACAGATAGCATCGAGTTGGCATAAATTCACCGGCTTCCTGCTGCACGAAAGTGGTTAATGATGTAGATTATACACAACAATGGATTAAGTTCAACTTAATACATAATTTATATTTAAATAAGGATAATACCTAATCGTAAATCCATATTGATGAGATCTTAGATATACGATGTATCGTGTATATCGACGATATAATGTGACTTTGCAAATAACATTAATTTAATTTAATAATTTATTCTTTTTCATGTTACTACGAGGATTTATCAATTGCAAGTTAAAACCAGAGTACTAATCTGAAAGTTATATGAATCTACGAGCATTAAGTAGGTAAATTTAGGTATAAAGTCCAGCTTTAGTGGTCTTGCAGTGCGGATACTTATCACAACAACTTATTTCCTTTTGAATGATTAACATCTTCCGCAAAGAACAAGTATCTCAGACGGAACTTCACAATTTTCACAGCGTATACTTTTCTTTTATTAGTATAGATTAAGTCCGGAAAAAGGCGACGGGCAGAAATCAAAATTGTAGTGTCGCTGCAAGCGGAAACGTAGGCAGTGGAACCGTGGTGTAACCCGCGGTTGCCTACGCGACGTGTTGCCACACCACGCGGTAATACGCACGTATCGTGTAACTGCAAACATCGCCTTTCGTGATTTTACCTACGGAGTTTTCGTGGAACGCACATTAATGAATGTTCTCGCTTATTTTTTGTTTCGTGCGAGGACAATGTTAAGTGAAGACGAAGCGTTGGAAGTCTTTTGACTTTAGACTGATGATGTGCGAGTGTCAGTCAGATCATGGGCAACAAAAGTTAAACATAAATAGTACAACCAAACAAAACGGAAACGCTTTTCAACCCACGTAAATCGCAAATTGAAATTACTTATTGTGATTAACTACTAATTCACAATCAGGAAGGAGCGAAATAAAAGTTTACTATATCTCTGGATAAATACCACAGTAGGTACAGTGGTTTACAGTACAGTGTAAGGTAGTATTGTTCGAATACTTAGTATTATTTATTATGTTTAACGGTAATTTCTCAGATTAATATCCCCGTGGTATTGTTCTAGAACATCTAAACATCCCTGGAGGCAGTTTCATTGTGCATTGTCTAAAACCCCCAGAGATGCGGAACAATTAAGAAGATATATAATTTGTACATATAGTTTTTATGTTTATGTATCACCTTGCCCGGTTAAATACGTATTCTCGGGTTAAATACGTATTTTAGAATTACTTATAGATTTAGATGTGATGCTGGTTCAGAATATCCTAAGGAATATTGCGATTGTCTACAAAAAGAAAAGATAAGTTATTCAGGATGGACTTCAGATTAAACCGTAATTTGGTTTTAACAGATTTATGTTCAAAATAGCTACATTCATTTAAATATTAATGACATGTTGCACAACACACTTATTGAAAGTAAACAGAGTCAAAACGTCCTTTACCTACCCAGTCGTTAATTCTAAGGCCAGAGTTCATGCTTGTTAACAGCTTTTAGTTTATTTAGTGAAACATTGGAAATCTCTTTTGCATTTTAAATAATATTCACCATGCAAAAATTAAATGTACGCGTTGACCGACTTGTCAACTTGAGAAATGAGTCTGAATGTATAGTGTTGTGTTTGATTGAAAGGATTTTGTTTGTAATTTGTTTTCAAGCTTCTGAGTAAGGGAACCCCGGTACAATACAACGTTCGAGCACTGATTCTAACTCGAGTACTGTAGAGGATAGCATTCTAGGTGTTAGAAGAACAGATCGTGTTCGGAACACCACACTGCGCTCCCAAACACAAATAGCCGACGCAGGTCACAAAACCGCTTAACTTAAGTGGAACTGGGCCGGACACTTTTGTCGTATGCACCCAGAAAGGTGGGCTCATATTACTACGCATTGGGTGCCACAGAACGCTAAGCGACGGCGCGGCGGGCCCAGGCGGAGGTGGCGGGACGACCTGGACACGTTCAACAACAACTGGCCTACAATGGTCGAGGATAGAGGGAGTTGGAAGGTGACGGGAGAGGCCTTTGTACAGCAGTGGGACATTCAAATAGGCTAGAAAAAAATAATGTAATACAGTATGAGTTGCATCGCCCACATTTGAACAACCATTTACCATTAAATATCATTACGTACAGAAACGAAATATTATCCTTTTTTTTTTAAATGCCTTACGTTGTCAGACAGTTTAAATCCCTGTCAAATTTTTCGGAATTGGGGCTGATTTTTCAATCGTGCAATAAAATGTATTCTTCGAAAAGTCCATACATCATTTTGAATTTATTCCGGAACAAATTCAAAGAATATATTTTACCTAACATTGTAAAATCTACATACATATATTAAAATAAAGGACTTAGGGTAACGTCGGTAAAACAACAACAGTCTCTTGTAAGTAGGTATTTTATACGCGCAAACGTAATGATCCTATTCGAAGCTATCGTATTAACTGTCTGTATAATCGACAAGAAGTTATTTTATAGAAATGAAACTTGAAACTCAAAACTTTCCAAAATCCAACGTCAATGACCTAACCTAAAGTGCTCAATGGCGTTATCCTTGATGAGTTCGATTACCTTATCCACCTTACACATAAATTGCTTACCTAGGCACGACATATAATGACTTCCGACGAGCTTCCGTCATGAAACTATCACTGGGCGTTATTCCGCAGCACTTAATGTATTTTCGGACCTCCGTGTAAGGTTCACTCTTAATAGTTCAGGTTGATGGAAAGTAACGATGGACCTTCACTATGGGCGCCCATCGAACTTTGAAGATGAATGATTTTTTGGAACAGGAAACAAATTATATAAAATGTAAGAAACCAATTACAATTTTAAATTGTTAATGTAGGTATAATTAATTAGTCGTAATCGTTTCAAGGCAGACGGTTATTTTTCGACGATGAATAGGTACTAAAAGTAAATAAGGATTTCTCAACTGTAAATTTCTGATTGTGCGGATTTAGTTAATTGTATAGTGTTTGTGACATTTAAGTGTTGTTTTACTGTGTGAACAAATTGTTACCGTTTACGATAAAAGCAGTGCAGTGCAAACGTGCCCGAACCCTATTAAAAAATTGGTACCTACCTATGCAGTCCTATATAGTAGTCTGATATACCTATATACAAGTATGTATTTCTAATAGCAGCTTTCTTTAGTAACACTGAAAATTTATCGGACTCAAATTGTGTCTGTTTTAGCGAAGAGTATATTTTCAAAAATATTTACCGTAAAGAACCAAGTTACTTTTCACTTCTCATGCTCTTAAAATGTTACTTTAGTCTCTGCACATCGGGACTAAAGCTCTTTTTTAGTCTCTAGGGACTAAAGTAAAATTTTTTTAATTGACATTGGAAACCCGCCTAAACAGCCAACCACAGAGTTTGTGAAAGGAGGATTATTCCCATTTCCAGTGAACCTAGAGCATTTCTAGGGCGTGAAAAAACGATTTAATTTCGTGAAACACGATTTGATGATTACGAATACCTATGAATCTTGTTTTATTTAAAGTGAATACATTTAATAATGCATGACCCAATTAGTTTTAAAATATTTTGAATCTGTTGGCTAAATATCATTCAAAACGTCACGTGATAAAAAAACAGGTCAAGTGCGAGTTGGACTCGCGCACCGAGGGTTCCGTACCTACAAACTTGATGATGCAAATTTAACAATACAAACTTATTATTTGCGGTTGCTGAAGTAGACACGGCTACTGCGCCAACCGCAAATGATAAGTTTGTATTAGTAAATTGGCTGTTTTTGCACCAAAATATATAATATTTACGGTTATCAGATTTATTCCTGTACGTGTCCTGTAAGACCTTGCTTCTGGCCAAATTTCATGATTCTAGGTCATCGGGAAGTAGCCGGTTAACTACTTTGTTATAATAAATATCGTAATTTTGTATGGAACTTCGTTTTTTTTCCTCGCATTCGAAGTGAAAAGCAGAGTGCTTAACGCGTGACTAAACAACCATAATGACACTCGAACTATAGCCACCCTCGCTCTGCTCGGGTGGCTAAACATCTCGTGTCATAATGGCTTGTTTTAGTCCCTTGATAAACAATCTACTATTTCAATTGTTAAAGTTAGCTTTTGTAGTGTAAGTAGGTAATAATAAATAAATTCTGTTAATGTTAATCACGTGTATAAAAACTAGTTTTTTTTAAATGATTCTTTGCAAGGTAAACCTCTGTTCGAAGCGGTTTCTATGGTAGTTAAGTAGACGGTGTAACTACGTACCCAGTCGGTATCTCATAGTTTGACCATAAACGGTTAATTTTATACTGAAACTGGAGTCGCTACTCACTCCTAGTTTATCAACTACTTACTTGAAAATTATTTCCCCGTATTTATTTCGGTTGATCAACCGAATCAACCGAAAAATATACGGAAACGATAACGGTATCTCCAATAAATCTATTAGAGGTAGATACTAATAATAAGTCAGTAGAAGAAGTGGCGCCTGAAACTTGAAGTTTGTAAGAAACTATCAAGTCGAAGGGACTATATAAACGATACTAAACACAAAATAACGATTTTTAGAAAAATTGTATGTATGTATGTATTTCATGATTTAACTTGAAAAATACTGGACGGATTGCAACAAAATTTGGTATGGAGGTAGTTTATAACACTGGTCAACATATAGGCTACTTTTTATCCCAAAAAAAATGCATAGTTCCCGCGGGAATACTATTAACGCATTCACTGCCACCGACGACGCATATGTGCGTTTTGCTGACTTTCCCGCAGTGCCTTGAACGCACATGTGCGTTGCAATGTTCCTTTAATGACAGATGTGGCCACCTGGCGAAGGTTCGTAAAACATAAGTGGCAGTGAATGCCTTAAAGAAGTTGCGGACAGAAGCTATTGTCTAAATAAGTCAACACAATTTCACTTAAATTTTAACTCATAATTTTTTGTACAAGAGTTAATTATTTTATTCTGGAATTTATACTTAGAAATGCGACTATCCATCTACTGCTCTCTTACACCATAGCTGATATAAAAAAGAACACTTAAAAAAAAATAGAACTTGAAATTAAAATTCGTACCGGTCACACTTTGTACCTATGGCCTTACCAAGCCTACTTAAGGACTAACGACATTTTAGCATACTCGTACCTAAATGAAGCTTATCTAGGTCATCAATTGAGCAATACCTAGGAAATGTTAATCTGACGGCTTATATTGCATTCACGCTTAACTTAAGAGGGTTTATCCCGAAAGTAGGCAACGTCGCATATAGCTGTCAAATGTTTCGCTGTTTTTATTAATTTCTCAACATTGCTGAATTAAAAAAGAAGTTATCATTCTATGGTTGAATGACGCGTCTCGTTTTATATTTGTTAATTAGGCATTCGAATGATAAGATTACATTAAAATGCATGGAAAATGCGATGGAAAGTTTTCAAAAGATAGTACTTCCATAATCCTAAAATTTTCGTGTTCCTATGATAATTGTTGCAATGCATACTTAATGTTATATTCAACCATAGAGCGATAATTCATGTTTTCATTCAGTAATATTCAGAAATTAATGAAAACTGTGAAATATTTGACAGCTATTTGCGACGTTGCCAACTTTCGGAGTAAACCCTCTTAATAGGTAGATAGATAGGTAGGTAATACTGGACCACCACGATTTTCCTATCTATTAAGTTTTAAAACTGCCTAGACATAAAATAATTAAATAAAGTGTTTTGTTTATTTAATTCTTTTAAAATGTTTTCAATACTAACTAGTACTAGTTTGCAAGGACTTTTAAAAATAATCATTAGCTTTAAATATATTACTAAGTCAAACATTTTAAGCGAGAGACCTCATCATGTTCTTATTGACATGTATTAATGAACTCTTTTTATACATGATGTATTTCATTATTTATTGACATTTTGAGACTGTCGACATCTATGGAATTTATATTTATTTGACAATGGAGGTCATCTAAATTTTTTTTTCCTGGACCCTTGGAGACTATACATCTCTAAGATCTAAGATTTAAGTTTAAGTTAGGGACTATACATCCCTTCAATGTAATTTTAGTACGTACCTATATGTATATTTTATACATGTTATGTAAATTTTGTAAATTTTGAAAAAAGGCCTTCTGCTTGAGTTTGTTGCGGCGCTTCTTCTCAAGCAATGGGTCTAGGAAGCGCTGGTTAATTCTTTTCCTGACGTGTAAAAGTGCCGCTATGTGGCGAATTTGCTGAATAAATGATTGAATTGAATTGAATTGACTAATAATAATTACCTTGATCGAACCTGACGTTTTCGAAACAAAGCGTCCCTGAGCCATACTGTCTTAATAAGTTAACGTCACTATTATACAAGGGAACGTGACGTGCAGACAAATGGACAGGTAGTCACGTACCTACCTACATATATAAAAAGTTTCATAGCTATGGGGATAGATGGTACAGGTTTACACAACTAGAAGGCGCGTTGATTAAGCAAAAATGGACTCTGCTTCAACGGCTTAAGAGCTTCGTCACGCGCCTTCTATGTTGTGTCATGCTATACCTACTTATGTCACCTAGCTCTGTTACTACGTAACTTTGGATAAAACACAAAGCGGAACTAAAGACAACCGCAAAAACTTCAATTTGAATGCGGATTGTAGTTTAGTTAAATCCGGATGACTAGACATTGTCTAGTTCTTAAATGATGTTCTTTTTAATTGGTTCTTGAAAATCTGATAGAATCTTATTTAATGGCAACCATTGACCTATGGTAACATATGGACGAACAGTGCCTAACAAAATATGTCAAAATATATGGAGCAAACTGACATTAGAAGATACGTTCCAATATGCTAATAACGCCTCTTTATAATTTGTGTCAAGATAAATATTTTATACAAAAGTAAACCTAACACTATAAGATTTGAGTGTCAAATTTACTGAGCGTCAAACGGGTGTCCGAGTTGTTCGGGCACCCGTTTTGACTGGCCATTTTTCTCCGGCTGATTGTGAATCCTTACTTATAATAGATAAATGATGGCAACCCTAATTTTGATTCCAATGGCGGCATGGCGATTTTACGTGCTTTTAAAAATAACAATACGATTTCAAATTTGGAACAGGTACAATGCTTTATACTTAATACACGCCACATGACAGCCAGCTGTGCGGAGGTGCCACTTTTTGCCATCGTATCTTTGACTCTTCTTTAGAATTGCGGCAGGTAGGCTTTTTTGTGTAGCAGATAGGCATAACCGGTGCGTCGGTGAAATTAGAACTGACGGTATACCGGTATTATAGCTCTATAGAGCTGAAGAACGTCACAATTGAAAACGACTGTGGCGCCTCTGTTGCCAACTCGCGTAGGTTTGCATGCAATACGCACTGCGCGACCCGGATGGGTAGAGTATCAACTAAGCGTAATAAAAAAAGGTGTACAGTTTAGTGTTAAATATTTTTTCTTTTCGTAGAATTCGGTTCTCGCGGGATCTTTGAGTTTTTATAAGGGATAAAAAGTATCCCAGGTCCTTCCCCGGGACTCGAACTACAATCCTATCTCCATATCAAAATACATCTAAATCGGTCCAGCTTTTTAAGCGTGAAGAAGTAACAGACAGACAGAGATAGTTTCGCATTTAATGTGCATGGTCTAGTAGGTATACTAATAGGTACTAGTATAGACTGTAGCTCCTGCTTGTGACTTACTCTGCGTGGATTTCATATTAAACTAGCTGACCCCGCGGACTTCGTACCGCCTTAAACCTCACGGAGACCGAGACCTTTCCAACGAATGCAAAAGCGTGGAAATCGGTTCGTGCGTTCTGGAGTTATAGCGTCAGGGAGGAAAACCCGACTTATTTTTATATAGTAGAAGATTTCCACCCAAGGAGGATATTAAGAAAGGGATGATTTTCATATTAATAATCATCATACCGATAGGTACTTATATATTTCCTCGGGGCTCAAACTGTCTCCAAAGCAAATTTTATTTAAATCGTTTCAACGGGTTAAGCGCGAACAAGTAATAGACAGACGGACAGTTCATTTCGCATTTATAATATTATTAGGGATACCAAGCTTGCATACATCATGTCAAAGGCAGAATCAGGACAATGGCAATTGCGAATAAACTAACTAACCTAACTATAGGGACAGGGAGAATTTTCAAGCACCAGCTTAGGGGAGAAGTGGCATGAAGGAGCCAGGTTTTGAAAGAGCCACTTGCATTATTTCGGTAGTCTATGAACGAATTGGTTAGCAAATTTATTTTTAAGTAGCAATACTGATTTCCTGCCACCCACAAACATTTGACAATTTGCCGGGACCAATGGTCGCCGGTATATCGAGGCAAAGTTTTTGGCATTCAAAAGTAAGTATTTTGCGTCAGTTAATTTGTTTTTTGGTATTTTACTGTGAACCAATAGAGGTACATGAATTATAGATTGAGTTTGTGTATATACTGGACCTTGCAGCTGCGTAAAAAGTAAGGCGCAGAAGTTTTTATATAGTTGTTATTTTGAAGGCAATATTTTTTTTAACAATAAGTCATGAAAGAGCCGGGATAAAGGGCCTTAAAAAAGCTGGCTCTTTCATAACCGGCTCTCTTAAAAACCTGTATTTGAAATGGATAAAATAAATATTAGGCGGTTTTAATATACGTCTACTTAGGTATTATTACATTATTTGCTTTAGGTATTGCATTATGGAAAAGCTTGGTCCAAAAAATTAAAATAAAAAACTAGCATAATCGAAAATGGAAAAAGCACTTCTGGTTGGGCTTATGAATCCTGTGGCATTAAAGGGAAATTCAATTACTTTTGTAAGAATTGTTTCCAATTTTAAAAGACATTTTTACATTATTGTAAAGGCCGAAAAAACTTAATTTGAAAGAAATCGAAATATTTTGAAGTAATGTGTGCAATACTTTTTCAATTTCTTGAAAATTTTACAATGTGGTTTTTGAAAAAAGATTATTATATGCTATTTTATGAAAAAAACAATAATGGTTAGGAAAAAATTACCTCTCAAGTAAATCTATTAACATTATGTACCTAAAATAGGTAGTTATGACTGAAAATATGTTAAAAATTTACGCATTTGTTAGAATGACTTAAAATAACTGATAGAATATAAAAATAACGAAAAAATCATAAGTTTTCAATGCGTATTTGTTAGATCTGTCTTTTTGTTAGTTATAATAACCGTGCATAATTAAAAATTTGCATTATTTTCATAATTAATACAAACTGGCTCTTTCATAACTTTGAGTGGCTCTTTCAATACCGAAAAGTTATGAAAGAGCCAAATGACACACTTTACAAAAATGATTATTTTATTGGTTTTTAAGATGTTTTTACGGATTTTTCGTATGAAATTATCTACTTTAATAAACAAACAATAATTTGAGTAAAAAAAATCCTAAGTTCTTTCATTAAAAGTATGTCCTTTTGGTTCGTTTAGAAAACTGGCTCTTTCATACCACTTCTCCCCTACTATTTAGCAGGTAACGTGATTATGAAACAGTTATATGGCAAGCTGCGTCTGTCACGCCATGCGCGATTATCACCGAGTATAGTATCTTACAGTAACATCACAATTTGCAACGTTGTTTATTCATAGCATGCACGTAGGACGCACTGACACGATTATCTTGCGATAGAGGTTACATAAACGGTGATATTAACTTTTAATTACTTATATAAAGTCCAGTTATGAATAAGCTATGCCCTAATAAAAGCGAGTTGAAAACATGTCTGAGGATGGTATAAAAAAATCACACGTGACTTGCAATATTTATCAATTTTTATTCCTTATCATTGTGTTTACTAACAATAAGGCAATCAAGGTAGTTCAATTAAAATAAAGGCTTAGAAACATTGCAATGACCTCGTATAAGCGAGTTTAACATAGTACCTCCGACCGAGCTTTGCTCGGGTGAAAATGGTTAAAAATTGATTTTCCCAGAAGACCTCGCTACATGGGAATAATTATTGTAGCTATTTTCAGAAGAGCTTGCTCGCCCAGTTACTATAAATACTATAACTTAAGTCGAAAGGAAGTTCTATCTCAATAATGCACATTATTTACGTATGTAGTGACAATGGGAAGGCCAGTTTTTGCAATTGGATTATACAAAGTAATCTCGCGTAATAGTATAAAAGTGAAACGTTGACGTCCCTATTTGTTATCCAATAGCGCTCTTTCAAGACGGAAATAATTTCTGTCAGCAACGATCTGATATGGTAAGTAACACTGAGAATGAAAAAAAAACGATACGTAAAACACGTCGACGAATCAAGAGAGAGGTGAGAATTGAATCGTGTGACTGTTTAAAGACTTTCATAACTTGAATAGTAGAATAATTTTATTTGTTCAAAAGCATTAATTAAGAGCCGAATTTGAAGCCTTGTGGCCTAGTGGTTTAACCTGCCGCCTCTCATGCAGAGGGTCGCGGGTTATTTATGTGCGAAATTCAATTTGAATTTACCACTGAGCTTTTCGGTGAAGGAAAACATCGTGAGGAAACCTGCACGCATCTGTGAAGTAATTCAAGGATGTGTGTGAAGTCCCCAATCCGCGCTGGACCCGCGTGGGGACTATAGTCCAACCCTCTCGTGATGAGAGGAGGCCTGTGCCCAGCAGTGGACCGTAAATAGGCTGTTGTAGTAGTAGTAGTATTAATTAAAAGGGTCAAAGGTAATGTTTAAAATCGGTCAATGTGTTGTCAAATAAAGGATTACCAATATTTGTTATTAATTAAACGAAACAAAGGAATAGAGTTAATAACGCAAATGCACTAATAGCATACCAACATAATTGGGAGTTTAGTCCACAATATTATCAATTTTATAAATACCCTATTTACGCTAAGTATTTAGACAAAGAAATTTTCGTTGCGTCACTTTTCAGATTGTCACAGCAAATAACTTTTTTTTCTTGTAGAAGATGGTATGGTTACGATATTATATCTGCTTTATGTGTCTTTTTGGTTAATTACTTTTAGGAGTACTATTCATGCTTGAGAGATTTTTTTAGATATTATGAACACATACCGAAGTAAAGTGGGCAATGTAGATTAAACATTGCAAATACACACATACATAAACTCGCGCCTGTTTCCCGTTGGGGCAGGCATCAGACAGAACGCAACTTGCTTCTATCCGAGCATATACCTCCTCGCTTCCTCCACGACCACATCCCTCTCTTAAAGCAAGATTGTCGGTTTCAAATAACTTTAATAAGCAATAGTAAACAATAACGCAAAAAATATTTACTAATGAATGACAAGGCATACTTAATTACCTATTAAGATAATTCATAAGAATAATAATTTTATTATACGAGTAGCAGTTACTTAAAACAAGCATTCAATCCGGCGTATCGTTAATGAAATGACATTCTTAACATAATTCACTTCACGTTGTGTTTTAGTATCTTCTTATGTCATTCGAAAGACGCCCACGCAGAAAGCAGACCTTCGCCCAGTCTAAAAACATAGACATGGGGTTCCCAAACTTTTCACTTACAGGTTTTGTATACCTCTATTTTGTATCTGCACCCACGATCTAACATTTATCAAAATGTTCGTTAAATTCAAGTGAATACCTTATGTAACTATCTTTAATTGCCTACTGCATGATAATATTATATCTATTAGTAAGTTAGTCGCTGACAAATTATGAAATCAAATAAATCCGTTCAATTTGCCAACTAAATATCTATCTATCGAGTTCGTACCCTACTACGACTATTAGGTGCACTATATTTTTTATTATAGACAGTAATTTTGCTTTTTTACTCTCTTGAATGTTTAGCTTGAGATTGATGCTTCCTCATTCATTTTCTTATGTATCACAATTCGTTTGTCTTTCATCAATTAACTAATATTTGAAACATGATTCTACTTAGTGTAGTGCAGTTACTAAATACCTTGGTCTGATCCTAAGGCTCCCGAGTGCTGCTAAATGGGACCTTATGTAATTTAAAGGTACACCTAACAACCCCAAATCAATGTAATTAAAATGATCGAAAACAATAATGAATGACAACGTCAAATATTGCCATATGGGCCCAATATGTTTGCTTGCAATACATTTCGGGCTCGATTTTTTTTCTTAGAAAATAACAGTAATAGTTGAGTTCAAAGGGTCTACATTCTAATTTCTTGCTTCTCTTACGGCCACACCGTTTCATTAATGGTTGTAAAAAAAACACTATCAAAACCTACAATGCAAAGCAAATTGTTGAATTTTAAATTAGTTTAATTTACCTGATAGCATTCACCAAAATGACCTGTCATTTTGCCCAGATAATTGACATATGATATACCTAACTAGGTACATAATAAATAGTAAATAGGCTACTTCGCCGTAGTTCATAATCGAGCACCATCACGTTGCAAAGTATAATTCTACTGCGATTTTAGTACTAAATTACAGTCTTGCAACACTTGCAAACTGCAGCGCGTCGCAGCGTGCGTATGCGCCGCAGCTGCGCAACTGCATTGGCAAATGTGGCAGTTGTGAGTGGACTCCTCAATCCGCGATTAACTATGTATGATTCAGATAATAGACAGTAGTCAGACAATAGATAGTAAGTGAGAAAAACCGGCAAGCGAGTTAAACTCGCGTGGAGAGGGTTCCGACCCTTGATTATTTTCAATGACGCCATTTTCAAACCGTTTCACAGGATAAGCTCTTTTATATGTTATATTTCAAAAACCATGGACTTCTTAATAATTTTACTGTAATATATAGGTCAATAACTATCCTCCGTATTATTTTTCCAAAATTTTAGGTCCAGTAGTTTCGGAGATAGGGCGGGGAATTGTCATTTTTCGCCTATTTTCTTAAATAACTCCAAAAGTATTGACCTAAAAAGAAATAAAAAAAATATATATTTGAGATCCTCACTAAAAGTACTTTCATTTGATATGCCACACGATATAGTAGTCGGCGGATTATTAAAATTTACAGTTATTTAAGTTAGGTATTGTTTAAATTCCTAAAGTAATATTTTAATACTTATTAAAACTACATACACATTAGGTGTCTTTCAATCAAATTAATTGATCAGTCGAAACGTCGAATTAGAAGCCTCCTTCACGCCACTACGATAAATTCTAAGAAAACGTATCTACTTCGGACGAAAACAATGGAGGAAGTAGGATTTCCTTTTTAATAGTATTCACGGCTTGCCCTTGATTAAGGCAGGTGGACAAATTAAACCTTTACTTAGTTATGTTGAGAACAATACAACACAAATACTCTCTATTCAACACTATACTTCCAGACAAGCATTGGGTTACGGTTACGGCACGGAAAGAGAAACAAGTTCCTTTATTAAATACACTTTACCTACTCGACTCATCGATTTGTCTAAATATTCATTGCATTATTGATTTTTTAGTCTTCTAATGAAATTCACCTGTTACCTACCTTTAACAACGTCCGTTTGCAATTAATCGCACCTAATTCATAATCATAAATCCATTATGTAGAAACTTGGCTCTTTATTTTATATTGTTTTTTAAAAACGACTCTATTAAATAAAGTTTTAGAGTTAAAAATTAGTTAAGAAAAAGTCGATGTAAGTATTTACTATAAAACAGGATATAATTATATTGTAGAAGAGATCCTAGCAGACACTATATCTTCATAATTAGATATAATATTATTTTATAATAAGTTTAACCGGTCCAGACCCGTTATGAAACTATTAGAATAAAGAAGCCTTGGTAGTCTAATGGTTTGACCTACACCGCCTCTATACCTCTGGGGCCGAAGGTTTAAATTGTATAAAAATGTACGAAACTTCGTTTATTTTGTGCGTAAACTCAAATTACTAATAAAGCATACTCTTATAAATATTAAGACATGACACATTTAAGCCATTTCGAGTGACATAATGAACACTGTGAGTGGTCAAGTCATAGGCAATTAACTAATTGATTTATTCGGGCAGACCGCAAATGATTACTTATATAGAGGTATTCAATACAAACTTAGGTTCCCATTTTATATTTTAAACTCATCACGCTCAAATTACTGCGAAATTGGGATCAGTGCTTCAAATTGTTTGTGTTTGACAAATGTCCTACAACGTCAAGTACCTAACGTCCGGCCTTTTTTAGATGCATCCGTTTTCCTCTACTTTTAAGATAATCTTCGGTTTATATTTGTCGGAAAATACGCATTGCTAGACAACGAAATTTGGAAATCAACGACCACTACTGCATCAGCCTAATTATGTCCTACAAGCTCGGCACGTGTCTTTTGATTAAATTCAAATTCAAATTCAATCATTTATTCAGCAAATTGGCTACATAGGGGCACTTGTGCACGTCAGAAAAAGAATTTACCAGCGCTTCCTAGACCCATTGCTTAAGAAAAAGCGCCGCAACAAACTCAAGCAGAAGGCCTTTTTTTTTAATTTACTAAATTTACATTACATGTATAAAATATTCATATAGGTACGTACTAAAATTACATTGAAGGGATCTATAGTATATATTAATACGGATAATAACTGAAATATGTGTTAGGTATATTTATTCATTCTTTTCGGCATTCTCTAGTAATGAGCATAGTTACCTTTCTATAGCCGAAGATTCCTCTCCTCTTGGACTGAGTTTTTCCTCTCAAACAAACATATTTTTGGATGTTATAACACTAAATAAAATTTCGCAAAAGTCAAACGTATTATTTAGGATTATTTGTTTGACAACAGTATGGCGTTATATTATAGAGTTAACGAAAATCTGATTCATTGATGATTTACCTACGATTTCAAAGGCCTAAAAGTTTTGCAGCGCACAAATTAAGTACTACAGGTGAAAACAGCGATTTCCCATTGGGCCAGTATATGCGAATTTAATAGGAGCACTAATCGTTCTTGATACCCATTTCTGCGCGTGAAAGTCTTCGGACTGTCCGTGTGTTGTAATTATCGGCCAACAAATTGCAAGTGCAACGCGGTTGATGCAATTCGACCACTCACTGGAAGTACCCATACACCTACTTTATCTTTTCTTTAACTCATTTACTTACTATAGTTTTATGGGTTTAGCGAAACATTTAATTAAATATTTTTTCAAATAATTCAAGTAACTTCAAAGAAACAGTACCTTGATAATCAAAAGCGCAGCTCCACACGAAAAAATCCTTCACAAAAATGTGTTCCAATCACTCGTTATCACCGATGCAATTCACAGATCACCTCACTGTAAACGAATGCATTTTACAATTATTCGAAAATGGAGTCGAACGTTCCCGCGCGTTCGGCGGCGGCGGAGGCGCGAAGTGTTGTGCGCCTGCGACGCCCCACTCCGACGACCCTCTCTACAATATTGTACCCTAGAGTCTTTAGACAAACTTTAAAGAGATAAGAACCGCTTCCCGCTGCGAAGGCCTCAAAGGATTTCGAGGAGTCTATGAACTTTGCTTCTTTTATTGCCTAAGGATTCTATAGTTTACCAAGTCGTACCTGAAACAGTTGCTTTTGTGCCTACACCGTTTGAAATGGAACTACGATTTTGATTTAAAAGCGTAAAGTTAACTTTCGTCCGATATATAACACAGCGATCGATAGTCAAAATTGCTATATTTTATGGCATTGGTTCAATTTTTTATTGAATTTGGAACTGACCGATTTTATAGTCTTTGCAAATAAAAAATTCAGAAAATACTTTAGTAGGTACTTACCTACGAATATTGCGAAAACGAACAAAACGTAGCCTTTGTCGTGAAATATATAACATATAGCTTTGTCATGGCCAGTGTTTTTATGCTTTATCTACTTATCTCGTACCTATTAAGTTGTTTAATCCGGATTTCGTTAAGACTCTTGAAGATATTACTAATTAGGTAGGTGGTCTAGGTCCGGCGACGCGCGCGACTCGTTGGGCTTAGGGTAGGGAGGCGTGTCAAGTGACATAATTATAATTAAACGCGTCTCAATATACCTATGATAGTGTTTATGGAGTAGCCATAAACACTATCATAGGTATATTGAGACGTAGTAGAGTAGTATGTCTCACGGGAATTCACTACATTTTGATTTACGTCGCTTTACCCAAGGCAGAATAAACTACTACTACTACTACAGCCTATTTGCGTCCCACTGCTGGGCACAGGCCTCCTCTCATCACGGGAGGGTTTGGGCTATAGTCCCCACGCGGGCCCAGTGCGGATTGGGGACTTCACACACATCTTTGAAATACTTCTCAGATGCGTGCAGGTTTCCTCACGATGTTTTCCTTCACCGAAAATCTCAGTGGTAAATTCAAATTGAATTTGAAGGCAGAATAAAATAATACTTGTTTTTTTTTCCATAGTAGGTAAATACTAAAAGAGTCGAAAGGTAACAAAGTTTTTCTTCCTAACGTCATGAGTGTCATGACATGACATGATAGAATATCAAATTAATCCCAAAATATCCCGACCCGAAACTCGAGTAAAATGAAGGGGTGAAACAATAGATCCAAAAACCATGCGCGTGCTCAACAGGGCGATGGCATCGATAGGGTTACCTACTTCCTCTAGTGCCAATGTGGGTGGTTTAAAATGACAATAACTTTGAGTTCGAAATAGGTACCTATAGCGTGCGTTGCCATTGCGCTAACTAACGCTAGATAATATAAGTGTAATAGGTATATTTTTCGGTGAAGGAAAACACCGTGAGGAAACCTGCTCTCGTGATGAGAGGAGGCCTGTGCCCAGCATTGGGATGCAAATAGGCTGAATTTATAAAGATGCGCTTTGACCTCGTCTTATACTTTAATTAAAATAAATTCTAGACACGAGAATTGCTTCGCGAGAAGGAGACTTATTTCGAGTGTACGTATATTTCATTGATACGCTCTGTAACCTAAATGGATTGATGGATGTTAGCTTGCGAGATGTCGTTAGATTCGTCTTGATCGTGAGAGTAACACTGAGTTAATAAAAAGTTGGTACCTATGCAGTCGGTTTTTTTTTTTATCGTGTTTGTTGGTGTTCAGGGAATCTTTGTATATTTTAGAAGTACACCGACCGGGCCAAAACCTGGTTGGGCAGCAAGTTGTCAACAAAAATATATTTAAAAACGATGAATCGGCGACATACGATAGATATTATACGTAGAGTCGATAATTTTCAAAAGGCTGCATCGATTTTCTTCTAAAAAAACGACAGACAGTCATAGTAAAACTTGAGAGATCGAATTCTAACTGGTTGTTTTTTTATTAAGTGTCGTTATTTACTCGTTTTAGTGTTGCCAACGTTTTTTTTTGTTTGCTAACTTGTTTGTTTAGTTGTATAACGACAGATTGTTACTTCGCAGCCATAGCTAGTCAGCGGTCACACCGCCGTGAACATTCGTCGTTTATTGCTCTATGGTGTGACTTGATAATTTATGATGTGTTTTTACGAGTTACCTTAATATTATGTTTGTTTCATAGTTGCCACAAAAATTCGATGCTATTAAATCATGTTTATCGGCAAAATTCATGTGAAATTCCGTTTTAACAAGAAATGTACGGATCCGATTAGGCTGTCACATCTTAGTACAGAACACAAACGCTACGTACAAACCTTGTTTGTTTTCTTTATCTCCACTAGCCAATGGTCGTCTGATCTGTAGAGATCGCTATCTATCGATAAGACCACCTGCTGTATCTACTACTACAGCCTATTTGCGTCCCATTGCTGGGCACATCACGAGAGGGTTTGGGCTATAGTCCCCACGCGGGCCCAGTGCGGATTGGGGACTTGCTGTATGCCAGTATGCCATACTTTTTGTGTAATTACGTTTATGTCTGTACAGCTCCTTGAATGTGTCGTGTTCAATAAAGTGTATTGTATTGTAAGCTGACCTGAATGTACTATTAAGCTCTACTTGAGTTCTATCTAAGTGTTTATTAATTTAAAACTATTTTCTAGAGTTGCATTTGTCCGGAATAAAAAAGCCTATTTCCGCGACTGTTGTTATCCAGCGTGAAGAGGTGACAGAGAGACAGACAGACAGAGTTGCTTTCGTATTTATAATATTAAGTAGTATGGATTAGACTTAACCAAAGAGAACATATCTAATTAACTATTTCTACCAAAATTAAAAAGAACCTTATAAATAACCGCGGCGGAAACTTGCTCAGTAGATCTTCTACTACCTAAAGTCCCGTTAGGTTTTTTATTATTATTTAAAAAGCACCACCAACACTCTCAACGCATAGTTGATGGCTGTCTCAGCACGCACACATATGTGACGAGAGTGTTGGTGGTGCTTTTTAAATACATTGAAGCGTTTTGAAATGTGAAGGCGCGGGATTTTAGATACCTAGTAGAAGATATCTAACTAAGATTCATATCTCGTACATTAAAGTGATCCAAACTATTACTGGCTTCCCTTGAACAATTTACCCATTTTAAGTGGCCATTTACGACATAAATCTTGACCTTCCTTTTTACTGGAATTAGCAGCTTCAGTGCCAATGTCTCCGTCTTTCGTACGAAATGAACCACTTAACAGTTTAACTGTTAAGGTGACATGCTTGTTATAAGATATACCTTCTTCATCCTCAATACATTTTACAATGTGAAGTGAACTAATAATCTAGTTCATGTTTGCGAACAACAGGCTACATGACATATCAAGGGAATTTGTATTTTATCTAAAATAAATTTTGCATTAATTACTCAGACTCTGAGTAGTAGTACTTACTTGTGTCAAACTTATACATTGACTTTTTCCAAGAAATCAATAACGCACTATTATAAAGCCCGCACCGTTTTTATTTAAAATCGCTAGGCCATTTTTTGTTCATAGTGTTTGTAGCCTTATCACAAGTAGCACTTGCAATAATTCCAAAAATCACTGGTAGATATAGTTTTTAGAAACCAGTAGGTAGTGGTATTGCGATAGTCTATTGATTTGCGATCCTCAAGACAAATGGGTAGTTTTTCTGTAGGAAAATTAACCTTATATGCGCAACTTGTCTTCAAAGTTGCTAATTTGGACTGTCAGACTTTGATGACAAGTAGTGCACAGAATGTTCATTTTTGTACTAAAAACTGCCGGTTTGTCTTCTATCGCTGACCAAATGGCATCCACAATGAGCCCGATCCGCGAAGCGTATTTGCAGACTTCGCTTTAAATATGTTACATCAAACATTTGGCATGCAGGGTCACTCCTCCCACAGGATCTAGGCACAGCGAGAAAAGATGAGATCTACTGGAGTAGTGCTATGACAAGATTTATCCGATGTACATTGGACAAATCTTGTACTAAATGGAAACAGGATGGGACGCTTTTAGAAAGTCCTTCTAAGAAGACACTCGTGTTTAGAGGCACGCAACGTCGATTTGACAAGTCACCAAGCCGAGAATTTTCGATAGATACTTTACTTCAAAACTTCCGCCTTCAACTAAATCGTATTAAACTAAGTCCCGTTATTATTGAGCTAGTCCTTTGTATAATAGTAGATTCTTTTATATTATCTTAATGAACCATAATCATATTTTAGAGGTATATTATTATGTTTCATTAAGGATTTAACCTAAAAGTAATCAGGTCGTAAATACAAGACTTACATAGGTAATTTTGTTTTAAAAATTATGATGTATCCACACCCTTACCCGCTAGATTGGGCCATCTTAATCCGATCTAGCGGAGAGCGCTTTAGCCGTAAACTTGAACTACAACAGACACAAGAAAGTCTTAAAAGTGTCTCTTAATTAATTATCTAGGAAAACGGTAGCCTGGATAACGAAGAGTGGTTAAGGAATTTCTATTTATTTTGAAGGTAAAAAAACTAATCGAACGTCATAAACATTAATATTGCTCTTTTTTAATATACTTTAAAGACATAATAATTCATTTTTACCACTCTGTACAATATAGAAGTGCACAAAAAATCAATGTTCAAAATCAACAAAGACAAAAAACTATCCCAATTTGTTAGTATTTACAGTAGTAATCATAATAATTAAAGCAATAATTGATTGTGGCTGCCGAATAGTCGCCAAAGTGCCAAGTGAGCCGCCAAGACGTTGATTGATGGTTTTAATTGAATTTCTTTTCTATGCATAGTCACCTTTATACGCAATATATTTAATCATACATAGGTACCCATAGTTAGTCTAGATAGAAATTGGACCGAAACGAAATCCCGTTGCTATTAAATTTCATAGAAACGCATCTCAGATACCCCTGTATCATTATAATCTTGGAAAAAGTTGGCAAGTCAATGATCAGAACGGATAGACGGGATTTAATTACAGTATACTGTAAGCTAGAGATTAGCAGTTAGAAGAAATACCTTATTTTCGATAAAGTAAGATTACTTTTAGACTTAGATAAGTCTTAAAAATATCCAAGATGACTTTTCAGTGCGGCCAATTTACCATCCTCTTAAAAAAGGTGATTAAGATTTCTAAATAATGTTAATCCGGGGCTTTTAATAATCTCACAAATGACAATTTAACTGTGATTTATCTAATTATCAGGATAAAACAGACGCTAAAAGTTATTAAATGCAAGGACAATTTTAAATATAAATATACCATGGATGTATAAGTACTGCAGGGGTGTATTTTGAAATAAATCTTTAGAATTTTGACAAATGATTTTCTTGTAGTCTTCTACTACAACTATGCTTCTTCTCAAAAGTGGATCCTGCCATAAGCGCAAGTAGATTTGCTGATGGTAGGACCTGACGCAGCATGCGTCCGGATAGCTACCACGACCTTGCCCACTAACCTAGCGCCAAACAGCAATGTTCACAGGACTGTGTAAGAGCTCTTACCCCCTTCACGGAAAGCCGGTGGAATTACTAGCATAAAGGCATTAAATGTTAGTCCTCAGGATTGGTAAAGAATTTGTAATCCTGTGATTATTATGTCCATAGATAGACCACAGAGATTACTTACCATCAGGTGGCCAGTAGGCTTGTATTTCAACCAATGCCATTGACATATTCATATCGTAACTGACGTGCTAAAGAGTAGAGCGTAGATGTGGCCAGGTGAGTTTCAGACCGTAGTTGATATTGCCTAAGCTATACCAGTATTTTTTTTTACATTGAAACTAATGTTTCAAGTGCATTATCGTCATTATATCTTGGATGAACGTAACTCTATTTTACAAGGAACTAAAATTATCAAAAATTCTCAAGTGAATGCCGTAAAACTGGCACTATTTTGGCCGAGGTCGCTGAGTTAAACGAGCCTTATAAACACTGCCCTTCACTATACTGTGATATAATTTTAAGTCAGAAAAAAATTGTTCATTGGCTTAGCAAAAATAACAGAAAAAAAACAACATAAAAACTAAGTGAATCTGTAAGATATAAGCATATATGTGCTTTATACCGCTATACGTTTTTCCATCACTTTGGTGATAAGTTTGGTGATTGTTTAACGGTACTTAATGTAATTAATTTGACCATGGTAGGTTATAGTTTTTTTGCAGATTATTTCCGTTTACCTTTCATTTTACCAGTTAAGATATCCGGTCTTCTTTTAACACAGAACTTTTGAAGTGAATCGAAGTCAATAATATAAAAAAGGCACTTCCCAGTGTGGGTAATAAAAGATTTTTATTATTTGAGAAGTAAGGAAACGTAAGAACATTTTACTTGCAAGACAGCCTTGGAAGACTATAAAACAAAATGTTTCATTATAAAACAAAATCATAAATGAGAGGATGTTTACCTGCTGCACGTGTACAACTTTTTACAATCTTTTGTTTATGGGTAAGTACCTACTGTCATTCACTGGACTGGCACAAAATCTGATAAAAAAATATATTGACAGTAGCAGAAAGGGATTGTAACTTTTTTTTGCTGTGTCGTGGTGTTTAGAAGTCTATGTGGCCAGAACTCCGTCATTGACGACTCAATTATTTAGTTCTGGCTTATAAAACGCTTCCTGCGTCTAAGTGAGATTGTTACATCACCAACCATTCAAACCTACCACGCATGCCTAAAAAAATAACGTCATAGCACGACAGCGATCAGTATTTCAGATGGATTAAAAGTAATTTATTGTATAACCTATTTACTCGCATAGTTTTACATAGATATGATGAAATTTGAAGAGCTTTGAAAATATACATGTGGGCGACGCAAGATATTATGTTTATTTCAGACCCAATTCTTAAAATTATCTTTTTTCGTCGACACGGGTTATAAAACCGTTTGAAATTGATCTCCTTCCACAAAGGATCGAAGTTTAAGAAATGGCGCTCTGTTCTTTATTGTCTGTCGAATTCAGAGAAGATCTCAATGCAGGTGCTTGCCGTGATTTACGTGGGAACAACGTAGGTGCAGTCGCATTAAATGCTTATATGATGTAAACAAAAAATTAGCACGGTGGGATTTATCGACGCAATGATTGTAATTCTTAATCAAAGGTTGAAAATAATCACGGAAACGCTATGAGACAATGACAATGTTCATAACATTTAGATATAGTTCGTCTTTGACACATGACGTCGGCCCTCGCTATATAGTCTAGAAGGTTCTCGAATCGAATCGAAGTTTCTGAGAGAAGCGCTCTGTGGAATTCCATTAGTTTAGTTAGAGCAACTACTTAACTGGTCAAGGTTGATTTTCTTTTACTTGCGCCTATTCCAATAATATTTAGTTTTACTACTGAGGTATCATTCGTTTTATTATTCAAAAGGAATGTAGGTACATTATCCGTGTTTACAAGCAGTTTAACAATACAATAGTATTTAATTTTAAATGATTATCTAATGAAATAAGTAGACGTCGGTTCGATGGTTAAGTATCATATAGTTAGTCATGCATGCCCCACTAACAATCAGTTTCAATGTTTTATAAACCAGTCTAAGGAAAACTAGTGCATTTACCGCGCCTGCGCAATGTAAATGAACTATGCTTTGACCTAGTAAAGAGCATTTTCCTCAGCCAGTAAAACGTAGTTGGTCAGACATAATTTTGATTTGTGTTAGTTAGTTCAAACTTTGCGGAAAAGGAAATTTCTAAAGTTATGGGGATTAGTCGTAACTACCCCATTACCTGACAATCCGTCAAGAACCTCTCCGAGATATAAATGGACATACATACATACAGTCGCGACTTTTTTTACAGAGTTTTTAGTAGTAAATAATTCATATTTTATAACGTGTCGTAAGAGGCTAGTTGGGAAGATATTTTTTTTGGAATATTGACTCTAAAAGGTACCTAAATCACCATCTTAAAACAGCAAATTGTGAAAATACGAACGACGCACAAATTTCATATTTCAAGGCCCAGTGATTTAGACTGGTACTGACTGACAGACGCGCACTGTCAGTCAGTACCTATTTAAAGTACTTAGGTATTAAGGAAGTAGGTACCCAGATTAAAAGTAGCATAGTAGAAGGTTATAAGATCAGGTGGGATCCAGCGAAATTTCCATTAGTCTTACATTGTTGAAATACCTATATCACATATTTGTGTAAACAGTGTAAACTGGTTTCATTTCAAAACTCATCGTTCGATATCACTTAATAACCTGGTCGAATCAAGGCTTACCCAACGGTATCTCTTGTGATTTGTGAGCGATCTGTTGCAACGATCTCTTGAGCACACAGTGAAAGTGTTGAGGAAAATCCTGTACATGCGCGGGCGCAACTCCAATGCGACGGTATTGCATCGGTTAACGCGAATGTAAGTATGTATATACAGTAATAGATATTGAACTTTCTTCGGGGAAATTTTGTATTACTGCTACGAGTTTAGGTACTGCCTTGTACCATAAAATTTTCAAGCGATTTTGTATGAAAGGTTGGATTTAGACTATGAAGACAAGAAGCGACATATAACGAGTATTGGCTTTAGTATTTCGTGTAGATACAATAAAGAGTTTTTATTCGGAACAAGTGTTATTACTATTTATATTAAACTTACAGGCGTTTAAATACATAGTTTGTTTTTACCTTATTTGCCCACAACCTTATTGGTTGTGGGCTCTATTTTTCGCACTTGGCTCATTTATGTTGAGCCTTTGTGCATTAGCTCCGACCAGAAGCGCAGGATTCTCCTGATGTCTCCATAGTTCTGGTTTGTATGGGATTAACTTTTGGACTGACTTTAAAAATTGGTATCGAGACAAATTATAAGCGGTAAGTACTTATATGAGCAAAGACCACTCTTTTTCTTGTAATCTACTCAGTTGGAGTCTAGTGTTATCGTTAAATCTTGTTAGAACGAGTATTACAGTTTTGAGGCAAAATCAACATAAGAAAGTACTCGATGCAAGTTGAATGTCTCGATGAGCAATCGTGCGCACGGTCGGCTGCGCACGGCACGCGTCTCCTGAGTGCAAGGCGCACTCACGCGCATCGACTTCTGCTACTACATTCTGACGACGGCTTTGAGCAATTCCATCAAACACATAAGTAGTTGTAGTAGTACGAGTAGTAGCTCTTCGTCGTAAGTCTGTCGCCAAATAACACATAAAAATAACATTCAACGTAATCAGAATAATCATAGGCATGCTTGTTTGTAAATTGTGATACTCGGCTTTATAATTTAGTATTATTTACGAAGTATTTCTTTAATTTATCAATTATATCTTAATGAAGCATAATGATGTGTTTTTCTATTTTCAGGAGGTATTGTTTATTAATTTCACGCCCACAGCGTAATCGCGAGCCCCCTGGCAGCGACATGCCGCAGTCCCTACAAAGCAAGGCCCCTGCAAACGACAAGCCTCTATAAGCGCGAAGCCCCTGCAATCACGAGGCCCCTGAGCAGTTGACTTGATCATCACCCTTGTGGGTGCTTTTGAAGCCGCACCAACCTACGATTGAATTTGTGATTTTAGTATTTTTACAAATACAAAACGTCTTGCCATTTGGCCATATTTGTTCTTTCAAATCGCAGTCATATTGAAAGGTATGTACTTCATTCAATATTAGTTTTATTTATAGACCAATAGGTATGAGTTGCCCAACTCGAGTTCGTTCACTAGCAAGTCCAATTTGATTAGAGGGCGGACATTCTCAATTTGTGTGGTCCCCCACGGCTTGTAATGGGTTAATGCCTAGACGATAATATCCTTCGGATTTAATACTTAAGTACTGAAAGTTAAAACGGTACTTTTTTTAAAGATGAACAAAGATTGGTTCTGGCTGATTTGCGCTTTAGTCGCTGCACTGCCAGAGATGGATCAAAAATCAAAATTAAGCATTTATTAAGCTTTTACTTACACACCAGGAATTAATTTACCAGCCATTTATCAGGTAGAATAAATAAGCGTCCTAACATGAAACCTGTCAAAAAAATCTCTACGCATCACTAATTAAGTGTTGGTTGGAAGCAAGAAGTTTCACATACAAATTGTTACACACGTTATTATGAAATAGTGTACTTGTAGGCTATTTTATTCCGAGTTCTGGATGTATAATCCTTACTTTTATTAAAAAAATGATTCCTTAATATAACTAGAGTGGTAAAGAAGCTATCATTGCTTGACCTCAACGCGATCCTACAAATGTAAAAAAACCGGCCAAGTGCGTGTCGGACCACGCGCAAAGTATAGGGTTCCGAAGTTGAGGATGCCCACAGTACCTTTCTAAGACTTATTAGCATCTAGCTAGACTGTGGTATGACGTGCCCGCCCGACGCCCCTGCCGCTCGAGAAAAATCATTGGTATTTTAATCATTTCATAAGTTGGTCGACTATTACTCGTAAGTTTGTACAGCCTACTTAGCTGTGATAGTTTTCCTTTCAACTACGTTATATATGCCACAACCGTGATTTTTTTCAGCCATCCAAATACCACCATTTAGCTGGCAGGGGGGGGGGCGGGACACGTGACTCTAACAAAAAATAGCACTTTAAAGCTTAAAATTTCACAAACGCATCACTTAATCAAAAAATGGTTTTAACAAACCTACAATATTTTTTTAAGACCTATTCAACGATATGCCGCACCATGGGGTGCGCAAGAAAAAAAAATTACATCCCCACTTTACGAGTAGGGGAGGTACCCTATAAAAAAATATATTTCAAAATTTTATTGTACCACTTTGTCAGCGTAACGAATATGTATATTCATGCCAAATTACAGCTTTCTAGGACTAAGCATCTCCGAGCAATAGTGCGGACAGACGGACGGACGGACGGACGGACGGACGGACGGACATGGCGAAACTATAAGGGTTCCTTGTGGACTTCGGAACCCTAAAAAGGACCTGAATAAACCTCTAGGTCTAGAACTGGCAACTTCTGTACTTAAAATAGTTACAGCTGGTGACTTTTCCAAGAATGTTATCAAAATGGTTCAAATCATTAAAATTAATTCTGGTACACTCGCACCGAGGTCTATAATGATGGGAACAATTAAGTCCCGGGCCTCTTCGGACATGACTTCACTCTTTCGGACTATATCCCTAATTATTTTTTAATTATGGATTCGGTCACTGGTAATCACTCAAAGGGCGCCGACGTTTTTTTCGTTATAGACGCTCTATAAAGAGGTAAAAAATACAAACACAAGTCTGCTTTAAGGCAAAAAAATGAGAATGCTATTCAAATCTTCAAGTCTCGTTTCACATAATTTGTACAGTTTTTGTACTGCGTAACGTAAGTAGGCCAGATCTTGGTGATTTCAAAGGCCAGGGTGACATCCGGTAATCAACAAATTACCGTCAGGAATCCAATTACGACTATAATAAAATTACAAAAAATACAATAGGTACAATACCCGTATGCGCCGCTAAAATGAAAAATAATGCGTTAATCGTCGTAAACGTAAATAATAATATTAATTACCTTGTAAATAGACAACTTTAGCCTCTAATTATTGCAAGTGGGTTATTGACAAGTATTGTTATGTAAGTATTGTGTAATGAGAGATGATTTGGTGGCTTGACTTTTTACTCGTCTTCAGTAGCAATTTGCGCGCGTGATGCAAAAAAGCCGGATGCCAAACGAAATCTGTAGATGCTCTCAATAGGTGCCACGGGCATTAGTCTATTGTGTAAACTATACGCAGAGCAAGGAATATATCTATTAATATCTATTGAAAAAAAAATATTAATTGTAAATTACTACTCGGTAAACTGTGTCTAGGTGCCCTTGCGCCGGGTTTCCCAACATCGAAAGTTACATAAATAAATCAACGGTTAGTTCGACCGTAAGGCCACTGCAAGGTAAATGAATATAGACCGGCCTAAGACTGTTTTTATATGAAAACCGAGTTGCTAACTAGGTGATCAATTAGTTGTGCTTGAGTGTTGAGAAATGTGAATATTAGCCCTTTTGAATGGTGAAGGAAATTGGAGTGAACAGTGTTATTTCATCAGTGATATCCATCCGTACTTTCATACATATTCTAAACTAGCTTCTGTCCGCGACTTAGTCCGCGTGGAATTCGGTATTGGTGTTCCCGCGGGAAATATGCGTTTGCCCGGAATAAAAAGTAGCCTATATGTTGACCAGTGCTTATAGCACTGGTCAACTATCCCCATACCATGTTGCAATCCGTCCAGTAGTTTTCGAGTTAAATCCGGACATGGTACATACATACAATGTTTCTAAAAATCGTTATTTTGTTTTCAGTATCGTTTATACATATGTTTCCCCTCGACTTGATAGTTCCTTTTAATTTTCAAGTTTCAGACGCGACTTCTTCTACAGACTTATTATTAGTATAGATTAATACATCTTGGAGTACATCATCATCATCATATTAATATTATAATGTGAAAGTGTGTTTGTTCGTTCTTCCTTCACATGAAAAGGACTGGACCGATTTGAATGAAATTTGCAACCCTGGGAATAACAAAGGAAACTTTTTATCTCGACTTTTCCAAGGGAACGGGTTTCCTATGGGTTAAACCAGTTTTTTCAATACTTCTATGACTAATATAACCATCTATATGTTATATATAGTAACACGGGTACGCAAATTCTAAATCTACTAGGGACGAAGTCGCGGGCAACGGCTATTTTGAAAATAATTCTTAAAAAACAACATTAAGTAAGTATATTTTTTATTACAAGCTTTGCAAGTCTAGGAAAATAATTAGTGTCCTAAGATGTTTTCTAATTTATGTAATAGAAACTAGTGTCAGTAACTCAAACTAAGTGGCGTCTTTCCACCAGATTCCCGCGACCTTCACCATGTCACCGCTTTATCTTGTTGGAAGCTTTCGAAGCGAAGATTCGAGAATCTCGTCTTTATGTAACGCGTCTAATCGAAAGACACATCTGAGATCATCATCATCATTTCAGCCGAAAGACGTCCACTGCTGGACATAGGCCTCCCCCAAGGCTCGCCACTCAGACCGGTCCTGTGCTACTTGCTTCCACCGGTTTCCCGCGACCTTCACGAGGTCGTCGCTCCATCTTGTTGGAGGCCTACCGACAGCTCGTCTTCCGGTTTGCGGACGCCACTCGAAAACTTTCCGGCCCCATCGGCCATCAGTCCTGCGAGCAATTTGCACCGCCCACCATATCTGAGATACTGAATGGTAATATGTATATGTTTCAAACACATGACGAAGTTCACGATGTAGTCCAAGTTAGTTGATAGTACCGAGTACTCGATAGGGTACTAGCGATAATGCTAGTCTAAAGGTCGTTGATAGCTCAATAGTTTAATGGCCCGTGATCTTGATTGTAGTCGTGCTAGGGGGAGGCACACGTGTCGTGTGCTCTACTGCTTGATTCTTTGTTACGGTGTCTAATTTATGATTTAGTAATATGGCTGGGATATACAAAATACAATACGATATACTTTATTGAACATCACACATTCAAGGAACAGTAGCTATAGCAGGCGGTCTTATCGCGTAATAGAGATCTTTACCAGACAACCTTTGGATAGAGGAGATGAAGAAAAACAAACTACGTTGGTAGGCGGTGCTCTGTACTAATGATAATAATATATTTACATAGGTAAGTATATATTTACTATGGAGGCTTAATGGTTACAGTCGTAGCCTATTTGAGTTTTGACCTACTTACCGCCTCTAATGAAGAGGGTCGAGGGTTCTAATCCGGCTCGCACCACTGAGGTTTTCGGTAAAAGAAACATCGTGAGGAAATGAGGAAACCTACATTATATATCAGCGAAGTGCTTCAAGGAAGTGTGTGAAGTCCCGAATCCGTACTGGGCCCGCGTGGGGACTATATAGCCCACCCAAACTCTCTTATCATGAGAGGGGCCAGCAGCAGCGTGGGACATAAATAGGCTGATGTGGTGGTGGTCGTGGTTGGTGGAGGCTCTACCAAACAAGCTACTCTATCTCGGAGAACTAACACCGTAGATATACGCAATATCTTGGGACATTTCACACATATTGACCTAGCCTCAAACTAAGCAAAATTCAAAATTCAATTCAAAATTCAATCATTTATTCAGCAAATTGGCCACATAGGGGCACTTTTACACGTCAGAACATACATGTATAAAATATACATATCGGTACGTACTACAATTACATTGAAGGGATGTATAGTCCCTAACTTAAACTTAAATCTAAGATCTTAGAGATGTATAGTCTCCAAGGGTCCAGAAAAAAAAAATATTATGGAGATGGCCTCCATTGTCAAATAAATATAAATTCCATAGATGTCGACAGTCTCAAAATGTCAATAAATAATGAAATACTTACATCATGTATAAAAGAGTTCATTAATACATGTCAATAAGAACATGATGAGGTCTCTCGCTTAAAATGTTTGACTTAGTAATATATTTAAAGCTAATGATTATTTTTAAACGTCCTTGCAAGCATGAACAGACCGGACCCCAAAGGTTGTACTATGGGTGCTAGACAACGATATAAATACTAAATAGAGAAATACATACATATATAAAATACTAAACATCCATGACTCGAGTACAATCATTCGTGTTCATCACACAAAGTTTGCCCCGAGAAGGATCAGAAACTTCTCTTCGGAAATTGGATATTAAAGCGACAATGGTTACCAGATGGAGTAATTCAGGTTATTTTAGTCTATATAGAGTAGACGCAATATATTTAACAGAAATTGCAGAGGTTAACGTTACACACTTAGATAAAATTGCTATGGCAAATTCTAAACTGTGATAAAACACAAAGTAACTGAGTAGTTAAGGTAACTTTTAGTTTGACTCCATAATCCTTGATAGCTTATAGAGTGTAATCCTATAAGTTGTACTTTCCTGTTAAGTAAGTACCTTGATATTTAATACTAGCTATAAAGGTCTAATTTTTAATTTTGATATTATGCCAGCCAAACAGGCATTTCCGTTGCAATAAGTCTATTAATAAATCCTTCTTGAACGTGAATATTAATAAAAACATCGGACAGTTGAAATATTGTAATTTAGCAATTCCAATTTAAATTTTACGAGCCTTGAATTGGAGATTGATAGAAATAATGCCGAGCATTTACTAGGCACAACCAATAATACAATTATTAATTAAAATTAGATACCTACATATACATATAGGACTAGTAGTAGTAGTGTATTTTTCTGTACGGAATCCTAATTCGGCATTTATAGGTACCATCTCCTTTTCAATATACATATTGGCAAGTTTATAGCTAAATAACCGTCTCTTTTGCACGTAGTCTCATGCCGTGCATAGAATTAGTTGCGCCATAATGTTTTCTGTGCACGTTCCACCTTAAAAGGATTTGCCAGTTTCAATGACGTCAATAAATACTTTACCATGTATTTATTACCACAAAAAGTAAGATTTACGAGTATGCTATCTAGTTAGTGCCTTCGATTCATGGAGTGAGTGCGATCTGCAGATGTATTCACGCATCCATAATAATATTATAAATGTAACAAATTTGAACTCCATGATCTAGATGGCGGGCGCTATACAGGCGAAGTATGAAAATTTGAAGCTCCCTGGCTATTTCCGATGTACTCCTTTATACCTACGCCGTAATGTAAGGAGATTGGCATCTTGTCTCTGGTTAAAAAATACTTCGCTAGATTTTTTCTTTAAACATGTTATGTTCCTTCCAAAGGAAGAATCTTTAAGTAAGTACCTACCTTGAAATATAATCTACTAGCTTTTGCCCGCGACTCCGTCCGCGTGGAATTCGGTGATCGCGTTCCCGCGGAACAATGCGTTTTTCCGGGATAAAAAGTAGCCTATGTCCTTTCCCGGGACCCCAACTATCTCCATACCAAATTTCATCTCAATCGGTCCAGCGGTTGAAGCGTGAAAAGGTAATTTAACAGACAGACAGAGAGACAGTTACTTTCGCATTTAAAATATTAGTACCCATGGATTAGTATGGATGACCTGATTTCTTTGCAATAAAACTGTCAAAATTATCACCGTCGCTACGTGACGCCGCAAGGAAATTCGCTCTCATAGAAACCACTCGGCTGTGAAGGGAACGTGTGTAATTCATGTTTCCCAACTTACAGTTATAGTGTTTCGCTATTGCGCCACACACAAAATTAATACGAACCCATTCAATTTGCGAACAATCATGTCTCGCTTGTTTTCCTGTCACAACAGAGGACACTTTACTTCATATTTAAATTTTCACTGTAAGGCACTTGCTCCACCGCTAACAAAAGCTATAGCGAATGTTTTCTCGCTCGCTCGTTAAATGCACTGTTGCAGATTCCTTGTAAAAGAAGAGATTTTTTTTATACCAATGGTATAGGCAAACGAGCGCACAGCCCATGGACACCGAAATCCTATGATCGCAACCATAAGATCTCGAATGCGTTGCCTACCCTGAGGCCTAAGATGGAATGCCTCTGTGCCAGAAATTTCACCGGCTGCCTTAACGCCCTACCGAAACACAACAGTGCGAGCACTGCTAATTGGCGGCAGGTTAGCGGGGAAAGACGGTGGTACCATCCCGGACGGACCCAGCACCAGGTCCTACCACTAACAAACTTAGGTTTAGGATACTTAGGTTTGATAAGTGAAACTCCAGTTTTCAAACATAAGAGGACATAGGTATTTGATGCCAGAATCACACGTGCTAACACTCAACAATTTTGAGGAATTCCCTCATTTAAAAACTCAATGAAATTGAAATTAAATTAAATTTAGAATTCTGATTGGCGATGATTTGAGAACCTGCTCCTTTTTTGGAGTCGGTTGACAATAGTAGATAATAGTAAATACTCGTATACGCCACTTCGATAGGTACAGTCAGCAGCAGAAGTAGATAAGCTGTCCAGGTGTTCAAAATGACCTACACACGACCTTATTCTTAAGACGTTAAGGGCGTGTGTAGGTCATTTTGAACACCTGGACAGCTTATCTACTTCTGCTGCTGACTGTACATACCTACTAATTGTCGGTTGTGACAAGTGCCTCATGTCTTGTCGTTATAAACATTTCTCATTGATGTGTTTATTGTGTTGAAAAGCAGAAAAGCCAGTCTCCCTATTGTGTGCTGGTGCTGGAGCTAATTAGTGAAAAGATCGCATACCTAATTATAACACAGTATGAAATTCTACTAACGCCCGGTTCCTATATCCAAACAACGCCTCGTTTTGCCTACGGACGGTTAAAATTTGACAGATTCTCTATGGAACAAATGTCAAAAATCAACCGTCCGTAGGCAAAACGAGGCGTTTCGTGGATATAGGAACCGGGCCTAAGTGCGTTAAGCGACATTACTTTGTTTTTATATTTATTGTATTTTTTAGTTTTAAAGCTGAGAGGATTCCATTTTTGAAAAAAAAAACAAGATGGTCATATAAGCTCAAATGTAAAACCTTATTGTTTGTTTTTTTCAAAATAAATACCTATTATATTCTATTCAATGTTACAAACGGTACGGGTATTATGACTTAGTAGGTAGGTTATAACTAAAAATAGCATTGCAGCTTTGTCTGTAAAGAAATTGGAAACGTTCAAACTTTCAACGAAGTAAATTAGTCTCTTAAAATTCAAATTGGGTTTGAAAGGCCCTAGACAGGTGAAGGAGGTACAGATGTATCAGATCGGTTCCTGCTGGAGTCATTTTATTAATTTAGTGGAGTATAGCCCTAGCCCGCGACTTCCCAGTCTGGAATTCAATTACCGGGTTACCACGGGAACTATGCGTTTTTAATGATAAAAAGTAACCTACGAGGGGCGTTCAAAATATTCTCGGTATTGATATCTTATAACCTCTTTTTGAATTTGTTTTGTTACTGGCTGGTAAGGTTCATTCTTTGACATTAAAAAAAAGTATAATTCAAACCGAGATGTTCTTTTGTTTTTCTGCAATTTCTGAACAAACACGAACACAATGAGTGAATGTTAACGAAATTAGAACATCGTTCCGTAATAAAATTCTTGACGAAACAGGGTAAAAACCAAAAAACCATAAAAGAGGAAATGGATTGTGTTTACCGTGAGTCTGCTCCTTCTTTATCTACAATTCAAAAGTGGTCAAGCGAATTCAAACGTGGCAAGGAGAGTATTGAAGATGACCCTAGACCTGGCCGGCCTGTAGTAGCTACTTCACAAGAAAATATTGATCAGGTGGAAAACCTTATATTGGAAGATGGTCGAGTGAAGATAAAATCAATAGCTCAAGTAACCAATCTTTCTATTGGTACCGTACATGACATTATCCATGACCATCTTAATATGTCAAAGGTCAGTGCAAGATGGGTTCCGCGAATGCTGACTCGACTTCAAAAAGATGTGCGTGCAGCTTGCTGTTCCGATTTTATTGACCTGTGTGGTGAAAATCCTGATGAGGTGCTGCAAAAGATAGTTACTGGAGATGAAACCTGGGTTCATCATTATGACCCAGAGAGTAAACAGGAGTCCATGCAGTGGCACATTAAGGGTTCAGCTCATCCCAAGAAGTTCAAGGTCGTCCCTTCCGCTGGCAAGGTCATGGCAACAATATTTTGGGATTGTGAAGGAGTATTGTTGATCGATTATAAAGAAAAAGGTGTAAATATCACGGGACAGTACTACGCGAATATTCTACATCAATTAAGGGACGCAATAAAAGAAAAAAGGCGAGGAAAGTTGTCTAAAGGTATTCTGCTTCTGCATGACAACGCCCCTGTCCATACTGCTCATATTGCCAAGGCAGCTATTGCTGAATGTGGGTTCGGAACTATAACTCATCCACCGTATAGTCCGGACTTAGCCTCCAGCGACTTCTTTTTGTTCCCCAATCTCAAAAAGGATCTGCGTGGAAATCGATTTTTTGACGATGAGGCGTTGAAGGCGGCAGTAGAGGAGCACTTTTATACCAAGGATAAAAAATATTTTTATGAGGGATTAAAAAAAATAATTGATCGATCTTTTAAGTGTATTAACATAGGGGGGGAGTATATTGAAAAATAAAAAATATCAAACTGTTCATACTTGTTTGTTTTCATTCCAATACCGAGAATATTTTGAACGCCCCTCGTATGTCCTTCCCCGGGACTCCGACTATGTTCATACCACATTTTATGTAAATCGGTTTAGCGGTTTAAGCGGTAAGAAGAAGTAAGTGGAGGTACAAAAGCAGACAGAGTTATTGCATTGTTAATACACTCAACCGCAATGAATTCGGGTCACTTTGTATGGAAAATTCTGGAATGGAATTCATTGCTGTTGAGTGTATTCATAGTATGGATATGTCGATATCTTGTCCAGTAGCGGCGTTAGGGGGGGGCTATGTTGGGCGACCGCCCAGGGGCGCCGATGAGAAAGGGGCGCCGCAGGCGCCCCTGTATATTCCCTCACTCACCGAGCGAAGTCTACTTGCTCGTGAATTCCCTACATTAAGTTTTTTTTTACGTTGGCAGCACTAAAATGAACGCAGCTGGAAAATTCGCCCCGCAGCGGGAATCCCTGACCATAGAGAAACAGACCAGCTGTCTCTGAATTCCCTACATTTAGTTTTTTTTTACGTTGGCAACACTAAAATAGAATGCAGTCGGAAAATTCCCCCCGCGACGGGAATCCCCGACCAAAGAGAAACACACCATCTGTCTCTTTTTAACATTGTATTTTGATGAAGCGGAACACTAATCTCATTCTTTACGTGGACGCTCTTAAAACAATGAACGGCTAATTTTAAAACAAAAAACGCAGTACTTAATCAGACAATCCACGCTAAGTTGCGTTGCTCTTATTCCGACTACCGACTGCCATTAGTTTTATATAAATAGTGTTTAAAATAGATATTTGTTTTTTGACGGATCATTTCATTATTTACGTAAGTACAATGTTTTACTAATTATACTACACACTCTCTTCTACTATGTTTTTCACTTCCTTGCTATCTAATCTATCGATCTCTATAACATTTTGTTTGTTTAATTTTACATTTGGCCAGCGTAATCTCTGAAATACCATTATAGTCCAGTGGCGCTAGCTATATTTTGAGGCAAATGTTTCAAAATTACTAAAGTCGCTTATTTTTTGCATGTGAATGCAGAGCATGTCTGCAAAGCTTAAATTGCATTTTGTGCATTTTTTTTCATTGCAAAAACAATAAGTTTCACATGCAAACCGCACGGTCAGCGGATCGAATTAATTTTGGTTTGTATGGGAAATTCATTTTTTGCAATAGAAAAATATGGCACAAAATTCAATTTAAGCTTTGCAAACATACTCTGAATTGTTTAAACTTAAAAGACAAGCGCCGGTGGACTATTAGCTAGCGTTATGACAAAGTTTTATTGTAATCAATTTACTTATAGAAATGTTTCGACTTACATAGATTTAATTTGTTTTGTTGCAGATTTTATTGATTACTACTATTAGGTAAAAAATGTCTGAACACGGTGATCTTATCAAAAGAAAACCATCTGGGTCAGAAAACAGAAAACGGAAAGCAGAAAAAGAAAAGGAATTTCAAAAAACAAAAAAGTTAATGAATATAGATAAATATATAACAAAAAAACAAGACTTGAATGTAGAATCTACATCTATAATAAAAACGAATCCATTGGCAGTGGAGCTTCTGCTTGACAAGTCAGATCAGATAGCTACAGAGGAGATTGTGGACACCCGAAGTGAGGAGAAAAGTGCTACAATAACAGATGCTGCTCAGGATAACTCAATTATTGATGTACAAGAAATACAAATATTAGACGATATAAGTACTTCTGTCCCGAATATAGCGGATCCAGCCAATTGGCCACTCAGTCGAAATAGCAAATTAATTGATCATATTATAACTACTGGACCAGTGCAAACTCACATTGATAACTATCCGAAGAATGATGCAGGGCGTCATTTCTCTAATTCTCATTTTATAAAAAAATTAGCAAACAATGAAAAAATTCAGCGTCGTTGGTTGATATACTCCGTTTCTAAGGATCGAGTTTATTGTTTTTGTTGCCGGCTATTTGATAGTACCTCAACGTCAAATTTAGTGTCTGAAGGATATAATAACTGGAAACACTTGTCTGAAATTTTAAAATGCCATGAGAATAGCGCTTCACATAGGACGTGCTACCTTTCATGGATTGAAACTGAATTACGTTTAAAAATCGGAAAAACAATAGATTACCAAGAGCAACATTTGATTAGAAAGGAGTCTACTAGATGGAATAATGTTTTGACTAGATTGATGCATATTACACTTTATTTAGCTGAAAACAATATGGCCTTCAGAGGAACTTCTGACAAATTATATACGCCAAATAACGGAAAGTTCTTGGGCTTAGTACAATTACTAGCCAAATTTGATCCAGTTATGCAAGAGCACTTGCGATTAGCTATGAAGGGTGACATTTCAGACCACTACTGCGGAAAAGACATTCAAAATGAATTAATAGATTTGATGGGTGAAAAAGTGAAGTCAGAAATTATATCACGCGCAAAGAAATCAAAATATTATTCTATTATAGCAGACTGTACACCGGACATCAGTCACGTTGAACAACTTTCACTGACAATACGATTTGTTGATTTATCATCAGATGACGATAAAATAGCAGTAAAAGAGCATTTCGTAGAATTTTTACCTGTAAATGAGTCCACTGGTGAAAAATTGACTGAAGCTATCATTGACATTTTAAATAAACACGGATTGGAATTGAACGACTGTAGGGGTCAGGGTTATGACAACGGGGCGAATATGAAGGGGAAAAACGTTGGGGTTCAAAAGAGGATTCTGGACATAAATCCCTTAGCTGTTTATGTACCTTGCGGCTGTCATAGCTACAATCTCGTACTATGCGATGCTGCTAAGTCTTCTGTAAAATCAGTCACTTTGTTTGGGGTGCTTCAGAGACTGTTCACATTGTTTTCAGCTTCCGTTCTTCGATGGAAAATTCTAACCGATCGCTTGGGATTATATACTATAAAAAAGCTCAGTGACACACGTTGGGAAGCAAGAATAAGCAGTGTTAAAGCAGTCCGTTATCAAATTAGTGCCATCCATGATGCTTTAATTACGTTGGTAATTGAAACCCAGAAAACTGATGTTCAAGTCTCTCATGAGGCTACTACTCTAGCCGAACAATTGAAAGATTTCAGCTTCATCGTTTCATTGGTTGTTTGGTATGACATACTTTTTCAAATTAACGTCGTTAGTAAATCTCTGCAATCAACAGATATAGATCTCAGTAAATGCACAAAAATTCTGAAAGAGTGCTGCGCTTTCTTGGAAGAATATAGAAAAACAGGCTTCAAAAGCGCCATTTTAACATCGAAGGAAATGGCTGAAGAACTTGAAATTGAACCTGTATTTAGAGCCCCAAAAAGAATGCGATTTGTTAAGCGTCAAGCTGGTGAAACAACTCGCGACGAGCCTATTGTTTCTCCAGAAAAGAAATTTGAGGTTGAATTTTTCAATTCTCTCTTGGACGCGACGTTAGTTTCAGTAAAAGAAAGATTTGAACAGTTAAATGAGTATTCGGAATCTTGGTCTTTTTTGTACAATATAAAACAGATTCCAGAAAAACCCGAGCTTGTCAAACTCTGTGGTGATCTCCAATTGAAATTAAACGTAAGCTCCGAATCAGATATAGATGGATGTATGTTGTGTGATGAACTCATAAGCCTGAAATGTTTTTTGCCTGATCAGAATTGCTTATGTCTTGAATTTTATCAAGGATCGCAAATTACAGGACCTGTATCCAAATGTATGGATAGCATTGCGAATACTATTGACGATACCTGTAACGGTTGCAAGTGGGGAAAGAAGTTTTTCCAAGCTTAAGCTGATAAAAACATATCTGCGATCGACAATCTCTCAATCTAGATTAACAAACTTAGCAACTTTGTCAATTGAAAACGATATTGCAGAGAACATGGATTTTGATTGCCTAATAAAAGAATTTGCGGACAAGAAGGCTAGAAAAGTAAAATTTTATTAGTTTAAATAATAAATCATATTTTTTTATATAATAGCTATTTCATTGTACCCGTTATCTTTTTCTTATGGATTTGAATTGCAGTTAGGGGGCGCCGTAAATATCTCGCCCAGGGCGCTGGTATTACTAAAACCGGCACTTTGTCCTTACTGACATATGAACTTCATTATAAACTTTTCTTTCCAAATTCGCTTCAAAAATACTATGACCACCAATTGCTAGCTAAAAGTAATCCTAAGTCAAACACACAAAGGTCAAATTATCTAACAGCATTGTAAATCAACAAACGCAAACTGGTCGCGCGCAAGCGCCGGTGACACACTTCCGAGGTTTCCGACGGCCCACTGACCTGGTAGCCCTTGGTTATGTCATAGCCATCAATACGGTTTCGTGGTAATCTCAGTGACGTCGTCATTATGTGGTAGATAATGTGCCAAAATAACAGGTTGTTGGTGCTTGAGAATTTGAGCACATTCACCAGTTGAATGGACGCAGCGATTTAACGCATCATTATTTAGCGGCTATAATGGAAGCACTAGCAGTTGCAGCCCGCGTTTGGATATGCATTGGATGACGTACTAAATTTTCTTTTCACCCCTTCAAGTGCTTTTTGGGTAGAGGTAGTCGGAAGCCCGGAAAGTGAGACGCTACTTTTTACAGCGGACATCACTCCTTAGGGCCCTCGAACAAAGGCGACTTTTTGTAGCGATGCTGCCGCGCTGCACATATCGGTATCCTTTTTACTCTTTGACGTAAATAAAGGATAGCGATATGAGGATTGTCGCTGAGACAAGCAATATGCTTGTCTCAGCGACAATCCTACTGTATATAATGTCAGGTTTTTGATAATAAAAGAAATACTATTCGTACCATACTCGACTATCACTCTCGCCCTCCGAGCACCGAACCCCTAGTAACATCATTACATTACTAAGAGCGGGATCATTGCCACTCACCAAGAGCCAACATGAAAAATACTTACATGGTTCATACAGCGAGTATATACTGGATATTACCGATGTCTAAGCGCCACATCCTCTTAACAACGAAAAAATTGTCCTAATCTGCCTTATTCTGACTGCTTCCGGAAACCACATGTCCAATTTGACCAGAGCACTTACCAGCGCGATTAGATCCATATCGTCGTCACGGATCTGACAGCCAAGACGTTCACCATACCAAATCAAGTGTCCACAATGCACATAACCGGAGCGTTACGTGGAATAGTGCCACGTAATCCGCCAGTGTTTACTTCATGCGTTGCTCTAGTTTATACTTATTAATCATAACGGCTATGCGAAATAAATCATATGTCCCATTGAAGGGATTTTTAAGACTACTTGCTACTTTATAGGAAGAGCGAACTTCCAACCCAACAAGTACCTAGTTAAGCGCATGCCATTTACAGTAATTTGAAACATAAAGGTTTTAAACTTTAGGATCACACGATCATGATCAGCCACTCTCTTGTCTTAAGGTGGGCTAAAGGGCTCAATCAACCTCCCAATAATTATCATTATTTGATCTTCGTCTTCAGCATGTATTTTGTCCATTGTCCATTGCCCAGTCTACCATACCATTGATAAAACTACTTAGGAGTCAAAGCTTGGTTCCTCAGCTGACTCGAGCCAGTTCCAAAGTCCCAAATCCCAAGCAAGGAAGAAGTTGGAACTCCTAAACTAACATCCTGTAACGGCTTAGCGCTTACCCAACACTCGTAAAAACGGCACGTACCTACTTACGTACATATATTTTATATGGCACGGTGAACTGACCCTGATGCACCAGGAGGTGGTTTCTGAATGCCACTTGGTAAACTTTCATTTTACCCGACTGCGCCAAAAGGAGGATTATATTTTCAAGTGTTTGCATGTATGTATGTTCCTTTGGCACGCTTTGTAGCATAAACGGCTTGATGGATTTTAGCTTGTGAGGTCTCGTTGCCTTCGTCTTGATTGAGAGAGTGACACCTATATCAACAGTTTGTATGCTGCAGTCTTTTTTTTTTCCAAATCGCATTATTGTTTTTTCATAAATTGAACCTTATGATTTATCTTTATACCTAGTTCAGTTTCGTAACGCACAAAAATGACACTGAGTCAACATCCAAATCATGTGCACTTTACCAGCGGCGGCACCAAAACCGTCGAACCAGAGTACTCAGTACCGTAGCGGAACGGTTTATCATCATTATCACCTCTGTGTCACCGTTAACGCTAAAGTATACAAAAGGTATAGTACATTGTTTATTAAGGGTGGTAATCGAGGAATTGCAGTCGAGAGCATTTATTGCAATTCCTATACCGCCCGTGATACACACAATGTTTTTCATCACACTTGAGAGGAAATAAGTACCAAGTTATCATTGAGAAAATTCAAGATAAAAAATCAATAATTACAACAATATGAAAAAGAAAATTTTATGACCGCGCGTTTTTGAATTCAGTTCGTACTGGCCACTAACAATGGTGCGGAGATTTTGTATTATTTCGGAAAGAAAAATGAAATAAAATACATTACGGCCCGTGGGCTCATAAGAAATCTCGAAAGCCCGTGGTCACAATATGGGCCTTAGTGACCGCTTTGCCTGCCTGTAATGACACCATTTTAGAGCAAGTGTGATGAAATAGTCCATTACAGACCTAGGGTGGTGAATTCGTAAATGTCCCAGATCGCAGGTTTCTGTGATTCCATTAATATGCGATCTGGGGCCATAAAGTGGGATTTTCTGCCCGCTACGCGGCGAGAAAATCTCACTTCTTGACCAAGGCAAGACGTAAAACTTTTGACAAACCACGGGTAATTCGTAAAGCCCCAGATCGCATATTTATAGAATCACAGAAACCTGCGATCTGGGACATTTACGAATTCACCACCACCTAGGTCTGTAATGTACTATAACCAAAGATTTATGTACCTACACCTTGTGTTACAACAACAGCTCGTGCTTCTTATTTTCGAAAGAATAATAACCATCGTAGACCTATTTTTACAGGAGTAAACATTGTAAGTATACTTAGTTTCTTTATCATTGGAGTAAATTTTTAGACGCTTTGTTTGTAAGTATTTAATGCGTGCTTTCGGAAACGTCAAGTAAGTACCTACTAGTAGGCATGACAATGGAGAAACATACAAGATTTGTCTAGATTTTTCTTATCTCTGTAAGACGAAGAAAATAAATGTTGTACTCATAGACGTAAATAATATAGACCCGGTCTAACGTACACGTAATATGTCCCCACTTCCACGGTGTCCAATCCAAAGTTCTATCACCGAGCGTGGGTGAAAATAAGCGTTTTTAAAAAAACTTTTTTCGAAACTGTTCCTCAGTATCTAAAAACTCGTCTCGTTGTTGGAAAAATGTGACCCAGCTTTAGTGTCACGATACAAGTTTAACTTTGGATTGGACACCAATGAAGTGGGGAAACATGACATGTATCTACGTTAGGCCGGGTCCATACGAAGTATTATTTATATCTATGGTTGTACTTAATATTTATCTCACGTACCAGCTGATTACTTAAGTAACCATGTTATGTCTTAAGCTTGCGGTAGACCCTGATGGGATCTTCACCACAAAGTTTCAAGCTTATTCAATCAACATTTTGACCCTGTGAAGTCCAACTTAATAACTTCATAATTTATTAATTAATCTATTTAATGGCAATTTAAATTTTAATATTAATCATCAAATGTTCACGTGGTCATTTTAAACGTGATCAACTGATCATAAGTTTGTAGCATTTTAGCCATGATTGTTTTCTATTTAGGTACTTATTCATTCATTAGGTATCTTTTCCTTATCCCACAGTCGTTTGTTTTCTCTCATTTCTCTCTATCTGAAGACATTTAAGATGTCCACTCTTTCTGGCTATACCCGCTTTCATAAAATTAATCCATGCCTTTTTTGGTCTAAGATCTAACCCTTTAAATCCATTCACATCCATAACATGGCCAGAAAGTCCTGTTGTGGCGTCCGCGAAAGACGAGCTGTCGGTAGGCCTCCCAACAAGATGGAGTAACGACCTTGTAAAGGTGCGTGGATGCGAGTGGCACAGGACCGGTCTGAGTGGCGCGCCTTGGGGGAGGCCTATGTCCAGCAGTGGACGTCTATCGGCTGAAATGATGATGACATCCATAACCAGTGAAAAAGTTGTTTGCTTATCAAGAAAGATCACGTCAGGTTTAATTAACAATTTACTCCGATATTTCGAAGAGCAGATTCCTTTCCTCATTGCTAAATTTCGAGTGGGAAAACCCTGGTGTAAAATGTGTAATGTGCAATCGTCAGTATGAGACGGAGTTAACTGGCCTAGTGGCGGCGATGCAACGTGTTCAGATTCCATGACAATACTGACGCAACCCGATAGGAGGGTGTTTGGAGGAGCCGGTATGAAATGTTTCAAACGAACTTGAATAAAATGTGGTGCCTGCAATTTTGTAAGGTTTTTCAGTAGATTTGTAGCTAGTGTAGTGTGTTTTATATTAGCAGTAGCACACAAATAAAACAGACCTTTGAAGCAAACGTAGAACATAACGAGATAACTGATAGCCTTATATATGACCAGAAAGTTTTGGACAAATCTGGGAAAGAAATCGCGGTAATTTAATTCATGCGTATAAAAGGTGAGTCTTTAGAGAGGAGATTGAGTCGTCTGTAGACGTCGATATGATGATGTTGATTTGATTATTAACAAAATAAAACATCGACTACACTTTAATTTTAAAAGCGGATAATTAAATAAGAATGGCTCCGTTTCACATACAATACTTATTTTTCATGCTGACCTATTCACAGTTAATGACCCAAAAATCATACAACAGAACAACAGCGTCTAATTGAATGCAATGATATATCGAACGTTATAGCCATTCCTCGGGCTCTATCTGTCTCATTTTTTGCGGTACGTCAAACAGAGACGGCGCTCTTTTTTGGTGCTTGGAAAGAAAGTGTTATGTAAGGAGCTGCGACGGAGTCTTTGCGAAACGCGCCGGTTTGCGTGGCGTTACGTCATGGCCGGGTACGCGAGGGGCGCGGAATGCGTGCGGTAACGCTGCGTTTTAGCTTCTTTTAATTAGGTATTAACTAGCTTTTGAAAAAAGTATGTAGCCTATATGTTGACCTGTGTTATAATATAATCTACCTTGGCTTACAAGGCAAGGTTACACTTACCAAATTTCGTGGCGTCTGATCAGCTTCATGGATTAAAAACGGATATAGGTACATACGTATAGGTATACGGTCAAGTGACTTCTATCGACTTATTATAAATCATCACATCAATGATAATATCAGGAATAATCTAAAATTTCCTAAACAATAAGAGCGTGGTAATTTTGAACTCATTTTACCATTTCATTTCACCTATTTAAAACCGCAGCGTTTACGTCCGCAAAATCCGCACGTGTGCGCTGCGCCCAACGCATGACGTTCGCCCGCCTAACCCGTATTCGCGCCTTCCTGCTTACATGCAACTCCTAAAACGGTCCCTCATTGATAAATACGTGGCTTATTTTTGATGAATAACTGTACCCACTTCATTGTTGCAACTGAGCTTTTCGGTAAAGCTCAGTTGCAACAATGCGAAGTAATTCAAGGATGTGTGAATTCCCCTATCTAAAATGGGCAAGTGTGGGTAGTGTGACGTAAATAGGCTGTGGTGGTGATTATAGGCCCAGTCCCTATCTTCTGATTACTACTATCAGCAACTCCGCTCGCAATTTTGTCATTTACAGTATTCTCCTGACGCCCTCTACGTAAACACATTACGTTAGTTAAGTCAGATAACTACGATTCTTTGAAACATTATCGAAATTTGTTTAGCCTTTTTAAGTTGTCTTATTGTGTTGTGCAAACGGATTTCATGGACTTGATTCTTTAAGTCATAGTTTTTGCATGCATAAACAGGAAAAAGTACTACAGGCTATTTCGTTTATAGTATGTGTAACACCAAAACAAGGCAAAAGGCAAGGCTATTTACATCATTGGACAACTTTCAAAGTACCTATAAAAAGTTAACCTTCTTTAAAAATTCAAAAATACAGTAAGTATTTCGAACTTTATGATAAATTGAGTACTCCTATTATGAAATCAAGGAACCTTCTTCACTTTTTGAGAAGTTTTAAATTCATTGGAAACATTATACTTATCCGAAACTTCACACACTCCTTCAATTACCTACTTCGAAATATTAGACTTTCGTATTAACACCAGTATTTACATTTATTCTTCAATTATTTGATATTTGTATTATAACTACAAGTTTATCCTTGAAAAAAATGCTTCAGTATAATTAAATTTTGCCGATGACGCAAACGCCACCTAGTCGAGATCTCTCCGAACTACAACGTAAAGAAACCTAACCCATGAGTCGCTTTTCTATCTTGTTGCAAAGTAAGCTTCGTGGTTTGTAAAGTTCCGTAAAGATGGCGCTATAAACAGCATACTTCAAAGGTTCACCTACAATGGCACAGATGGCGCGCTTATTAGTTTAGTAGCGTAGACTACTAAGCTCTCTACTAAGACAGTATTTTGCTGTTTTGTTGTATGGAGGGTTGAAGTAAAGGAGCGCAATCTTTATAATTCCAAAAGTGGACACCAAATCGGGTAGGTTGGGGGCGCTGCGGTCGCCAAAAAAGTTAAGCCACCTAGGCGGATAGTCTACAGTAGCGCCTTCAGACGGCGCTGCTGAGGCGAAAACGCAGCGAAAACGGTTGTGAGGAGAGTGCGTTTTGTTTTGTTGCTTATCAAATCCGCTGGACACGTTTTCAACTGTTTCGCCATATAAGATTGCGCTCCTTGCCAAGACACATTCCACACTCCATAGTTTTTTGGTATAATGAAATTGATGATTAATTTTCAGCCGATCCAGATGGAAAAGAAAAGTGAACACTGCCATCTCTATTAATTTATTACTTGAACGTATGGATCCATTTTTACGCTCGTTGCGCGTAGATACCTATCGAGGTTGCTACGCCGTCCGTAGCAATTCTACGACACATCATAATAATTAGGTATAAGTATGGATACCTATAATAATAATTGAAATGTATGTATGTATGTCCGCTTGTAAAGGTCGCGGGAACGTCTGGCGTGGCGGCCCTTGGGGGAGGCCTATGTCCAGCAGGGGACGTCTTTCGGCTGAAATGATGATGATGATGTATGTCCGAATTTAACTCGAAAAGTAGTAGACGAATTGCAACAAAATTTGGTACCTAGTTTATAACACTGGTCTACATAATACGCGGGCGAAGTCGTGGGCAGAACCCAGTATTAAATCTTATTTTCTTATCATCGACGCCTCTCGCTCTGTAATGATGACGTTTTGGGTATGCCTTGACAATTTGTATGTACAGTTGCACAAGTTCATAAATTATGAATTAAATAATTTACACCTAATACAATAGGTAATAAATAACATCAAAAAATATGACATCACCTTTTGAACTTATTGAGCAATCCATATTATCCATATTAATATTATAAATGCGAAAGTAACTCTGTCTGTCTGTCTGTCTGTTAACGACCTCTTCTCGCTTCAACCGCTGGACCGTTGAGATTAAATTTGGCATGGACATATTAGATGGGTTCCCGGGAAAGGACATAGGTTACTTTTATCCCGGAAAAACGCACAGTTCCCGCGGGAACGCGATAACCGAATTCCACGCCAGCGAAGTCGCGGGCAGAAGCTAGTGAAGTTATATAGGTAGGTATGGTTACTGTAGCGTAGGCGTCTTACGTAGTGGACGCCTACAGAAAGACGGTTCCCCGAAATTCCCACGGGAACAGAAAAAATGGGACACACGCAGGTTATATTAGGAGTGTAACACTCCTCAATTAATCTATGAGAGTACACGCAAAATTTCAGATTTCTACGATCAGAGTTTCGGCTGTGCGTGTCTATCAGTCACTCAATCACTCAGTCAATATCGGAATCGGAAATCGGCAGAGCCACCTACACGGCTACCTACTTATCTTGAAAATTATAAAGTAATAGATTGATTCGAGCTTTTCGGAAAACATCGTGAGGAAACCTGCACGCATCTGCGAAGTAATTCAAGGATGTGTGTGAAGTCCCCAATCCGCACTGAGCCCGCGTGGGGACTATAGCCCAACCCTCTCGTGATGAGAGGAGGCCTGTGCCCAGCAGTGAGCCGTAAATAGGCTGTTGTTGTAGTAGTAAATTGATTCAATCTGATACAAATAGTGCTGAAATGTAGACTCACAGACTACTAACTTACGTAAATATACTAGATACGCATTCTATAAAACGACAAAATTGAATGAGATAGTAGACGGGTCCCTACAGGTTTATTTTCACGCCTCCCTTAGGTTGTGGGAGGGGTGAGCCTACCCGAATTGCCCGATACCCGACGACCTCAATGTCACGCGTTCATTCCCCGGCTAGAGGTCGCTTGCACCGAAACTTTACAACATTATATTCCATCTGACAATCGAGACGTAGATTAATTGACCGTCTCGTTAAACCGCGTATTTTCACTGCAGCTGAAGTTTTTTGACGTTGATCGGTTTGACGTCATCTGGGAGGGAAAAGAAAATTCAAATTAACGTGATGTCATCACTGTTGTTGATGTAGAATGAAAGCTAACCACGACGTAACACATGTATTTTGGTATTTATTCGTACAATGTCGGACATCTTTAAACACCGAAGCAAACGTTATTGTGAGTGTGACCGGTTTCAGACAAATCATCAACTAGCCGATGCCCGCGAACTTCGTCGCGCGTAGACTTAGAATTTGCGTATCTGATGATACTGTACATATAGACAGCTATAGTCATAGAAGTTTTGAAAAATTGGTTTGACCCGTGGAAAACCCGTTATCGTGAAAATATCGGGATAAAAAGTATCCTGTTATTGCCCGGGTCTCAAACTTCTCCATAACAAACAAACACACTTTCACATTTATAATATTAGTTAGGATTACTAGATTGTAAAAGAGTGATTGAGAAAACTCTTCCATTATTGAGTGACTGGCATACCACGCACAGTCGAAACTAAGCCAGATTGTTTTCACTTCAAGCGTATCTAAGGAAGCATTAAGAGAGGATTTCCCGAAATTTCTACGGGGAACCGGCAAAAATGGGACCTTCCTGGTTTATATACTCGCACCGAGGGAGACTGCTAGTTTGAAACTATTTTTAAAAATAATATTACATCGTCATAATGTGCGCTAGATCGCAATAAACTGTCTGTTTACAAACACTGTTCTGTCTGCAGTCGAGTTGTACTAATTAGACATTTAGACATTGATTGCCTAGGCCAGACGTTATGATTAGTCTGAAATGGGAGTACACCCCGCCTCCCTATCCCGATACTTTGCAGTTTACGGTAAAACGATTATTCTAGATAATAATCGTTTGCGTATTACTTACAATACAATACAATATTCTTTATTGAACACTACACATAAACTTAGTATACATAAACTATGTACAGTTGTGCCTCGAAGTTTTTAACGTTAGACGTGTGTTACATAAGTGCTGGAAGTCAATAGGTATTAAAAAAACAGTCACACGTGATAAAGATGTATTCGAAATCCCACCTATGTATTTGAAGTTCCCAATTCACATTGGACCCAAACCCTCATGATGAGAAGAGGCCTGTGCCTAGCTTTAGGATTCAATAGCATGTTGTGATGGACTTACCTAAATAAATTAGTGTCATCACCACTGTTGTTACTAAATTAGCTTTTCGACTGTCGAATTCTTCTCTTCCCACCGAGTTTACATATTAGAAAAAAAAACATATTACCGCAATTAAAAGCTGGATAAAAGCTAGTACATATATCTACGCATTTATCTGCCTGTCTGCCCTTCCTTCTTGTTCCAGTCCGTCGAAGCTGACCTTTAAAAGGCCTCCGTCATCCTCACTAGTCTCTCGGTCTAGCGGAGTACCTTAGCACTAAAACTGTCTACATTAGATAAGTTTATAGCTCCACTTATTTTTAAAACTTTCAGTAGGTACCTGCGGGACCAAGCGCTGTTCGGGTGGAAATAGCTAAAAATGAGTTTTCCCAGAATATGAGACCTATCTATCGTTTTTCGCACCCGTAAACCCCTATTGCAAATTTCGTAGTATCGTTGAGCCGTTCTGAGATCGTTTGTATAAATAAATTATATACTTACACGGTTAGCTCGTTTAAAATACTTTTAAGAAAGATCGGCGAGTAGAAAGAAGTCCAATAATATATAGAAGTAGACATCCTAAAACTAAGGTTAAGTAGAAATTGGCGATTTTTCAAGAATTTTTCGACGATACTCTTTACCTGCCCTTACAACAGACGCTTCTTTCTACATCATCATCATCATCAGCCTACATCAGTCCACTGCTGGACATAGGCCTCTCCCATTGATCGCCACTTAGCTCGGTCTTCAGCTATTAGCTTCCAGTTTCTGCCTCCACTTTGCGTAAGTTGAGCATTTACAAATATGTATGTAACAATTTTTAGCAAGGCACATTCATAAATGTGCCTATGTGAATCTCTCAATAACTAACTATACAAATAAAAAATCTAAAACTAAATTGCAACATTATTCCAAGTTCGATCCTGGAGTCTGCGGATTCTGGGCCCAATTTAGTTATATTTGTAACATTTTATTTTCCAAGTCTAAATTGGGCTAACTTTGCGGATAAACGTATTTCTATAACCCTGTGGCGAACTTTCAATGTATTCGTTACGCCTAAGCTCTTATATTACTCGCATATTATTTACGATATTCAGTAAATAAAGGATTTGGTGAAATATGGAATTACCTACTTTTTATGTGTGTGTGTGTGTGCTTTTTTTCGCCAAATCATTTAAAAATGTTCAATGAAACCAACATTTAAAATCATCTGGCGAAAAAAGATATTCCATATTTAAATATGGAATATCTTTTTTCGCCAGATGATACATTCAACAAAAAACGTTATACCTATCAAATCAGTAACACACATCATAGCCGTTATTAGTACATTACCGCCCGTGGTTTGTCAAAAGTTTTACATCTTGCCTTGGCCAAGAAGTGAGATTTTCTCTCCGCGTAGCGGGCAGAAAATCCCACTTTACGGCCAAGGGTGACGTAAACGTTATTTAACTGTCTATCGGTAAAAAGTAAGAAGTCATCTAAGTAGATACGTAAGTATCAAGTTAATACCCTTCAGCTTACATCATATAATGTCGCTACTACTCTGTAGCCTGCCAGATTCATTAAAAAATGAAAACGACTCCTGCAAACCGTAAACAAAACAAGCGTTGATGCATTGTTAGGGAAATTTGAATATCGATCTCCCCCCTCCCGTAACCCGTAATTCAGCCAAGTTTCACAGACGACCCCGCAAGGTCGCAGACGACGCACACACGCGTAGAACGCACACACGCACTGCACCGGCGGCCGTAAACCTTGCGCACTTTATTTACTTATAGTATAGTATTTTATTTATACTCGTACCTTAAGGGCGTTTGGTGCTTAGGGGTCATTATCGCTATAGTACAATACAATATACTTTATTGAACACCACACAATCAAGGAACAGTAGACATAATGCAATTACACAAAAAGGTATGGCATACAGCAGGCGGTCTTATCGCTTAATAGCGATCTCTACCAGACAACCTAGTAGTTGCCGTTCAATTTCGATGTTTTTATTTCTGTGGCTAAAGATATATGTATTGAAGGGATGCTGCCTAATAGGTTGTTAATTTTAGATACCATTTAAATTTTACCTACTTCTTGGCTACTCTTTCTTTCAATATCTTACATGACAGGGACTCAAACGAGGACGAGGCATACTTAGTAGTGGGTGTTAAAATAAAAGATTCTAAAATAAAAATCTAGGGGTATCTTCGTTGTAACGCACCTTAGTTCCTTACATATAGAAATTGAAAAATATAATCAAAAGGCAAGCAAAAAAAGAATAAAAATTACAAATAATTTACCCCTGGTGGGACTCGAACCCACAGTCCCCGGCTTAGGAGGCCGATGCCTTATCCATTAGGCCACAGGGGCGCACAGGATGGGGGACGAAATAAGACTACGTATAGCCTTGCATCTGCCGACAATAGAGTTCCCCGAGCGGGGTGCGTTATTAATTATTAAGTGTGTGTGTTCGAGGTTAATATTATTTTATTTTATTGCATTTTCTTATTTAAACTAGACATCTATAATTGTTTATTTAAGGGTATAATATATAGGATATATTTAAGGGATGTTTCATGTTTTGAGGTACTAAGGAGACTAAAACGTATATGCAATAGACCTAGGTTGAAAAAATACGGAATAGCATGGTATTTTGTTTAATATTACAAGTTTAAGCATTTTCTTTATTACTTATTCTAGATTAATGAATAAAAAAATACCTAAAGTAAAGTAAATATTTATAACGAAATTTTCTAGAAATTGAGCCATTTACGACGCTGTAGAGTCTTAATGTGCAGCAGAAGAACAAAAGTATTCTAAATCAAGATTCTGCTGACATGTGGCTTTTGTCAATTTAAGAAAACATTGTTAGTTGTTAAATTGGAATAAGTAATTTAATACAGATCGTTCAGAATTATCAATAATGGTACTTAATTAAAGCCACGAGGCTCATGCAAGGCACTCTTCTGTCTTACCACACACCCATCATTTGTTACTCTACTTACGTTGCGAGGTTGCGGGCCACAGTTTTTCGATTGAAGCTCTGGATTGATGAAATACTGATCGTGTAATCAGAGCTGGCCACTTCGAAACTTCGAATAAAAAAAACAAAATCGATCACTTTGCCGGCATTCACGAGAAACTCACTTGTCGATCGTTCACAAGTTGGCGGCAATTTGAAAGATTTCCTATTCACGCAAAATTGAATAAGGTATTAAGTATACACCATTCGAGGAAAAATTGGGAAGTACTGATTTACGATAGATTATATAAAAATGCTACCCAAAACATCGACTTTTAATCATAAAAATGCGTAAATAATTTTATAATTACATTTATAAAATGATGTTTTTTAATATATCCCAAAACGGTAGGCGCCATATTGTTAGCTGCTGTGACGTCACTTCTACTGTAAACAAAGCGCTACTTAAGTAACTGTTTCAAGTTTTAACTTGACTTGTTTGATTACTATGTACTTTAAATTTACTATCCTAGTGACGTCACAGACCAAGATAACATGGCGGCTAGCTTTTTAGCCCGAAAACTGAAAATTAAAATTTAAAAGTTACTTTTTAAGGTGTATTTATCCCATTCAGAAAATATAAATAAAAAATCTTGTGGTTCAATCCGACACGAGGATCATTTTAAACCACATTTCAAAAAATGGTGTTATACCCTATAGGGATGACGACAACTTTTTTTTCCTTAGTCTATCAAGAAGACTATTGAAAAGTATTGGACACGTATTTTTTCTTTTTTCGCGTAATCAAACTTATACGGAGATATATTGAGTTGAAAAGTCGCGTGACGTCACGGTTAGGTACGATTTATACCTAACGGTGACGTAGTTAGCCCCCACTCTCCAACTTTAATGCGTTTTAACTTAGTCATTCTTTGTTAATTTGATAAAACAAAGAATACGTGTGAATATTTTTTTATTACCTGACTGACGGACTAATTAGAATTTCGATTTCTTCACCCTGTCGTCATCCCTATTGGCAGGGCAGTGCTGCCAGTATTGGAGTCCACGGCCGCACGCCGCTCGCGTCACAGCGCTTGACGTCACCTGAGGGCTCTTGGAGGGTGCTCTGCTCGGTGCAACAAAGGCCTTAGATCCGTCCGGGTCAATCGATGACGTTTTGTATTTTTTTTAGTTCAAAGTGCCTTTATGAGAAAAAGGAGGGTTGAAAATTTGCTGATTATAGTATAGTCGATAGGTGTCATCTTTTGTCCCTTTTTTAACCCGACTGTGCCAGAAGGAGGGTTATGTTTTACGAGTTTATGTATACATGTAGGAACGCATGTGTGACGGACAGCTGAGGAGCAAACGACTTGATGAATGAACGAAGAGCGGAGAGCGAGTGACCGGATGGAATGAACGGGACGGACGAATGGATCGGGGAGATTGAGACGGAAGCCCTTACTTGATGGTCGCTTGCTGTAACCTCTATGTACTATTTTCATTTTTATTTCGTGTTTTTTCAAAAATAAACGTCTGTTCGGTTGGAAAACTGTCTTCCTCATTGCCCCACGCCACAGTTTTGGGGGCTCGTCCGGGATTGCAAGAGTACGAGTGGATTCGTCACGACGACTTTGACGACGACGACGAGGCGGCGTGGTTTCGGAGGAAACAACGTACGAGGTTTACTTTACGCAGACGGGCGTGCAAGCGGTAAGACGACGACGATGACGAAGGGTTCCAGACGCTCCAGCCGGCAGAGTGACGACGATGTGGAATTTGGGCAGGCCACGGCGGCGCGAGGCGGCGGCGGTGCTACGTTGCACTTAACCGAAGGTCTGATTCCTAAATTCACAGGCCAGGATAAGACGTATCCTGCGGCTCGATGGGTCCAAGACATTGACGACAACGCGGAGGTGTTCGAGTGGAGTCCTACGCAGAAACTGCTGATGGCGAGGCGGTCACTTGCAGGTACTGCAGAGCTCTGGTTACGCGCTGAACGAACGTACAAGACGTGGGACGAGTTGAAGACGAACCTTCTCAAGGAATTTCCAGACACCATCGACGTGAAGGTGATTCATGAGTTGATGAGTTCGAGAACGAAGAAAACCGATGAGTCATGTTTGGACTACATGCTGATAATGAAGGAGTTGGGGAAAAGAGGTAAAATGCCCGATTATGTGGCAATAAAATACATTGTGGAAGGCATTCGTGACCACGAGACAAATAAAATGCTGCTGTACGGCGTGACGACGTATGCTGAACTTAAGGAGAAGCTCAAGATATATGAGTACATGAAGGAAAAAATGAAACCTGCTTCTCAGGCCGATTCGAGAAGTAATAAGCCGAGATGTGCAGAGAACAGCGCTAGGAAGAAGTGCTTTAATTGCGGTGAGAATAACCATCTATCTAGCGAGTGTCCTAACAAGCAAAGAGGGCTAAAGTGCTTCCGATGCAACGAGTTTGGGCATATCTCGTCGCAATGCGCATCACCATCGACGTCGGGAACACAAAATCAGAAGCAAAAGTCGCAAGTACATCAATTTCATCATCCCAAACAAAATGGCGGTTTGGCGAAGCAGATGTGCATTCAACAGCAGGAAGGAGTGAATGATTCGGAAGTGACGGAAAACTTCACGGCGAACAAACTGGACGCGAATGGAAGGAGCGGAGTGAAGTTAGTTGACACTGACAGTCAGGGCTGTCATCGATGTTCGTCTCATTCATTCAACATGGCGGCGACGGGGATGAATGTAAACAAGGAAGATGGCGTATCTTCAGAGAACAATGCGAGCAAACCGATGAAATCAGTGCGTATTTTCGGGAAAAGTGTGTGTGCGTTGATTGATTCCGGTAGTGACATTAATCTCATTACGATGGACTGCTACTTATCGCTAAATGCGCCGGAGTACGTGCGGAACGAGATTTCGTTGACGGGGCTCGGTTCTTCGAAAGTGTGTTCGTTAGGTTATGTCACGGCGAACATTGAGATTGACGAACAACGGTACGAAAACATCGTGTTACACATAGTGCCTAGAGACGTTATGCCTTTTTCTATAATTTTAGGACAGGAGTTTCTCAAAAATGTAACTTTTGTTATGGAAGGCAGTCGCGTACTTTTGTTGAAGTCTCGCGACAGTTGGCTCAATAACCTTAGGTGTGGTGTGTGTGTTTCTGATGTTGTAGGTTATATCAGCAATCCGAAGTTGCGACAGGACGTGGAGCAGCTTGTGGAGACGTACAAGCCGCAGAAGACGCGCGAGGCTCCAGTGCAATTGAGAATTGCGCTCAAGGACGACATACCGGTGGCTCAGCGACCGCGGCGACTGGCTGTGACGGAACAGTTGGAAGTCGAACGACAAGTGAAGCAATGGCTAGAAGAAGGAATTGTTCGGGTAAGTTTTTCTGAATATGCTAGTCCATTGGTGCTTATAAAGAAGAAAGACGGAAGTATCAGAATCTGTGTAGATTATCGACCACTGAACAAGAAAATAATTAAGGATGAGTATCCCCTGCCGATCATACAAGATCAGATAGATAAGCTGGTGACGTCGAGATTCTTTAGTACACTAGACCTAAAGAATGGTTATTTTCATTTAGCAGTTCATGAGGAATCGGTGAAATATACTGCTTTTGTGACTCATAATGGGCACTACGAATTTTTGAAAGCACCTTTCGGTCTGTCGATTTGCCCAAAAGTGTTTACACGTTTCATAAATGCCATTTTCAGAGATTTTATAGAAAGTCGTTATGTTTTGGTATTTATCGACGATCTGATAATACTTTCAGAGGACGAGAACCAAGCCGTTGAGCGGCTAAAGGCAGTACTTCAGCGAGCATCTGAGTACGGACTAGAAGTAAACTGGAAGAAGTCGCAGTTAGTCCAAAGAAGAGTGGAATACCTTGGACATGTTGTTGAGAATGGTACAGTGAAACCCTCACCAGAGAAAACGGACGCCGTGGTGAGATTTCCACAACCCAATAATCTGAAGCAACTTCAAGCCTTTGTCGGGTTAACATCCTACTTCAGGAAGTTCATACAGAACTTTGCACTGATTGCGAGACCGCTGACGGAGCTCTTGAAGAAAGATGTTGCATTTGTATTTGAAGAGCCTCAAAGAGTAGCATTTCAGGAGCTGAAAAAAAGGCTAGCGAGTACTCCTGTACTGAGGATCTTCAACCCATGTTTGTACACAGAGCTCCACACAGACGCATCAGCGTTGGCACTGGCAGCAATATTGCTACAGCGATGCCCCGAAGACGGACAGCTTCATCCTGTATACTACATGAGTAAGAAGACAAATGATGCAGAGAGAAAATATTCAAGCTATGAGCTCGAAGCATTAGCTGTTATCGAAGGTATAAAGAAATTCCGACCATATTTGTATGGTATCAAATTCAAGATTGTCACAGACTGCCAAGCTTTTGAGATGACGCTCAGGAAAAAGGATTTGACGACACGCGTGGCGAGATGGGCCTTGTGCTTACAAGAATATGACTATGAAGTCGAGCACCGAAGTGGCTCACAGATGAGACACGTGGACGCGCTAAGCAGATCGCCGTATGTCGCAGTCGTCACGAGAGAACTTCATGAGAAAATAAAGACGGCTCAGGAGCTAGATGGTGGCTTGACAGCTATTAGGGATATTCTGAAAGAGAAACCTTATCAGGACTACTGCATGCAGAATGACGTGCTGTACAAGGGACTACAATTAGTCATACCAAATGGACTAGAAATGGACATTTTGAGAAAAGTTCATGCAACTGGTCACTTTGGGAAAAAGAAGATGATAGAAATGATAAACAAAGATTACCATATCAAAGATTTACCAAGAAAAATAGACGAGTTTCTTGTGACATGTGTACCATGTCTACTGGCAACCAAGAAGGCGGGAAAGCAAGAAGGATTTCTTCACTGTATTGATAAAGGGACAGTCCCATTGCATACGCTGCACTGCGATCACATAGGACCCCTCTGCGAGACGAAGAAGCAGTATAATTACATAATGACGATAGTTGACGCATTTACAAAATTCGTATGGGTGTACCCCACGAAAGGCACGACGGCCAAGGAGACTCTCGATAAAATGAGACTGCATCAGCAGTTATTTGGAAATCCTGACAGAATCATAACCGACCGAGGAGCTGCCTTCACAAGCAACGACTTTAAAGAATATTGTGCCACAGAGAACATACAGCACACACTTGTTACCACTGGAGTCCCTCGAGGGAATGGGCAAGTGGAGCGGATCCACAGGACGATTGTCGCTATACTGACGAAATTGTGCATCGAGGAGCCAGGAATGTGGTACAAGCACGTGACGAGAGTGCAGACGGCCCTCAACAGCACTTATCAGAGAAGCATAGCTACAACGCCGTTTGAGCTGATGATTGGCACGAAAATGAGAAATCGTGAGGACATAGAAATATATGAACTCTTACTGCAGGAGGACCGAGATGCCTATGTGGAAAGTCGAGAACAGCTGCGAGCCGAGGCAAAGGCTCAAATCCTGAAAATTCAGCAAGAAAATCGACTCACTTACAACAGGAAGCGCAAGGCGAGTACGCTTTACCAGGTCGGAGACAAAGTCGCCATACTCAGGACGCAGTTCGGTAATTGCTTGAAGCTGAAGCCTAAGTTTTTCGGGCCATACCGAGTCGTCGCGGTTCGAGGAAAAGACCGCTATGAAGTCGAGAAGCTCGATTGCACGTCAGAAGGGCCAGCGCGCACATCGACGTCAGCTGATAACATGAAGCCGTGGCCGACGGGTCAGTGACCTCTGCACCACACTTGAGGTAATAATTTTATTTCATGTTGCCAATGTTGTGCCGACTGCCTTACTGAACAACTGTTACTTGGATTGTTTTTATTTTATTTTCTATTTTAAGATGTTTTGTTGACTGATTAGACTGATAAGGAATTATACTTACTTTTCTGCTCATTCTGAGTAGTTCTGAGTGATACTCATGATGTAAACGTGTATAGCTGTAAGATGTCCTACTTAAGTTGTGTTGGCTATACTTTACTTTAATTTTTTTTGATGTATAACTTACTTTATGGTATGAGAGAGACGATTTGCTAGTTCCATTGTAAGTATGAAAGGTGATGTATCTGCGGACTGTGACCCACCACGATGTAAGGGATGCCTGGGGCCAGTCATACGTACAGGAAGGCCGACTGTAGGAACGCATGTGTGACGGACAGCTGAGGAGCAAACGACTTGATGAATGAACGAAGAGCGGAGAGCGAGTGACCGGATGGAATGAACGGGACGGACGAATGGATCGGGGAGATTGAGACGGAAGCCCTTACTTGATGGTCGCTTGCTGTAACCTCTATGAACTATTTTCATTTTTATTTCGTGTTTTTTCAAAAATAAACGTCTGTTCGGTTGGAAAACTGTCTTCCTCATTGCCCCACGCCACATACATACATGTTTATTTCGTTTGCATGCTCTTTAGCCTAAACGGCTTGATTTTAGCTTGTGAGGTGTCGTTAAATTCGTTTTGACTTATTTATTGACTGGAAGGTCATACACAGAACGCGAAAACAGGGGTCTTTCCTGTGGACAATGCAATAGTTAATGGCTTGGGTATATACATACTTAATTGGGTACATACATACTTAATTGGGTACATAAGTTATGTTTTTATCATACAGGTAGGTTAAGAGAGGATTTGTATGTACATGTATGTAAAGGCCCAGCAAGAAATTAGGCTTTAAAACCCCTTAACTTGGGCTGTCCAGATTTGTAACGTTAACTCATACTTAAAAATGTGTTGACTCTGGAGGTAAATCTAAAAAAATGCGAAGGGGAAGCTAAATTTAATTATAATTTACCACTGACATTTTCAATGAAGAAAAACAAGTAATTCAAGGATGATTGTGAAGTGCCCAATCAATCCGCACTCCACCCACGTGGAGACTCAATGTAAAAGATCTTTACTCCGCTTTTTGATTTCAAACTCTTGCCTAGGCGATTTATTTCACATGTAGGTATCGTTGTAAACGCGCTACATTTTGTTCATCGAAAATTCAGTAATTTTTAACCGACTTCGAAAAAAAGAGAAGGTTCTCAATTCGTCTGTATGTTTTTTTTTGTATGTATGTTCCGCGATTACTCCGTCAATCGTGAACCGATTTTGATGATTAGTTTTTTAATCGAAAGGTGGTACCTCCGGATTGGTCCCATTTTAATTTGGTTCAGTTCTGATGATGGAATCCATGAGAAAATGAGGGAACTCCTCAAAATTTGTTAGCACGTGTATGATTTTGGCATCAATTTCAAAGACTACAGTGTGACTTACGTCCCATCGTACCCATGTTTGGAAAGTGTAAAACCGACTTCAAACTCTGACAGCCTACAAAGTCGGTGTCAAGTGAACCGACCCAAAGCTGATGACAATCTTATAGTGAAATTGATACCGACTTTGTAGGCTGTCGGAGTTTAAAGTCGGCTTTATTATTTTTTTTTTATTTTTATTGATGTGTATGTGCATGTACCTATTTATTATCCTACCTACGCTGAGAATATATTAAAGACTTTAGTAATTTCAGTACAAAATATTTACACATTCTCGTGGAGGCAAATTTGTTCGAAGCTTATACGACGGAGCCACGCGTGGATAAAGTAATTGCTGAAAATATTTTGTTAACTTTTTAGCACGTACTTTATTAACTATGTTATTTTGAATGAAATAACAACATCATTTTTCACTTCGCGCGCGACCAACTTAGATACATTACTGACGCATTTATAGATACAATAAGTAAAAATTTTGTTTCATGAAATAACTTAACATACGCACACATAGGTACCAGTACAACAACAGCCTATTATTTAGGACCCACTTCTGGTAACATATGGTCATGTTTCTTTTTGGTCGACAGACGAGCGTATAGGCGTCCTGATCACAGAATATTTAATAGTACTACGTACAGAATGGCCACGGTATCACCCGCCTAAATCGAGCACGCCCGCAACTTGCGCCCAACTCGCCTTACCGTCATTTTTATTGCATCCGGAGATGGAGAGTGAATCGTGGGCCCGCGTAGTGGTACACACACACATTTACAAGTATACAGACGTCCTCGCATGCAAACATTGACACTTCATTTAATTGTGTTCGAAATCGTGCTTTTATAGGCCGTCTCCGCCGGGGTGTATGGTAAGTGGTCTCCATGGAGATAGAAATCATAAGATGTGTAATGCGTTGCCAACCCTGAAGCCGAAGATGAAATGCCTCCTTTATTAATAGATGGTAGGGCTATAGTCTCCACGCGGGCCCAGTACATGAGGGTCTACACACCTACATCCTGCCACCCTCACTACCCATTGTGAGATCTTGACCCATTCAATTGAAAACACTTCAGTTGATAAACAAATTCTATTGCAATTTCCTTTGTTACACAACACCCACCCCGTTCAATTGAGATATGCGCATTGACATCACCAAGGTCAATACCTTCCGTAGGGTTGCCATGTCCTAAAATGAAAAAGCCGGACTCTGCCCAGAAAAATGCCGGACATTTTATCCTAAAAGCCTGACATCACCACAACGTCCACAACTAAACAAAGCCAAACACAAAATAAAGCGGTGCATACCTTTTTTAAATGTTAAGCCCCATTTTTCCCGTTCCCGTGGGAATTTCGGAAAATCCTCTCCTAGAGTTCCCCGCCTACACTCCCCAAGAAACCTACATGCCAAATTTCAGCTTCGATCAGTACTGACATGACTGACATTAGTGATGATGATGATGATGATTGCTTTGCTCGAAGCGCTAACAAAACAGCCGGATGGGCCGGACATATGAAAATTTGGCCGGACACAACTCGAAAAAGCCAAACATGCTCTGCTAAATCCAAACAGATGGCAACCCTATTCCGAGTGCTACTTCTATTGACTGCACTACAAACTAAAACTCGCACTATTCCAGTTGCAGTTTGAAACCATTTTCTTAGAGTTTTTTTTAACCTTGACATAAAAAAATAGGTGTTACACTCGAGTTCTTCAATAAAAACACACTTTTGCACCTCATTCCTTGGTAATAAGGTCCAAAAATGTACATATAACAATGAACTCGAGTGTACAAAGTTTGACGTGTGTGTGTTTATATAACGGTGTGTCTGTATGTGACTTTATAGCCCCGCAACGACTAAACGTTGGATATGTTAGTGAATCGAGAGGACTTTATGTAAATTTGTAGAAAATCGGTTCAGTCGTTTGGCTCTTTTCTGAAGCCGTGTAAAACATCGTTAATGGCGATGTTGTGTTTTTTTAAATATCCAGTTTAGAGTTACCTGTAATAATCTATTACTTAGACTAGCTTAAACCATATGTTGGACAATAAAATAAATCCTGAAAAAAAGGGATAAAAAAGGGAGAATATAATCGGGTGATACCTACCGTATTACCCGATTATATTTATACATATGGTAAATATCACCCAATATAGGTAGGTAATGAACATAATCAAACTTAAAATGGAAAAGAGTAAAATATTTGACTGCAACACATCACATTGTTGAAACACTTTTCTTGAAACTATTAAAGAAAAACTTCTAATAAAATTTCTAATTAAAGTTGTATTAAGTATTAATGTGAAAACTGTCCCAATCTAACATTCAACTTCAGACCGCAATTATACTTAAGTAAGTACAAAATCATGACATAGATATATAATGTATTTTAAATATATCAACCATAAAAAATATTGAAAGGGTTGACTGATCAAAGCCAGGAAGCGGCCTGCCAGCTATTACGTCTTATAAAAGATCAAGTGCTGTTCTGGTTCCCGTCAACACGGTGGACGCATGCGCATGACATAAGTCCGTGGCGTATTATTAGGGCCATCAACGTATCATGCCATAATTACATCTTAAAGAAAATAGAAAAAAATGGTCTTGAGCGGGATTCGAACCCGCACCTCGCGTGGGCGCAACCAACTACGAGTCGCGCCAAATTAGTACATTGCTATACGAGTACACTACATGTTCGCCATTTTCTTTAAAATTTCTTAAGCAGACGCTCCTACTTATTTTTATTTTCTTATTTTTATTGTCCCAGGTAGACGAGCCGGTGGTAGGCTTCCAACAAGATGAAGCAATGTCCTGGTGAAGATCGCGGGGATACGGTGGATGCGAGTGGCAAATATTGTTTAATTACAAAATAAATATCGTAAAAACCGGCAAAGTATAAAGTCCTGGCAATTAACACACCATCGCGAATTAAGAATAGAATCACTTACGATTTGAAGACTTTGAAGATGGATTTTAAAATGAAATCAAAGCACTTTTTCGTTTTTTATCTGGCAGCCCTGTTTGTAATGTGATACAGTCGATTCAAAAGTCATAAATATCAATCAGCGGTCATTAACTGCATCGTGAGACTGCGCTGCGCAAACTTTGCATCCACTCGTAAGTCGTAACGTACTACGTTATTAAAAACTATAGTGGCTTTGAGAGATGTAGAAACAGCAAAGTTCGGCCGCCCAGATGTACACAGGTTAAACATGTACCTATATTAAGCGCTAAGGATAGCTCAACTTCAGCTAAGGTCAGTTTAAAATAATTAAATCCATCGCCATCACTCAGCTTTCAAAAAATCTGCATAGCATACTTATTACTTATATTATGACATGAGCAGCGAAACAACTCTAATATTTGTAAGACAAAAAATTTCGTGATGAAAAGCAGTGCCTACCGCGGGAACTATGCGTTTTTCCCTACTCCAACTACGATTATCTCCATATCAAATTTCATCGAAATCGGTCCAGCGGTTTAAGCACGAGAAGAAGTAGGTAACAGACAGGCAGACAGAGTTACTTTCGCATTTAGGTGTCAGTATTTGTAGAATGTAGATTACAATATATTGTGTTGCGGTGATCATCATCATCGAAGTAATGATTCGGACAGCATCAACTTGTTACTTCACACGAATATGATAATTGATAAAACTTTCCATTTCAGTTTCGTTCTTTTTATTCGATATGTCCATTAGTTGTCAAAACATTGCGGAATAAAAGGAAAAAGGCTCGGCCGCAGGCGCTCGGCCCTCGTCCGTCTGACAAATTGTTTCAAATTCCTCCTCAAAGGATTGCCTCACTAATAACTATACATTTTCAACATTCTCAAATTAAATCTGGGTGTTTTGAAGCCCGCTTCGACAGATGAGCAGCAGTTAAATGACAGTTCTGGAAAAAAACATACCTAGACTTTTTTATAACACCTTCCTACACTTTATCCGCACCTTTGGCCTCGTGGAAATCAGCTATCGCGTTCCCGCGTGTTCTAAGTACTGTTTATCCCTGAAAAACGCAAAATAGTTCTTGCGGAAATGCGATAGCCAAATTCGACACACGAAACACGGGCGAAGTCGTGGGCAGAAGCTACTATTTAAATAAATCAGGCTCCAACGTAAAGATCATGTCAAAAAACTTCTAGTAACAATCGTAGCATATGCACCAAGTTCTCGATTTTCTGAATTAAACGTTTTAAGATAGAACTAACTGGTAGCGTATCTCTTACGCTACCAGTTAGACCAGTAGTTCGCCTCGTTTATAGTTTATTTGCTATTATGTTGAACAGAACAGAAAAACCAAATAAACTCATTTTTTAATTTCATTCAGGCATAAATTAGGTGCACTAATCGTAGGGATGGGCTTGCATTATAAAATTAATCATCAGAAGCCCTTGTCTTAAGGCTCTTTTTGTCGACCCAGCCTTCGTCACTGATTAATACGCTAAGCCGACTGCAACTTGCAACCTGTCCGAGACCTGATAATCATGTTAAATCTGCACTTAGCAATTGAAAGATTAATACCTCGACGAGATACAATCCGTATTTGGAGAGATAACATCGCGCGCCCATGTTAGGTGAGGCAGGATTCTGTTAATTCGTTTGAATATTTTATATGTATTTTAGTTATCGGCGTCCAAATTACAAGTTGATGGCTTCAATCTGTCTTGTCTCACAACGCGGCTTAGAAGGACTTAACTCGATTGCAATAAGGGCCCTTATACCTTACACAAAACGATATCAAAACCTGTTGCGAATTATTACTCTGTACCTCAATTAGCTGTAAAAGAGGTCTTTGACTTTTGAGATGTTTACGTTTATTATTTAAAGTCAGACGTATTTGGTTTGGTTCATTATTTTCCCCGACACCGAATGACGATCAACGTGTTAAGAAAACTCGTATTGTAAAACTATCTGAGCGAAACGAAGATCATGAAAGAAAATATTACAAAAACATCTAAAACTTTCCCTTGCAAGGTTGCCCAACAAATATTTTAGTCGTGCAAGTGAAATTTATACTACCATCGATCGTATTGAAGTACTTAGCTTTTTGAGTCAGCATTTTTAGACAACCTTTTACGACTATTAAGTGACTGTATAGCGACATTGATTCGTATAAAATGGACGCACTCTCAGTCATGGCGACGTATTTACCCAGCTTAAAACAAAGAGTTGAAAAATAAGTACGTTGCGGTGAGGTGACATGGTGTTCGTCTAAGATAAGATACGAAAATGCACTTAAAAGTTTCAAGTGCATTTTCGTCATCTTATCTTGGATGAACATTAGTACTTTCGAATCTTTTTTTTACATGTTTACAGCATCGACGCAGTGGCATATTTAATTTTGTCGGCGAGTTGGACGCTCCCCGTCGAAAGGAAAGTCGAGGCGAGAAGTGAAGTAGTGCAAGATCTCAAGGTCAACCCCCGTACCACTACCTCTGGGAAAAATAATCCGAACGAAAAAAGAGAACTTTTTGTTTAATTTAACTGGACAATTGATAAAGTTATATCTAATCCACAAGTGATACACATCACTTGAAATTATATGGGTATTTGTTAAAAATCAAATACGCAAATCTCTGAAAAACTGTCTGTTTTACCGCTACACAAGAGTTAGTATCATAGATAATATTTAATTGACAAAAACAGGGTTAGGTATATTTGTTTATATCATCCATATAATGACATGTATTTAAAAAGCTAACGATAATAGGGATGACGACAGGGTGAAGAATTGGAAATTCTAATTAGTCCGTCAGTCAGGTAATAAAAAAATATTAGAGACGTATTTTTTGTTTTATCAAATTAACAAAGAATGACTGAGTTAAAACGCATTAAAGTTGGAGAGTGGGGGGTAACTACGTCACCGTTAGGTGTAAATCGTACCTAACCGTGACGTCACGCGACATTTCAACTCAATATATCTCCGTATAAATTTGATTACGTTGAAAAAGAAAAAATACGTGTCCAATACTTTTCAATAATCTTCCTGATTGACTAAGAAAAAAAAAGTTGTCGTCTCCCCTATTAGGAGCGTCTTGTAAAAATAATTAAACGATAAAGAAAACATTGAACATTTCTGCAATAGAGTAAGAAAAGGTAAATGTGATCAAACGAAAAATATATGTTCGTGTTTTGCGCGCGGGTGGCTGAGTAGGTACGAGGCGAATGTACTTATAAATGCCCGGCGATGCATTCTCGGCCCTCGATTTACAAGATTTTTCGCCAACTTTCTAGTAAAATTCAAAAGAAGGCATTATAACAAACGGGTTTAGCTTATACTCCCTTTAATATCACTGTAGATATAATGTATACCTACCTACCTATTCCCATGTAATTACTCGAAAAAATATTTAATCATAGTAATTTTTATAAGCCATTAAAATCCTACCTTCTGGTAATGCGTGAATGTAACTCTTGCAAGATGCGTAGTCCTGTCCACACTAAATTGTATCGATGTTTTCATCAGTAGGTAGTTATAGTACTTGATAGATTAACAAACATACGTACATCCACAAACATACATACATTAAGGCCGTTCCCTGACCCAGCATCGTCAAATTGCTCATTTAAGATCATACTTTTCTAAGAAATGTTAAAAGTTAAAAATATGAAAAAAACATATGTTATATTTTATTATATCATCCTTCCATTGACAGCTTTCGTTACACGTTTTACGAAACTTCGCTCGATACAATTTAATTCCAAAGTAACCTCTAACTCGGAACTTTAATCCAACTTTACTCGAGTTTACTTTACAGTGTAAAACTAAATATAACAGAAAATTTATCCATATTATATGCATACATCGACAGCTTTATAAATGCCATGTTTTTAGCCGGTATTTTTATAGAAATTAAAACGCGTCAAATACTAACTAAATCGGGCGTTCTGTGCGTAGCGCTTTCTCTTTCACCCGTTGCACGAGTGACAGTGACGACAGAGCTGGGTATAGGAATGGCCTTAACACAGGTAAACTGTGAGGTTTATAATATTGAAGGGTTTCCGGACGTTAGGTAAGTATTTGTTTACAATAGGTACTAACGTATTCATATATTCCGTTGACTCTCTTTAGCAAATGTTTAAAATTCTCGATAAATATGTCAGTGAAATTTTCCGAAATCATAGGTTTACGAGGCAATTATAATTCAGGTCACGTCTCGTAAATGTATCGATGAATATTCAAATGATTATTGGACGAGTCGTTGACGTCGTACCCTCCACCCGTCCTGAAACCTTTACAGTATACATAGTATTGAGTCTTCAAGTTTGCATATTTATTTTGCGAGTTAAACTCGCGTGGAGAGGGTTCCGACCCTTGATTATTTTCAATGACGTCATTTTTAAACCGTTTCACAGGATAAGCTCTTTTATATGATAGATTTCAAATACCATGGACTTGTTAATAATTTTCCTGTAATCTATAGGTCAATAACTATCCTCCGTATTTTTTCCAAAATTTTAGGTCCAGTAGTTTCGGAGATAAGGGGGGGATGGTAATTTTTCGCCTATTTTCTTAAATAACTCGAAAAGTATTGACGATGATTCTTTTTTTAATTGAAAGGTGTACCTCCAACTTGAACCCTTTTAATAATTTGGTTTAGTTCTGATGATGGGATCCATGACAAAACGAGGGAACTCCTCGAATTTTGTTAGCATGTGTATGATTTTGGCATCAATTTCAAAGACTACAGTGAGAATTACGTCCCATCGTACACATGTTTGGAAACTATAGCCGAAAAAAAATTTTAAATAAAAAAATAGAACCTACTTCAAACTCCGACAGCCTGTGAAGTCGGTGTCAAGTGAACCGCCCCAAAGCTATGACTATCTTATAGTGAACTTGACACCAACTTCACAGGCTATCGGAGTTTGAAGTCGGTTCTATTTTTTTATTTAAATTTTTTTTCTTTATATTTATCGTGATATTCACATGATATTAAAATTAAATAAAAAAATAAAAACCGCCTTCAAACTCCGACAGACTGCGATGTCAATGTCAAGTTCACTATATGATTATCATTTCTTTGGGTCGGTTCACTTGACACCGACTTCGCAGTCTGTCGGAGTTTGAAGGCGGTTTTTTTTCAGCTACAGTTTCCAAACATTACTATAGAAATACATAAGTAACTCTGAAGTCTTCGTAATTGATACCAAAATCATCTACGTGCTAGCATCATCAGAACTGAACCAAATCACACCAAATTAATATGGGACCAAATGGGACTAACTTGGAAGTACCACCTTTCGAACAAAAAGGAATCATTGAAATCGGTTCACGTTTACTATTTATTTTTGGTGAACATACAAAAAAAAGGTTAATAAAAAAAAAAGATTTCGACTATTTTTTTTTAATTCGGTTAAAAAGTGCTACATTACGCCGAGTGTCGCCGAGTTAATCTATAATCTCTCGCGAACACAAAATGCACGCTGCGGACGCGACCTCGTAGCGGTTCAGGGCTACGGCGCGTGTAGCTACGCTTTCCCCCTTATCAATTATGTGTTTGTTACCGCATTATTTTATCTAAGCTGTTATTATCTAATATCCGATAGCGGGAGTTCAAGGTTGGTCGCGGCTGTGACGCATAGCGGCGCGAGCTCCGCGCCCTGCGCTTTTATCAATACGGCGCGCCGCAGCGCCGCCTAGCGGCCGCCGCCAGTACCGCCCCGGCCTCCAGTGCGCACGCTCAATGCCCAACGTCTGCAATTCCTAACTCCTTCTCATCCAAAACAATAAGAGATAATCCGATTTAGTTGCACGCGAACGCATCCCACGCTTCCGCGCCGATACCAACAGAAACCCGCGGTCACCGCGCCAATGACTTTTGCCCTGCGCCTATTGGACTATTATTTGTTTTGGTTTTCCCCATTGATTTTGTCATAAAGTGCCGTTTAATCCCTGCAGTAGTGGAGCCTTCAATACGGTGAGTACACTATACTTTACGCGTTGTTGCCGGCCATCGATTTTCGAGCTTGTTTATATTCTGCACTCGTATGTATTTGTATTATCTAATACACGTGTAGTTACTTTCGCCAGTTAGCGCGCCCAGGAATGAGGTTACATCTTTAAATAAACACATTTTTAAGCCGTTTGAGCACCGAAAATAAACATGGTTATATAGCACAGGTTGTAACGTAGATAAGCTGTGTTTATTTTGATTTGTGCTTCAGTAATATCTAGGTTGTTAGATAAAGTCCACTCGGTACTTAGAGCGCGAGTGTTAAGTGCCTTGGAAATAGGTTGAGTGATTGTTTATTCATGCCACAGCAGGCTGGCTCCCGACTATTACGAAGCGATATACCACTTGTCTGTTCACGAAGCAACTTTGCATCGAATGCCGGATAACTAACTACAAGACTTGCTATTCACAAATCTGTTTGGAATAATCAAAGCGGTCTCCCGCGTTAAATTTTGGTGAAGCAAACGTCGTTTTTGGCTCAAAAAAATCCATCGTTATACGTCTGCAGCAAGAACGTTGAGTCTGTAAATATAGCTGCTATAGACCATAGACACTGTCAAAACATCGCCCGTTGGCAATAACCAATCCTAAAGTAGCTCCGTTATACGTCTGGATGACATTTATCGGTATTATGGCTTCATCGCGACGCTCACTGTCTACTGCTTGATACTTTATAGCGTAGGCAACCGTTTTTGATATTCATTGTTATCCGTTCATTGTTCGCTCACTCGGGTTTATTTAATTTTTCAGAATAAAGAAATACCTGCCTATTAGCTCATAAAGTACGTTCTTTTGCATTTTATGTAAACCCAATTCTTTTGTATACCTATGTCTCGATTTGTATTTCAAATAAATTATTAGGTATATTGCATCTATTCAATACCTATAGAGCCTTTGGGAAACAATAAACTACAATACCTTGACAGTTAACGGTTATTTCTATTCCAAAGAAAGTCACTTTCGAAGTCACTCTGTTACATATTAGCTTAAAACCTAAATATTGGAAATCAATGCGCATTTCTGAGGTAATTGTAAAGTTCCTATATAAAAACCCTATTAACGTTGTCACGGAACGTATACCTATATTACCTATCAAGTCACAAGTACATAATTAAGATCTTAAAGGTTCACGTAGGCCTCGTAAATTCAATAACTGACCTCGATTCGAGTAATTGGCCGTCATTAGAGCAGGGCCCTATATCCTAACGAACCGCTTAATAATAATTAGAGGTGGAAGGTGAAAAGATGAAAATACGAGATAGACACAGGTTATCACTTACCTTCACTAATGATGGAGATCGGAGACAAACTCTGAAAAGGGCTTGAAGAAAACAGAAAATCTGTGTCAATTTGGAAAAGTACAACAGGTACATTTCGTTTGAACAGCTCACAAATCAAGATTTTTTTTTCTGTGGAACAGCTAGCCTATTTCACGGACAGAAATGAATATGGCATTATTTTTAATCAGTATCTCAGTATTAATAATTCTTATGTTAATAAATAAATTCATTAAATTGCAGTTGAAAAAGCATTTCTGTAAATGGTACGTATCTACTAAGTGTAAAAGTCAACAATTTGATTGTTTAGTCGCAAAGAGGAAAAAAGGGAGGGACTGTAAGCTACATCTGATAACAAAGTGACCCACTGTATGTAGTTATACGTATATTATACTTACCAATTAATGGAGTAATCTGGATCCTTATTAAAGGCGTATAACTCACTATAGCTAGTATAAAAAACCGGCCAAGTGCGTGTCGGGTACGCGCAATGTATTGCAGTTGGTCGACTATGACCCGGAAACTTGTACCTACAGCCTTCTTGGCTGTGATAGTTTTCCTTTCAACTACGTTATATATGCCACCGCCATGAATTTTTGCAGCTATCTGAAAATCACCATTTAGCTGGCAGGGGGGGGGGGACACTTGACTCAACCAAAAAATAGCACTTTAAAGCTTAATATTTCACAAACACATTGTTTAATAAAAAAATGGTTTTAACAAACCCACAATGTTTTTCCAAGACCTATTCAACGATACTCCACATCAAGGGGTACGCAAGAAAAAAAAACATCCCCACTTTACGAGTAGGGGAGGTACCCTAATAAAACATATATTTCAAAATTTTATTGTACCACTTTATCGGCGTAAGTAATATATATATTCATGCCAAATTACAGCTTTCTAGAACTAAGCATCTCCGAGCAATAGTGCGGACAGACGGACGGACGGACGGACGGTCGGACGGACCTGCCGAAACTATAAGGGTTCCTTGTGGACTTCGGAACCCTAAAAAGTAGCCTTCTCTGGGATCCCAACTATCTTCAAAACTTTCATCTAAATCGATCCAGCGGTTGAAACATAAAGAGGTACCTAACAAACAGACAGAGATACTTTCGCATTTATAATACCTAAAATAGCTTCTGCCCGCGACTTCGTTTGCTGAAATTCGGCTATAGCGTTCCTGCGGGAACCTTGCGTTTTTCCGGAATAAAAAGTAGCTTATGTCCTTTTCCGGGATTCCAACTATCTCCATACCGAATTTCATTTAAATCGATTCAACGGTTGAAGCGTAGGTAAAGAGGTAACAAACAGACAGACAGAGTTACTTTCGCATTTATAATTGTACATACAATGATATTAGTATGGATTACATCAACGAATTTTCCACAGCGTTCTTGACGCGTAACTTCTTGATTACATACGCGGGCCACCCTCACCGCCCGGCATTCGCGAGTTTCGCGACGGTTTTAGCAGCTGTAAAACAACCCGAGCCGGTTTGGAAGCCGGAGTTAATATACGCGTCATCTCTCGAAAATAATTTCACAAAATATGGACGCAGCTTCTGCGCTTCTGCAAATTTGAGCGCTAATTGAGAAGGGAAGGCGAGGCGGAAACTGCCACATGATATCTTCCTATTCTTCCAACAGATGAATTTTAAAATCGATTTTATTAATTTAAAAAAATGTATTCAAGGTAAGATTTGGTAGATCTTAATTTACTAGCAATTGTACTCGTAACTGCTACTCTACGTTACCTAAATTTATCGCACAATAAAGAATTTAATTCAATTCAGAAAATAGAATAACGTGAAAAAAATAACAATACGATATCATCTTAATAGGGATGACGACAACTTTTTTTTCCTTAGTCTATCAGGAAGATTATTGAAAAGTATTGACACGTATTTTTTCACGTATCTTAGTCATTCTTTGTTAATTTGATAAAACAAAAAATACGTGTCTAATATTTTTTTATTACCTGACTGACGGACTAATTAGAATTTCGATTTCTTCACCCTGTCGTCATCCCTATTGGCAATATTCTCCAATAGTTTTAATAATTTCTTTTACCGCATGCAGAAATGTAATGCTAATCCTAAAAACGTCTCTGCAGAGTAATAAACCAACGTTAAACTGTTTTAGTTGAAAAACATGCAAATGCAAGGCAACGGGTGTGCCAGTGTATAAACGTAACAAAGGCAGATTAAAGGTACAGTACAGCGAATTCCCGAAGGACGCATAAACTTCGACCATTAATTAAAACATAATGGTTAATATAATGGTCATACAAATAGACATTTCCTGGTGGGATTAGGGCGAGTAGATTTTAATAAACATCTACGAGTATGAAGCTACAGAATACACGAGCGAAATTAAAATCTTCAAAAGTATACCTGCTACTACAACAGCATACTTACTTAAAAGTTTGAGCAAGAGAATACAAGTGGGTCGTCGTCATAAGGCATACGAGCATATTCATTAGTAATGTAAGTATGCAGCCTTGTTGTAGGTACATTGGCCACGAAATATTAAAAAAACAAATAAAGAAAAAAAAACGCCTTTTATTTTATAATGTCATCACGCACAATCAGCAACGAGGGGAGAACAACATGCATAGCTTTTACTACACTCCTAATGCTTCTCTTTAACTCCGATTAAAAAAAAATGGGGTCAGCCATTTTGCATACACCGTGAGAAAGTGGGCCAAGTTCAGGGTTGCCGATGCACTAATTGTGTCCCGGACAATACGAACAGGGGTGTGCACTGTACAATAACCGGTTCACTGTTAAATGGACCGCAAAATACTGCATTCCTATAGAACTTTCTTTAAAAGATTTGCGATCTAGTTATACAAAAGGTACCTACTAGTGCTCTAGCTGTTGGGAATAAACTAGTTTCATTGTTATGGGCCTTTTTGAACACTTTGGATCCTTGAGAAATATGGTAACGGTTATGCTGATATTTATTAAAAAAAACCGGCCAAGTGCGTGTCGGGCCACGCGCAAATTATAGGGTTCCGAAGTTGAGGATGCCCACAGTACCTTTCTAAGACTTATTAGCATCTAGCTAGCCTGTGGTATGACGTGCCCGCCCGACGCCCCTGCCGCTCGAGAAAAATCATCATTATAAGTTGGTCGACTATTACTCGTAAGTTTGTACAGCCTACTTAGCTGTGATAGTTTTCCTTTCAACTACGTTATATATGCCACAACCGTGATTTTTTTCAGCCATCCAAATACCACCATTTAGCTGGCAGGGGGGGGGGACACGTGACTCTAACAAAAAATAGCACTTTAAAGCTTAATATTTCACAAACGCATCACTTAATCAAAAAATGGTTTTAACAAACCCACAATATTTTTTTAAGACCTATTCAACGATATGCCGCACCATGGGGTACGCAAGAAAAAAAAATTACATCCCCACTTTACGAGTAGGGGAGGTACCCTATAAAAAAATATATTTCAAAATTTTATTGTACCACTTTGTCAGCGTAACTAATATGCATATTCATGCCAAATTACAGCTCTCTAGACCTAAGCATCTCCGAGAAATAGTGCGGACAGACGGACGGACGGACGGACGGACGGACGGACGGACGGACATGGCGAAACTATAAGGGTTCCTTGTGGACTTCGGAACCCTAAAAAGATGTTAAATGTTTATTACACTCTGAATAAATAAAATGGTTGTGAATGTGAATGTAAACGTCACGCGGTAAATTAAAAAAAAATAGTAAAATTAAACCTGGACTTTTTAAAAATCGAATACGATTTTTAACAAGATACTGTTGCATATAGTTTCTCAATACGTTTATCTTCCATAATGTACAGTCGAGTTCGCCAATATATACACACTTTTGCACCTTACCACGTTGTAATAAGGTCCAAAAGTGTACACATATTAATGAACTCGACTGTACAAGGATGGTGTTAGGTGTATATTCAAACCATTTACAATTAATTGTCTTTACGTAACTACATATGGCCAAAAGCACGCGTTAGCATCTAAGGTTTCTAATTGTTCATGCCAACCAAATTTCAAGAACAATGCTACAAAAGCATCGACAATAAGAAACCCCACCAATAGTTGACAAATATTTAGCTGAAAGGAAATCATTATTGTTTAAGGACCTATCAAGGACTTTTGCCGAGCCATATAGGTACACCGTTTACGTTACGTTAGGCAAAACTGTTAGTAACTTTGGTACAGGCAGGGGAATTGAAACGCTTGCTTTTTACGATGTAGCACAAACATGAACAAGTTTTGTTGTGGATTGTTTTAAGTACCACAATAAAACTATTTTAATCACGTGTATGGACCCTAATTAATTTGAAACTGAATAATTTGAAAGTTTATTGCGTCTTTATCACAATTTACTATAACACATCCCTGCGATAAAGGTTATTATATTTAATATATGAAAATAATAGAATAGCTGCAAAATTTGGTATTGTGTTGAAGAGACCTTATTGACTGACAGATAACGCATAGCCGAAACTAGGGGCCTTAGAAACCTGAAATTCGGCACGTCCTTGGGGAGTATTAAGGAGCACTAAGGGAGGATTTAATAAAAAAAACCCATGAGAACGGCGAAAAATTTACCTACGCGTGTTAACTATACTGCGGAAGATGATTTAAGGCATTAAAGTGCAAGTTGATTTTATAAATGAGATTAAAATATCGATTTCTCTAAGGAAAAATGCAAGGGTCGATGTAAATGCTAATGGCCGATGCATTGAGCGTGAGTGGACATCAATAACTTCAGCTTAGCAGACGCTTCAATCGATTATTTTAATAAAACTGCAGTTTCAACCGTATTCTGAGTTGTAAGGACTGCTTAGATACTCACCTGAAATTTGTTTAGTTAAAAATTGGTGTTTTCAGATGGTTAAAAAGTCGACGTTAGCACCTGTGATGGGCAAGGCGAAAAAAATTACATCATCAAAAAATCAAGTCGTAGCTCGTCGCGATTCCACTTTATCTTATGGCGATCGGACTAAATCATCGCCTACAATCTATTCTATTTTCTTAACCTAAAAACAAAACAATCTAGTGATCAATATTAATGTTTCACTGTAGGTGTCTTAATCCCCAGAAGATTAACGTAAGCGTCACGCCAGTTATTCAGCCCTTTATTACATCATTTCAGGAATCATGAAAAATACTGTTAACAAATCTGGCTGACGTTTAGGATCTTATTTTGGAACGTCAAACGCGTCTTATTTTTATATTGGGTCCTCATTAATGAAATCACGGCCGCTCCATGTGTACAGAAGCGGAAAAAAAACCTGCGGGCCATCAACGTAAGCCGTCAAACGTACGTAGTACTTTAAAAATTACCTACGTTGTCGAATTTACGGAATAACAGCCATGGGGGCACTATTAAATGTGACTGAACATTTAATTTGAATATCTTAGATATCGCTGAGAAGTTCTCATCTTTGCGGTTGGTTTCGAGGTCCTCGGAACTTGGCAACACCAATATCGATCAACTTGGCACATTCCAGCTGCGGTAACCTTAACGCATGGGACTAATAAAGGTGGGCCAATTAATATCCCTGACGAATGCCCCAATAACGGTGACTATCAATCTCTGCGGTAAAAAGTAATTGAATTCCTCGGCCAAGCCCAAGTTTGCACCTTAGTTCAAGGTCCCTCTTTTGTTTAGCTGGCGTGGGAGCAGAAATCTTATTCTAAAAGTATGTACCAAATATGTAAGAAGGTATATTTGCTATTTTGTGATTATGACAAAATTATGATTTCGGTACACATGTACCCCGGTCTACTAGCGTAGATACTTCACTTTAACCAATTAACACTTGTTAAGTTCAGATCTTAGATTGAACTTCGGCGCTAATTTCTAACACCTAGGTTTCCAGTAACACGTTAATTAATGATTTTGCTAGTTTTAATCATTCGTGGAATTAATACACGCCGTATTTGGGATAACCATTCAAATGAATAAGGTTACTTGAATACGAAATGGTATAAGTTTGACTTTACGATTATCTCTAAGATCAATGAATAATGTGCGATACTTAATGAGCAGACGTGTTAAAAGGCCAATAATATGGACCTAAATGATGTTTGTTTTGATAACAACACCTGTTGCTCAATGCCTAAAATTAAGTCGTTTAAGTCCACTCGCACCAAGCCGAGGGTTAGCCTCGAGTTAGGCTAACCCGAGGTTTGCGGCGATGATGCAAAAGTGCCTCAGATGTTAAAGTACCTAAGACTGATTGTAATTTGTAATACTGGATCAGGGCAGGACAGAAATTAACTTCAACGTCTTCTATCTATTCCAAGACTAAGGTAAAAAAATACGAAAAGGCGTCTAAAAAGAGGACTCTAAGCGCGCTAATATTTCGCCCGCCGCCATGGCCCCGCCGCTGTAAATTACAGAACATTATCTTGCGGTTGTATATATTCGATCTGTCACACATTGTTACAGGCGGAGCCGAACGACGACCGCGCGGCTAATGTATTCCTTTCAAACCCAGCACCATTGTGAGTCGATATTATGTATCGACGCAAAAAGATTGTGGCAAAAAAATAAAACCAACATGTCCTCCGATTTGCCGTCAAGGTGAAGTTTCGAGTGTTTTTAGCGCAAACTAAAACAATGCGGGCTAACGCTGAGACGATGTTATTACTTACGTCGCTTTTTTTGGTTCACGAAGACTAAGACTAATTGTTCGTATCCTTTAGAGGTGAGCTGTTTAATTACTCATCTATCCAAAAAAATATGTTTTTCTCAAACATGCTCGGAAATGTTCCTGTTACTTTCAAAAAAAGAAGACGCGAGGCTGTCCATTGCCGGCCTTGGCCAGGAAAAACATTATTGTCGTGTGTGTTTTTTTTAATTCGCTTGCTATTTGAGACACCTCTAGAAACTAACAAATCCATGGAGGTAATAAGTACAACTTCCATGGCCAAATCATCCACGATCATGGAAGTAGTAAATACTGATGTGGGGCAAGTGCGCCTAAATTTATTTCGCCCCTATGCCTTGTAAACAGCCAACTACTAGTTGAGTAATATTTATAGGTTTCGATATATTTATGTTAGGCGCACTTACCCCATCCTGGCGCACTTGCCCCGAAACTGACGAATCCATGGAGGTAATAAGTACAACTTCCATGGCCAAATGATCCACGATCATGGAAGTAGTAAATACTGATGTGGGGTAAGTGCGCCTAAATTTATTTCGCCCCTATGCCTTGTAAACAGCCAACTACTAGTTGAGTAATATTTATAGGTTTCGATATATTTATGTTAGGCGCACTTACCCCATCCTGGCGCACTTGCCCCGAAACTGACGAATCCATGGAGGTAATAAGTACAACTTCCATGGCCAAATCATCCACGATCATGGAAGTAGTAAATATTGATGTGGGGTAAGTGCGCCTAAATTTATTTCGCCCCTATGCCTTGTAAACAGCCAACTACTAGTTGAGTAATATTTATAGGTTTCGATATATTTATGTTAGGCGCACTTACCCCATCCTGGCGCACTTGCCCCGAAACTGACAAATCCATGGAAATAATAAGTACCTACAACTTCCATGGCCAAATCATCCACGATCATGGAAGTAGTAAATACTGATGTGGGGTAAGTGCGCCTAAATTTATTTCGCCCCTATGCCTTGTAAACAGCCAACTACTAGTTAGTAATATTTATAGGTTTCGATATATTTATGTTAGGCGCACTAACCCCATCCTGGCGCACTTGACCCGACTGACCTTACGTATTTCCTCGCTGTTTGAGAAAAGCATTATATATACCTCGGTCGCAATTGCGATTGCCGGACTCGTACTAATAGAAGGCTTCGCTTCGCTCAGCCTTCTAACTGATTCGTCCGGCATTGCGCTACTTGGCGGCCTCTGCAATAATGTACTATTCCTGTTTCGATTATCGACATCATTCTTAAACACAACTTTAGTAAAGTTCACTTTTATTTCTCTTTATAAAGTAAAAAGCGCATGGATAAAAGCCCTCAAAGTATGGCTCCCATTACGAAAGATTAAACGCCTTAAGTTCTTTTTATTTCAGAAGACATTTCTTGCCCTGTAATAGTGGGGGAAAATGCAGCGCGAACACTTTCGTTAGAATGCTAGAGTTCTTTGTAAATTGCCGCACATTTTTGTAAAATTGTTTCATCATGAGCGTCGTTATGTGGATAATTGTAATTTAGATGAAAACCCCAGCGTTTCTACGGTTCATAGCGCTTCGCATACCACGTTATGTTTTTTTCTTTTCCTATATTTATACTTACGATGAATAAGTACAATTAACACACTGATGCCAGATTGGGGGAAAACCGACCAAATTTGGAGGTTTTATGGACCTTGGAGGGAAAAATGGGGGGACGAAATTTCTGGCGAAACGAGCTTTCTGGCTCCATTAGTCAACAGTTCTGCTAGCAAGCTTGTTATATTTGCTGCATGGATTTAAGATATCAATATTCGAGTATATTTTTTACTTGATTTATCTTTTAAACCGTACATTTATCATTATTAAGGTACAGTGCTCGTACATAACTTGACATTGGCAAAATTGACTTGCATATAGACAGAAGCCATTACTTAAAATAGAAGAAGAGTAATATTTGCAGCGATAATCAAGGTTCAATTTGAATTTACCATGAGCTTTTCGGTGAAGGAAAATATCGTGTGCCACCGCACGCATCTGCTAAGTAATTCAAAGATTTGTGTGAAGTCCCCAATCCGAAATATGCTTTTCAACGTCAGCCAAATTCTCCATTTAAAGGCAAAAAGTTCAACGGTCCCAAGGGCTTGGGTTCTTGCCCATCCATCGGCAGCCAATATGTCTCAATTCGAAGCGACGTGCCGAACGAATCCGTCGCAAAAACGGAATGAGGCTCGTATTGGCTCGCGTGTTGTGACAGTTTCGCGAATAGGTACTTTTTACACTCGTGTAAGCAAAAGGGATGATGATTTATGTCGAGTGTGTTTCTAGGCAATTTTTTTTCTTTGTTCCTTATTTAGAGTATACTAGCCGTTTGCCCGCGACTTCGTCCCGCGTAGAATTTATTTTTAGAATTTATTTTTATTATTAGAATTTGCGTTTCCGATGATACTATACATATAGATTGTTATTGTAGAAGTATTGAAAAACTGTTGGAAAACCCGTCCCCGTGGAAATATCGGGATACGAGGGTGATCCAAAAGTAATGATAACTGAATACTTATTGAATCGGATTAAAATAAATAGGTATGCCGTTACTGGCCATAAAGACTCCTTAGTAAGTAAAAAAAAAAAAAAAAATCTGTCAGAGAGTTGCAACTGTGTTTTCACGAGCAGTCGGAACAATAACGCAAAAATGGAGAAAACTGAGGTGAAAGCGGTTATTAAATACTTCTGTTTGAAAAAATGTGTACTAAAGATATATACGCTGAATTAATGGGAACACTGCGGACTCGCCGCTCTACCGTATTCCACAGTGGCACGGTGGTCAAAGGAGTTTAACTTGGGAAGAACATCCACTCAAGATGAACATCGCGAAGGCCGTCCATCTGCCGCCATTCAGTAACCGCCCAAAACAAATTACCGCCCGTGGTTTGTCAAAAGTTTTACATCTTGCCTTGGCCAAGAAGTGAGATTTTCTCTCCACGTAGCGGGCAGAAAATCCCACTTTACGGCCAAGGGTGATGTAAAATATATTTTTGTGTGCGTGACTTCAACTGTCTTGGTGATAAGTATCTATATATGCATATTAGATATAATTACAGTAAATATCCTTTAATTTTGGTATAATAAATGCAGAAATTTTGACAGGATTTTCTCAAATAAAAGGGGTAATTTTTATTTAGCGGCGTGCTTTACTAAGAATTGAACGGATAATTGGAAACGAAAGTCCCTAAAGGGTCAAAAAGGATCGCGGCGGCGTACCGCAGGGAGGCAATTGAGGCCACTTGCGGTCTAAAACGAGGAATGGTTGTTTTATTGTTGTCCAAGTCCTAAGAGTAATTTCACTTTACATTGATTGACTTCAAATAAATAACTTCATAACTTCAGCTATTCATAATATATAAAACTTTTTAGTTAAGTAAGTACTTGATTTAGTGACTGACAGACTTCGTACAGTCGAAACAACTGTAATAAATAAAACACATGACACCTTGATTCAACGAAATCGATTTATGTAGCACTTTCGGTCACATCAGGCCAAAATCAGCGAATAATAAAACGCAGGTACCTGGGCTTGAATATTTTTATTTGCGAATTCATTTTGCATTGCAGGCCGTGCTGGCTGGTTTTACTTTGGTAAAACCCCATGTTGTGCTGAGTAAATATTGTGCGGTCGCTTTTTAAAACACAACGCACGGCATTCACAGACTATTCAGAATTTCGTCATGTATTTAGAGTGGAAAAAACGAACGTTACTTTCTCTAGAAATAGCAAACGTACTATTTACTGTGAAACTAATAATTTACGAAAAATAACGATAACGATATTAATACATATATTTAAGAAAACTCTCGACTGAGTCACCTATCCAAAAAAAAAGAACCTACTTAAGCCCATCCGTTGCGAATTGCGAAGCTACGAACGAACATGCCACAGAACAGAGATACAGATACAGACGTCAACCTGATAATAATTTATAAAACCGCCTTTTTTAGGGGGAGTTTTAAATTTGCAGCCTCAAAAGTATGGAACGATTTGCCACCACCCATGAGAGAACCCATGCCATTATTAAAGTTTAGAAGTTTACTTCATAGTCACTTGCTACATTTACAACTAAATACCTAAATCGAATTTATTTTCGAAAAAATTTTTTTCTCCCCTAGAATAAATAAATAAATATCAAAATGGACGCAAGCAACACAATGTAACACTCACACAAATGTAAACACGCACTCCCGCATACACACTAATAAATAATCAGACACATACACACACACTAATACACCATCAGACACACACATATTCACACACAGTCACATGCCACACACACACACACACACACACGTATGACACACAAGTTTCTATACTCACATAATTCTACCTCTACTACTTTATTTATAATTATAATTCTTTTTATAATTAAGTTTTCAATGTGTTTATATGCACAATTAAGGTTTTGTTATAGTTTAAAAATAGCTGCGACTGCTTCTACCGCACGGCTCGGTCTGAAAACCAGCGCAGGGTATTCATACCCAGCACTATGCTGAGACCGGGACCCTTTATTGCACCTTAACTATATTATGTTTTTATTATGTACTTTTAATATGTTTTGTAAGGTTGTGATAATAAATAAAGATTCTGATTCTGATTCTGATTCTGATTTATCCCTTATTCATAAAACCGATTTGCATGTCATGTAATAGTTGGTAAACTTAATTGACCTACATAACCTATGTGGCTGGCGATGAAAGTTTAGTGATTAATTACTTTGCCCTAAAATAAGTCGACCGTCCGGGAATTTAGGGTCTAAATGTGGGGACTCGTGTCGTGTGACCTCTTGGAAACAAGTTACTTTGTCCTCGACTTTGAAAAAGGTTTGTGCTGAGTTTGTTTGGATGTCTTGTTCTCAACAATGGGCTAGCAAGCTCTGGTAAATTCATTTCTGGTGTTTAAAAGTGCCCTTATGTGGCCAATTCGCTGAATAAGATTGAATTTTGACTACTGCTTAACCTTTCAACTGCCACAGTCGGTCACAGCCAACAAAGCTTACAGCGTACCTAAAATTTACTTTCGCTACCGTATTTCGCTTAGCAATTGGTGCCACTATGGTGTGAGGTAAGATGTCAATGTCAAAGTTTGGCATTACGGGTGTGGAAACAAACGTGCGTAGCTAGCAAAGAAACAGTGACAATGTCACTGTGACATTTGAAGTCTCCAATCACACGACACTTCTAGCGGCAAATTCATACAGCTAAATAATGTATGACAAAATATATCAGTGGTAAAATATATCAATAATGTCAGAACTAGATGTCAGAATTATAGCTGAAACCTTCAGTCATTATCTTTTGTAGGTATTTCTTGTCAGGCAAATTATTATAATTTGTGTATATTAAAGCCTGCCTATTAATTAACACTAATACTCCATTCAGAAAAGTACTTCTACTTAGTTTTTATATCTATTGCCTTTACACATTTACTCAAGGACAATACCATAGTTATCGTCAGTGTCGTAGTAAAATAAAAGACGGCCTTTATTGATTACTTGCTTCTGCCCGCGACTTCGCCCGCGTGGAAGTCGGTTATCGCGTTCCCGCGGGAACTATGCGTTTTTCCCGGATAAAAAGTATCCTATGTCCTTTCCCGGGACTTCTCCATGCTAAATTTCATGTAAATCGGTCAAGCGGTTAAAGCGTGAAGAGGTAACAGACAGACAGACAGACAGAAAGACACAGGCAGAGTTACTTTCGCATTTATAATATTAATATGGATTATGAATTGCAATTTATAAACGTACTATTCATAAATACAAATCTAGTTTTTATTTTCAAATATTTTTTAATCTACAACTAAGTCTTTTAAAACTGAAACTTGTTCAATTCCCACAGAACCCTCCCAATCAACGGGTTTGAATTTACCGACCCGAAAAAAGTTACCGCAATTGAGCAAAGCCAATCTAAACGTTTGTAGCCAATCAATTCGGCTTCCGTTGCCAGGCCCACCAAATTCTCAATTTGTGGATCCATCATCTTATTTACGCAGACGTGAATAAATTATTCTTTTATTGCGTCGGCGTGGCAGACGCCGATCATTGGTTTGACATTCAACAGTCTAGCTAACTCATTGCAGTGGTGCATTCGCTTAGCAACAAGATGCATTATCGCCGCGTAACCACTGAGCAAAGTTGGACTCAAGTGTGAAAAGGAGAGAGGTGAATTCGGTGTGCGTTCGGCGATCGTTTTCGATGCCCGTGTTGTATGCTACTAGGTATAGTATATGTAGAATGAAATGACCGTACGTTTCGTTTCCAAGGGCAAGGGTACAACGCGGATTTGTTGACCGATTCATCTCGACATGGTTGCGTTTACGTTCGACCATTGTTCTGAAATGCCTTTTGTATTTTGAAAAATACGCTTAAAGCGTGAATGATATTGCAAAACGTATTGTTGATTAGAGGAAACCGCAGAACTGGTTATTTTAAAGTGTTTTTCGTCTCAACTCTACACTTTAGATTTAGATTTGTGTAAATTACCTATATCGTTTCGTTCGTATTTGATGCGCTTGAAGTTCTTTGTATTGTAACTAAGTAGTGAACTAGTAGTTACATATAGTTATTTATGTTAGAGGGTTTACTCCGAGAGTTGGCAACGTCGCAAATAGCTGTCAAATGTTTTGCTGTTTTCATTAATTTCTGAATATTACTGAATGAAAACATGAATTATCGCTCTATGGTTGAAGAAAACATTAAGTATGGATTGCTACAGTTATCATGGGAACACGAAATTTTTATTATTATGGAAGTAATATCTTTTGAAAACTTTCCATCGCAGATTCCATGCATTTTAATGTAATCTTATTATTTGAATTCCTAAGCCACAAATATAAAACGAGACGCGTCATTCAACCATAAAATGATATCTTCCTTTTTAATTCAGCAATATTGAGAAATTAATGAAAACAGAGAAACATTTGACAGCTCTATACGACGTTGCCAACTTTCGGGATAAACCCTCTTAAGAAAGGAATGTAGTTAAATTAACGGCGATCATGGTTTTAATTTGATGATTAAGTTATAAATTATCCTATAAAATGAGCTTCTGATTCCTGAATTAACGACATTTGCAATTCGTTACCTATTACATGAATTACGTGGTTTTATTCTGAAATGCACTGAGGCTATTCCGCAAGATGCTAAAGTCTGTCTTCGTAAATTGAACTTAAGCCTTTCAGTAATTAGGTTCACACTAGGAAAATTATAAGTTATCATTTGCTAAGCTTGCGGTGTTCTCTCGAAGTTCTTCTTAGCAAAGCATTGAAAAGTTAATAGCCACTTGTTGCGTTGCACAAAATTAACATCAGTACCTAACATTAACGGAAAAAACATGAAACTAATCTCCTCATAGACATAAATAATACTTCGTATGGACCCGGCCTAACGTAGATACATGTCATGTTTCCCCACTTCATTGGTGTCCAATCCAAAGTTAAACTTATATCGTGACACTAAAGCTGGGTCACATTTTTTCAACAACGAGACGAGTTTTTAGATACTGAGAAACAGTTTCGAAAAAAGTTTTTTTAAAAACGCTTATTGTCACGCACGCTCGGTGACAGAACTTTGGATTGGACACCGTGGAAGTGGGGACATATTAGGTGTACGTTAGACCGGGTCTATATTATTTACGTCTATGAATCTCCTTAAAAGTTTTGATGATGCCATAAGAAATAGGTTCCTAATATTCTTTTTGTTTGTTGATTGTGAGTTTGAATCCCATTTAAGGGCAAAGTTTATATTGAATAAGTAATTAAGTATGAATGTGTATTTTGATAATAGTTATGTTGTATTTTGATTTTACTAAATATGATAACGTTATTGCATCGCAATGCCGCTTAATTATTAAAACGATGTTTTTACCACTTTCAACTCTATCCGATCCGTTTGATCCATAGCAGAATAAGAACAATTTTCTGTGCATGGTTATAAATATGTAGTTATAATAATTGAAATAAAATCTTAATTAGGTACTATTTGCCTAGTTAATGGTTTTTTCTTCCTCTACTTCACACAATATCGAAAAGTAATTGTCACCAATGCAATACTTATGTGTGTTGGTTTATTTATTTTTAAATACCTAAAGACACTTTTCTTTTGTTTCAGGTCTAACTCCAACAAATCGAAAATACCTTGGCTTTAAATGTACAATCATGCCGTAGTCTAAGGCTTTGTTTGTCCAAGGCAATAACTAGTGTAGTTTTATCAGTAACTGTGGGGAAGAAGGAAACGTGGAGAACGTAGCCCCAAACAGGAGCGCCGGGTTTACCCCGGTCACTGACAGGTGAGTGCATTTTCACACCTAAATGTGAAAACATAATCACAGTTTGACAAGCATCACAAACGTTGATTAGGTAGGTAGGTACTAACGCGGTACTGCCATTGGAACTACAGTAGTTACACTACCTTACCCTTACGTGCGTCGTCAGCCGCGCAGTGTACGGACTGGCAGTTTTGTTACACTAACTAGGTAGGTATTCTCTTAATTATTCTATTGAAGGGTTGTCCTTTGTTTGTCCTTTCGTCGCTAAAAGTATAGGCATCGTAAGTATTTTTATAAATGTCTTGAATTTTAGTTGAAAAACAAATTAACTATACTTATTTTAAGCGCCAGAACGCATCAAATCTTAAACTAATTCATGGACTCGCCAAATTCTAATGATACCGAGAAATTTGTCTGGAAATCGAGATCATTTCTAATTGATGCAGTAATAAAACAAGCCCATAAACTCGTTACTGAAGAAATATTACTTACCTCCCGTGAATGTTTTAGGATATTATTTGACTTCCAATGAGTTTTTACCAATGCCCAAAAGTCGGGGATTTTTGAACTTGCATAGGAAGGTATTCACTATGAACACATGGGAAAAAACGTAACGTGATAGGAGTGACTTTGAATTGATAAGAGTTTAAAGATTGGGTTACATTTTTTTTGTTTATTTTTAATGACATGGGCGAAATAAGGCTGCTAGTAGACACTAGACATATAAATTACTAAAACGTACATTGTTTGGAAACCCAAGCTGCACGGGCTATGCAAATCTCTTTTTTCCATTGCGGGTGAATCTACAAAATCGTGCCTCTCGACTAGATAATGTAGGCGATAGTGGCACGTGAGAACTGCTAATTGATGGCTGCGCTGCGCCTGCACCGCCTTGAGGATTCTCTTAGATAAAGGGACATTTACTTGAGAAAACTTTACTGCATTATAGTGAATATGTAGGTGAAACCAACTTATCTATTTACGAGCACCTTTGTGAAAAATTTATTGATTTTAAGTAAATTAAACATGAAATCTTATTAAACCTACTTTAATCGCCGGGAAAAGTCATTTTCACATACTATCACCCGAGCAAAGCCCGCCCACCTACCTATATAGGTACTTGTATTAAATATATATCGTTTATTAATTTGCCACGAGTAATGCTGATTTAACGCTCTTATTAACCATGTGGGTTGATGTGTAAATATCAACCGAATCACACACAGTGTAAATGAATCAGAGTTAAATGACGACGCAGTCGCTTGGAAATAATTCGATCACCGCTTTACAAACAAACAATACGAGCGAACAAGAACATGTAAATTGGTACCACAAGATTATGCGCATCAATATATCCTCTTTTAAATGTAAAGAATACGTTTTCATATGAGAGGATGATATTTCTAATGCCCCTTGGCTGCTGCAGATAAAGTTGTACTTGAAGACCAACTCTACATTATGATTGACATAACAAATAAAGGCAGGGGAATGATGTATACCTATAATTTAGCAACTATAAAAAACAATTTTATGCTTTGAAAAGTAAACCCGCTGGGTCTACAGCTCACAGAGCAACTACACTCAACAGCAATGAAAACGGATCAGTTTGTCAGTTTGTATGGAAAGTCCTATACAAAGTGACCCGTTTTCATTGCTGTTGAGTGTAGTTGTAACAACAAAGAGTCTTTGTCAAAGACCATCACCAATCGAAACCAATGCATGAAACTTCTCGATCGGCCAATTTCATACAAATGTTTTCAGCAACTAGATGTGAACCAAGGTTGCTCGAAACAGTTCGACACGAAAGTGCGAACGGTGTCGAGGCCTGCGCAAGCGATTAAAATTTAAAATGTGGAGCGACTGAACACCGCATAATCGGAACATGAATAAATGCAAGACTGACTGAAACGAAATTATAGGGTTTTAAATTTTAAGAGTTGTAAAAAGTAACTGTGTTTAAACATATCTCTATTTCAAACACACCCTCTCGTGATGAGAGGAGACCCAGTGCCCAGCAGTGGAACTTAAATTAGGCTGTAATGTTGTGGTTACACGAAAATATTAACTAGCAAGCTACCTTCTGCCCGCGACTTCGCCCGTGCGGAATATATTAACGTCGTCTATAGCGTCACACCAAATTTCATTTAAATCGGTCCGGCGGTTTTTGTGTTAAGAGGTAACACATAGACAGCCAGACAGGCCTAGTTCCTGCTTGCATTTTTTATGGCATTGGTTGGCAAAAAAGCACACAGGCCACCTGATATAAGATAGCGAATGCGTAACCAACCCTAGGGCTAAAATTGATTGTATCTATCATATATTGTATAATCATAATATATTGAATTGATTGTATTATAAAAGGTGGTAATTTCCCCGGCTCTCTTACCACTCCGGTTTGGCGGCAAGTTAGAGGGTAACTAAATGCCACCCTCTCTGAACTCTGCATCAGATCTGACCACCGGCAAAAAAAGAGCAAGAAAGTAAAACATATTCGATGTCTAATGCATTTATAATTACTTAATTTTCTTTACAAATAAATCGAGAGGCATCATGATCAAGAATTTAATAGCATAACGAAGCAACTCAGTGCTTTCTGCAAAGCACATTTAGATAGTCATAGGAAAATAATTGAATTCCAAGATAGCCTTTCAAAAAATAAAATAAAAAATATAAGTATAGGTAAGCACCTACTTATATTTTAATGATTTCATTCCATTAAGGAACTTTAGGTAAGACTCGTGAAAGATGTTCAAAAAGGCGTCATAAATTCTGACTAACTAGGTACCTACCTTACTTCCAAATGATTTATAGGTTTGGTAGGAAGCGTTGAACGTCCCCCTTGTGTACCGAGATGACGTCACAATGTTAGCAGACTCAATAACACCAGCCTGGCGGAAAATTTTCACCAAAACATACTTGTACACGTTCCTATGTTAAATATTTCTACATTCTCTACCTTTCGCATAATATGTTGTCGATAAAGAGACTAAAGTTTATCACTTCAAACGGTTTAATCATTTAGGAAAATGCTTTCTTGGGTATTAATTTACGAACATTGACCTATAATAACATATGGACGAACACTGCCTAACAGAATATGTCAAAAATATATGGAGCAAACTGACATTAGAAAATACGTTCCAATATGCTAATAACGCCTCTTTATAATATGTGTCAAGATAAATATTTTATACAAAAGTAAACCTTACTCTATGAGACTTAAGTGTCAAATTTACTGACGGTTTACAGTTAAATAGCTTCTGCCAGCGACTTCACCCGCGTGGAATTTGATTGAAGCGTTCCCGGGGAAACAATGCGTTTTTCCGGGATAAAAGGTAACCTATGACTTTTCCGGTATAGTCTTATCTATAATCGTACCAAATTTCATCAAAATCGGTTCTACGGTTTAGACGTGAATGTGCAATAAACGGACAGAAAAACTTGCAGACTATACTCGTAGCTACTTTCGAATTCATTATATTAATATGGACATAAAGGTACAGTCGAGGCATTTATTGATCCTGATTTAAGTGATAAATCAAGTTATTGAGGGCGGTCGTAAACGGCGTCCGCAGTGATCGTAACTTGTTGCAATCAGTGTCACTGTTATCATCCTTTGTTACGTAAAATTACTTCACCGGGACGACGAGACCTGTGTCAACAAGGAATAAATTAAAAGGCTGTGTAAAATTATTTAAAATTGATTATGCGAACTACACAAGTCTAAAAAAACTGTTTTCTGGATTAGGAAACTAGGATCGGCAACAGAAAGATAAGGACTTTGGAATTATTAATTTTAATACACTAGAATTTACCGAATTTCGGTTTGAATCGTATGGAAGTTCGTAGGCAAGTGATGTGGATATAAGTTGTCTTGATTGAGTGGATAGCACTTTAAAGCTTAATATTTCACAAACCCATTACTTAATCAAAAAATGGATTTAACAAACCCACAATATTTTTTCAAGACCTATTCAACGATATGCCGCACCATGAGGTACGAAAGACAAAAAATTACATCCCCACTTTAGGAGTAGGGGAGGTACCCTATAGACGAATATATTTCAAAATTTTATTGTACCACTTTGTCAGCGTAACTAATATGTATTTCATGCCAAATTACAGCTTTCTAGAACTAAGCATTTCCGAGCAATAGTGCGGACAGACGGACGGACGGACGGGCATGGCGAAACTATAAGGGTTCCTAGTGGACTTCGGAACCCTAAAAATTGGTTTTCTTCTTTCTTCTCTTCTTTAGGTTTTCTCTTCCTCGTTTTTTATCTGTCTCAGTGAGTAGAAAAAAGTGATTTACTTACATACAGATTTAGATAAGCATTTTCTGTTGGATGTTTTAAAATTGATGTAGGTAACTTCAATTGCACAATATTTTTGCTCCTCGACCAATGTGCAAATATTTACCTTTGCTTGACTTGGGTAAAAAAGGGTCTTTTATTTAGATACAGAAAGGAAATTAAAAAAAAACAACTGCATGGTTTTAAAATTTGCCTTTCTGTATTTAAGTAAAAGACCTCCAACTTTTTTTGAACCTTTTTTATTCGACTCATTTAGTATGATTGATGAATGGAGCGAAATCAAAAGGTCCACGCATGACATACCAATGGTTTATAATTCAAAACGTCCAACGCGGTTTTGTTATTGTACCTAATGTGCGTACACGCATAAATCATTGCATAACCCGATACCCTTCCCGGCGTTATCACGTTTCCCGGGCGTCTGGGTGACCTTTGCATTCGCCGGCGAAACTAGGTCATCGGCTTCTGACCTTTTTGTTTCTATCGTAGCGGATCAAAATAGACAGGCGAGCCCGAACGTGCCCGAACGCAGTCGGATTACGCGCCTGCGCTATTTCGGAAGCTGCATGTGGCTGCTATGGGCCCGCGGAACTAGCTGGGAGGTGCTAGGCTAGGAGATTACAAGTTTTCAGCTATTTGTATCCAGTTGCCTATGGCAACATCCATATCCATATCCATATCCATATCCATATCCATACTAATATTATAAATGCGAAAGTAAGTCTGTCTGTCTGTTACCTCTTCACGGTTCAAGTCCCGGGAGAGGTACTTTTTATCCCGTAAAAACGCATAGTTCCCGCGAGAACGCGATAACCGAATTCCACGCGGGCGAAATCGCGGGCAGAAGCTAGTATTAAATAATTATTTATAATTATAATATAATTAACACACATCACATACGAGTATAATACAGGCTTTGTGGAATTTTTACAAGGATTAGTTTAAAATATACTTGATGACGTGATTCTTATCCGAAAAAAAAATCAATATGCTTAGAATCGTTAGCCGGGGTACGAGTACTTGAGTATAAAACGATGTATCTATCTATCGTATAGGACTCATCTGGATCCACTGTAGTGCCCCCGCCAAGTCGAGCAGAAAAGGGCACAGGTATCTATTATATAGGTACGTAACAATAATGTAAATTCGTGTAACACGGTTTATCTCGAGCAGGATCCAGTCTCGAATTTCAGAAAATTTGGCGTTGCTGTCAGGTTTTCTAATTTCTATATTCTGTCAACCATCTACTCTACAACATTAGGTTAGGCTGCATGATTTCCCTGACACGTTAAGCTATTTAATTTCGAAAAAAAATCAGAAACAACGTAAGCAAGAGCCTAAATCTCTATAGCATACTTCCTCATTTCCATTTGTTCTATCGTCACGTATGTATCAATTGCTATTTTAACTCTCATACTGAAACTTCATATTCACTGCGGTTGATTTTCCAGGGAATGCTATAAAACTTTACTGCTATTAGCATTGGCAATAAGGAATGAACATTAAATTTATCTCATCCATTTTATAGTGCACTTTGACCACAATTCAAGAGCTAATTTGTCTCTGAATCTGCTAACAGGACGCCGGACTGCTTAGCAATTAGACGCACATTTCAGGCGAAAAATCTAATAATGCTAACATCTATTGCGCCTCGCTGGGATATTCATATTTCTTTATTGCTTACGTATAAGATAGGATAGGTTATAGGTAGATAGCTACCTCAAATATTTGCCAAGTACTTACCTCCGATGAAAAAAAGAAGGGGGTGTATGAGTTTTACGTGTAAGTGTTTGTGTATCTCTATGATTGTCTGTACACTCGTAGATCCGAAACGAATTTATATATTTTTTTGCTAAATAGTTGAGTTAATCGCGAGTTTTCTTATATTTTTTATCTAAGTTTTTATTAGATACTAGGTATAGATACTACTTGTAGTATTTTGAAAAGATTACCTGCCCAGGTATAACCATTTTGCTAAACAAATGACTTCGACTTTGCTTTCTACAGGCTAAATTGGTTCCGTTGTCCGATCTAGAATTCGATTAGCATACAGAGCCTACCACAACGCAGCGAGGCCTGCAGGCCGCGAGGCCGTGCGTGGTAAACCGGGACGCGTCCCAGCGTGGCCCAGTTCCCGTGACCCGGTCGGGGCTAGCCGACCTGCGATTATAAACTGACCGAACTGAACTATTGACAGTAGTTGTTTACAGTTTGGAAAACTGTGGATGGAATTTTTGGGGAAACTTTCTAGACGCATGAGTCGTACATAGGAATAACAAGCTTCTGCCAGCGATTTTATCCTTGTGGCGTTTCAAAAAAATAAGCCTATGTATATTGTCATGTCGTGTAGCATCGATGTATCTATATTGATGATGATGATTGACTTATGTATGTAACTATTTCCAATACTATTACAATTTATCAAAAATAAAACATTCAAGGAACAACGCAAACATAGGTTCATTCCATTGCTTATCCACACTGGCCTTTTAGGCGTTTTACTTGTCTTTTTTATACCAATGGTATAGGTAAACGAGTGTACAGCCCACCTGATGGTACATGGTCACCGCGGCCCACGGACACCGAAATCCTATGATCCCCCATTAAGAAACCACAAGATCTCGATTGCGTTGTCTACCCTGAGGCGTAAGATGGAATGCCTCTGTGCCAAAAATTTCACCGGCTGCCTTAACCCCCTACCGGAACACAACAGTGCGAGCACTGCTATTTGGCGGCAGGTTAGCGGGAAAGATGGTGGTATACCAACCCGGACGGACCCAGCACCAGGTCCTACCACTAACAAAATTCATATTTAAGTAATGTACAATAAGGCCAAAATATAACACTTAAGTTCAGTTTTATATTTTAGCCTAACTTACTGATTACCTCACATCCCTTGTAACAGTCGCCACTCAGTAACACTGAGGTATAAGTACATAAGCTATTTCCTGATTCCCACTGGTATTTTACATCACACCGCACCGGTGTGAACTTGAAATTTCTCATTTATCTCCAGTTATTGACCGTAGAACTTCAAAGTTAAGTAATGTCAAACCGTTCACGTACCAAATTACTGCCGGGCTATACGTAGCGGAAAATGAGAAGGCGTTGATGCTGACACGAGTGGCTGGATTAGTGCCACAGTGCTGGCGTAGCGGCAGTACTTCAAAATGATTAAAGGGAGTTAATACGTCGATAAAAAAAAACACGTCTGCATACCAACTTTTGATTGATATACTTTACCTTACCTATCCAGTGTCACTCTCACAATCAAGACGATCTAACGACACCTCTCAAGCTTAAATCTATTTAGGCTACAGAGCCGTTTAGGCTACAGAGCGTGCCATAAAATATACTATAGGTAGGTACATGTACGGTTTGAAAAATATAACCCTCCTTCTGGAGCAATCAGTCAAAAATCAAGTTAACTTTTTTATTATTAATTATAAGCAAGCATTTGACCACGATCTTACTTGGTGATAAGAGACGATGTGGTTGAAGATCTCTCTGGAGTATACCTAACTACAGAAATCAACCTCAGGATACGAAATGAGATTAGAATAAATGTTGGATGACGATCGAGTTAAAGAACTTTATTAACTTTATAAAAAATTATTACGAGATGTACATAAAGCTTGATTAAAATCGAATGCCTTCAGGAAAAAATACTGGTTGATGATAATAGTGGTAGGTATATAAAAACTTACCTACTCGAATCCTGAGATTTTTATTGTACGATCAAAGTTAATGTTTCCATACTGTACAATTTTATGTTGCGTAATTATTATCTCTTCCACGTAAGGGCGTTTGAATCGTAATTTTCCGCGTTACGACCGTCAGGTCCCAAAAGGTTTTTGGCACTTGCAGGTATGTTATTTTATCCTCATAATCCTTACTAATGTTGTTATTTCTAATTCGTCAATCAGAGACACCCACGAGTTAATTACTGTGCAAAATTTGAACGCCGCTTTCATCCGCTTGAAAGACTTATAATTTTAACATTACTGTGTAAAATAGTTCGTAAAAGTATTAAAAAACCTAAAAGATGTTCAAAGTAAACGTTTCAGACGTTTCTCTTTAATAATTCAGGTTATTTAGGTACCCAATTCTTTACTTTATTTCATTAGTTAGCGTTTAAAAGGTCGCATCGTCTTTATTAAGACCTTTTGGAGTCATCGTTCATTAGGTACTTCCAAAATTTGTTATTAAGTAATATAGTATTAAATGTAAACATTTTTTTAGGGTTCCGAACCTCGAGAGGTAAAAACGGAACCCTTATAGGATCACTCGCGTGTCTGTCCGTCCGTCTGTCACAGTCGATTTTTTCCGAAACTACTGGAACGGTTAAGTTGAAATTTGGTACGTATATAAAAGTTTGTGACCCAAAGACGGACGTGCAACGAAAATAAATTAATTTTAAACATAGACCCTATTTTTGAGGGCTAAATTAAAAAAAAAAAATGAAGTATTTCAAACTATACCTATATCGTGTGACATATCAAATGAAAGTGCTTTTTATGAGGATCTCAATTATATTTTTGGTCAAAACTTTTCCACTTATTTAAGAAAAAAGGCGAAAAATTACTATTCCCCCCCCCCCCCCACCTTATATCCGAAACCACTGTTACTAAATTTTTGTAAAAAATACGGAGGATAGTTATTGACCTATAGATTACAGGAAAACTATTAAAAAGTCCATGGTATTTGAAATCTATCATATAAAAGAGTTTATCCTACGAAACGGTTTGAAAATAATCAAGGGTCGGAACCCTCTCCACGCGAGTTTAACTCGCTTCTTGGCCGGTTTTTTAGGATTCCGAAGTCCACAAGGAACCCTTATAGTTTCGCCATGTCCGTCCGTCCGTCCGTCCGTCCGTAGACGGTCCGTCCGCAGACGGACTGTCCGCACTATTGCTTAAAGATGCTTAGTTCTAGAAAGCTGTAATTTGGCATGAATATACATATTAGTTACGCTGACAAAGTGGTACAATAAAATATTGAAATATTTTTTTTATAGGGTACCTCCCCTACTTGAAAAGTGGGGATGTAATTATTTTTTCTTCCGTACCCTATAGTGCGGCATATCGTTAAATAGGTCTTAAAAAATATTGTGGGTTTGTTAAAACCGTTTTTTGATTAAGTGATGCGTTTGTGAAATATTAAGCTTTAAAGTGCAATTTTTTGTTAGAGTCAATGCCCCCCCCCCCTGCCAGCTAAATGGTGGTATTTGGACGGCTAAAAAAAATTACGCTTGTGGCATATATAACGTAGTTGAAAGGAAAACTATCACAGCTAAGTAGGCTGTACAAACTTACGAGTCATAGTCGACCAACTTATAAAATTATTAAAAAACCAATGTTTTTTCTCGAGCGGCAGGGGCGTCGGGCGGGCACGTCATACCACAGGCTAGCTAGATGCTAATAAGTCTTAGAAAGGTACTGTGGGCATCGTCAACTTCGGAACCCTATACTTTGCGCGTTGCCCGACACGCACTTGGCCGGTTTTTTTACATCGTAGGTGTTCATAAAAATTGGCCTGTTGCTGCTCGGCTGATCGCCGCTCTGCTTGAATCATCATCATCATTTTCAGCCGTTACTCGTCCACTGCTGGACACAGGCCTCCCCCAAGGTTCACCACACCGACCAATGTCGAGCCTCACGCATCCATTGGATTCCCGTGCCTTCACCAGGTCAATGCGTCCTCTGGACAGCGGACGTCAATCAAATTGAAATGTAAATTTGAAAAATGTGTTTTAGATGGTAACGGTATCATAAATCCAAAGTTTTTTAGCGGTTTCAAACACGGCAAACACGGACAAAGCATTAACTCTTAGGTATCTTCTTTACTTTTTCTATCCCGGCAAAACGCATAGTTCCCGCGAAACCGCTATTTCCTAATTCCACGCGGACGAAGTCGCGGGCAGAAGCTAGTTTTTTTTAATAAATCCGTACATTGCGTCCTGTCTTACCCGTTAATGTGTTTTCCGTCTTGCCCGTCAATTTGGATCGGGCAGAAATCTGATCCGATCCAATCCAAGGCCCATTCGAGCGCTCATCCATGAATGTCACCGCAGAACCGACGCGTGTTCGGTGAGCCAGAATTCGATCGACTAAAGTTTTCTCCTTTAAAAAATCAGGAAAAAGGGGAAAGTTCGGAAACTGTTCATGTGTTTTGACAGTCACCTTGACCATAAGATATCTTATGATTTATATCCAATACCTATACTAATCCGGTAATCCTATCAAAGATTCAATTCTAGATTCATCATGTAGATAATCACTTTCTATCAATCGTCAATGAACAAAATTCATATTTTCATTAAGGCCGAGCGAGACTGATTGAAATTTGAAATTTATGTCAAAATCATAAACGTGCTAATAAATTTTGAGAAGTTCCCGCATTTTCTCATAGATCCCAACATCAGAATTGAATCCGGAGGTACCTTTCGATTAAAAAAAAAACATATTTACAAAAAAAACATACAGACGAATTGAGGACCTCCTCCTTTTTTCGGAGTCGGTTCAAAGTATGCAACTGTTATAACAGGTTTCTAAAACTCCTATACTGCATGCTTGGATAACAAAATCATTATTAGTTCAAAATCACCGGTGCATACTAGTATCGGCGCTACAAGTCCTTGACTAAAGGCGCCTGACTCATAGTTCTATTTCTTAAATTCTAAGAATACTTCTAAAACTGCACGTATGACGCATTATTACAGCCGTTAACGATGCTCAGAAGGCAACGACCCCGTGATCTTGTAAATAACAAATGACGGATGGGAACAAAGAAAGTGATTTGTCATTGACGACAATAACAAAATGTTTGTATAAAAACGCCACTAACTTTGAATAAAGGGTTGCATCACGATTGTATCGGGTGTTTTGAATATTTTTTTGCAAGTCATATTCTGTAACTATTTTTGCAGTGACGACGGTAAAGAGCCTGCGTGCGGTAGCAAACGTGGTCTCATATTAGGTATAAGTACTAGCAGGTACTATATAGATTCTTATCTATTCGTAAATGTTTTAAAATTTAATTACCTGAAGCGCGTGAGCGTAGCGAAGCATAAAATCAATGCATAGTTCGCGAAATAACTTTGCTGCCAAGCGAAACACATAATTTGTCACTTAACTATCAACGAGAAAACTGTCATACAGTCATACCCAATTATCTTAAATTCAAAGAAAAAGTTTGCTTCAGGCTGTATGTAGACGCCGTTCAAAAAACTAAATACACGCTACAGGATTGAAACGGCCTTTGATCGCAGAAATCATGGACCAGAGTGAACCTTTTCTTAACTATTGAGGCGAAAATACAACCAATGATGATGATAATGCAATGTCTCATTTCTTGTAAATGCTTAACTTTGAAAAGTGTAATTGTGTGGGGACTATAGCCCGGAATCTATAGTGATATGAGGGGATTGGTACGCAGTGGATGCTTGAACTTAATTTGTATTCGTTTTGTCAACCGGACGGAGCGATACTATTCGACAAGGTCGCAAGCTGCATGCGGGCGGTGCAGGGCCGTTAATTTTAGCAAATTAGCTTCACATGTCCGTATACTTAGCGTTTAAAAGAAACAGCAAAAACATCCTAACTAAATCCTAGAAATAAATATGTACCTACTTATAGGTGTTCCCAATTCTGTATTGGACGTACAAATTTTGAGGATGTTCCTCATTTTTTCATGGAAACCATAATCAGAACTGAACTAAATTAAAATGTCACAAACTTAATGAAAAGAAGAATGATGTAAATTGGTAGTGACCATTTATTTTAGTATTCCTGAACAATGGGACACTACAGGCTAATAATAATAAAAATAATCCATGAAAAAAGTTGAGAACCTCCTGCGTTTTTTGATGTCAGTTTAAAATGTAGAAACATCTCGAAAATCACTGAACTATGGTAGACCAAAGTGACTGAATGTTCAAGAACTTTGCAGCAGCGGAACACTTGATTGCTCCTCCCTTCTTAATTACAAGCGTTCGAGACGAACTTGCATTTAAATTAGTCTAGTTCTGAGCTTCTGAGCTCTGTCGAACACAACTACTATCTTCTATTATCAAGATGTCGTCCGATTTGCGGATTAAGGTCAAGGCTATTGTTGACAATATACATATCATATGCAACCTGATTGCTCCTATGCAAATTTAACTTCATCATCAGATTTTTTTTAGCTGGATATTCCAACCTTTTTTTCATAATCTCGTTCCCACACAAGCTTCTGTCTATTAACATTAACTTCTGTGAAGTTTTACACGCCGATTAGCCATAACGTAAGAAACTTTGCAAAGATTGCCTCGTCTTGAAACTCTGGAAAATCTTGATTAGAGATCTCCACATTCAGAGCACTTTCTCGTTAGGGTACTTTTTATTATTCCGCATGAAACATTTCGCCTTCATCAACGTTATACGGCTTTAGATGGAAATAAACAACTAAGCCATTATAGAGACACAATTAATATGTTACGCGAAATAAGCAATAATAGTTCGGTATCAAAAGCTAACTGCTTTGCCGCGCTCCGTGTATAGCTGGACACATCTAGATGCAGGACTATAGTCCTGCAATACGAATGTAATTGTCAGTAAATATGGGAAATTAATACGAATATAGACATTGTAAGCTTCAGATGTCAGATAGGTACGATTTTTTTTTCAGAATTCTATCATCATTCACTATAGTTATTTTATATTATACTCGTAGTAGGTACTAATAAGCTATTATTTATTTATAACATATGCTTTTCTGGCCATTATTTTTCGACATTAACAAATTACCTTATCGGCTAAATGCAGGAAAATTAACACTTCCAAAGCCCTTTATTAATTCACTTTAAAATTAATAATACAAAAGTACATAATCTAAATATTATTGGGAATATGATCTGTTGATAGGAATAATGGTGTATATCCTCTTGAACTTATCCCACATTAGACATACTTAAACTACAAAGCGTGTGTATTGTGTTCAAGTTGTTTCCTACAAACTCCGATCTAAGCACAGGGCCGTATGAAGCATCGTATCCTAACTTCCAAGGTGCATGAAGTTGTAATGTAACTAGTTCAGAGGTAGCTACTACGGACATTTTATAGATACCTTATCTTAAGGACCATCAGTACCTTACCTCGCTGTTCCTCAACTTAGTTACGCTTTTATTCCCAAACTAGCTAGGTACTCCCCACAAATATGGACTTCATTTAGAGCATAAAATTTTTCAACCCCCTTTTTATCTCTTTAGAGGTAAAATTTCCAAAAATCGTTTCTTAGCGCATGTCTCAGTCATAATAACTATGAGTGTGATACAGTTCTAAACAGCAGTATGTAGGTGTAGGTACCTATGTTGGGAGTTATCATCATAACTTTAATACTCAGAACAGTGAAGCAACTTGGACTGGATTATATTAATGAAGAGCTTGCCTTTGTTCTGTCTGCATAAGGTTTATTTGAATAAGAAAGTGGAACTTTCGCTGCGCCATAGCTACTATTTTCTTTAGTAATTGAATTATACTGTATAACGTTTTTATTCTTTCTTATCAGCGGTGAGTAAATGTAGTTCTTAGAATTAAATAGTATAATTATTTTAACTCTAGTGGCGAGATTCAAATCTCAATAAGCAACGTCGTTTTTAGTGTAAAAATATAGGTAAGTATTTTAAATTGTTAACAATTTTCTTCGGGCTACGGCCTTTACCGTTGTAAATAAAAGAAGAAAACTGACAAAATATCGAATGAAGGAAAACTCACAAGTTGCCTATTTATCTAATTCAGCTGATTTTTCAACTGCAAACCGATTCTATTATAATAAGTATATACAATAGCTGAAAATACTCTCGATCAACTAAACTATCAAACAACAAACTTGAAACAAATTTTAAGAAGATGAAACATTTAATCGGTACAAAACATACGACATAAGAAAAAATACAAGAACAGGAAAGAAACATAACCGCACGATGTGTGATATTTGTCACGAAATCGTCCTAACTCGGCATGTTCAGGCATTAAAGCCGGCGCTGGTCTTCTGCTACGACCGTTAGGATCATGGAGAACTACAACAGAGAGACAAAAAGAAAAAAAATCGAGAGAGACATTAAATTTATTGGAAATACAAAAAGAGAAAACATAATAATGATATGTGAAGCTGCAATTAAACAGATCTGATACACCTCAAACTCCTCTTTTTCTGCGACGGGGGTTAAAAAGAAAATGTATTCTCAAACTAATAATTCGTACGTTCTCTTAACTAGGAATCTCAATACTTATGTCCTAATATCCCAAGAGGCTTCGAGATTCGGTGTCCTTGTGAGCGAACGGAACTTGCCCTTACATGATAAGATAAGCGAGCGTGATTTCCCCGGCGTGGGATGCTAATAAAAGTCAGGGAAGGATGTCCATATTGTCCGTTGACCTTCATCTTTGAGAAAGGATTTGACCTTAGTTTGCTAAATATGTTTAGTGTGATTTGGTTCGACTACACTTCATCATTTCTTGGACCAACTCTAATTCGTTTGGGCAAATTGTGCATAATAACGCCGTGTTCTAGTACCAAAAACGCCTCGTTCTGGCTACGGATGGTATTAATTAGTCAGATTCTCTGTCGCCGAGATCCTAAACCCGCAAAACGCGTCATTCAAAAGTCAATTTTTAACCATCCGCCGCCACAAGGAGGCTCTCTGTGGATAAAGGAACCGGGTTTAGGTCGCAAATGTCAAATTTTAATCATCCATAGCCAATACGAGCTGGGCCTAAGAAAGCATTGCACGAATTGTTTGCCAAAGGTTACAAGCTCAGTATTTCATCAGTTAAATCCATCAATCTGACTGATGCCAGATTAATGGAAATGACGTGTGCGTATTAATTTATATCATATAGTCTTGTTTTAAGTTATTTTTTTTTAATTTACAGTCCACCAGTAATTTGAATTTAAATTTGAACCAGTCGGTTACACGATCAATCTGGCGTCAATCTTACCGGACTGATCGACGTGTGTAACCGTTGTCTCGTAGTTGAATAATGGATCGCGCTTTCTTCGCCACTACAATCGTGCAGGGCGGACAGAAAGTAAGGTATATAACAATAATACATATATGGGCTCCGACCGAACGTCATGACCACATGTTAAGTACTACTCTAAATTCTCGTTTAGCTATCCTACTTATTATTACGGGTCACATAAGTAAGTGGCAGTCCACAAATGTTTACTCGGGGTTGATGGGCAACGAGATGCTTAATTGGATTAAGAACCTACTTATAAGTAGGTTAGTAGACTACTACAGCCTATTTGCGTCCCACTTTTGGGCACAGGCCTCCTCTCATCACGAGAGGGTTTGGGCCTATTAGTCCCCACGCGGGCCCAGTGCGGATTGGGAACTTAAAAGAATTATGTTTAAAGGAACGAAACTAAATTATTAAGTACTACCTAGATAACGAGAATGAGAAAGGAAGAGAAACATTTAAAACCAATTTCTTACATATTACATTACTAGGTAAAAATAAAATGTAACCGACAAACAGCTCTTTTCTCTCTCCCACACCTTCCACTACTCTAGGTACTTACAGGTTTTCCCTCGTCATAAGAGGAAAACGACGATTTGTTGCCCGAAGAATTTTAAATTTATTCATCGATTATGGATAAAAATATCACGGACAATTTCAAAATTGTACCTAAGCAGACAATATCTCAGTACAGACGGTTTAGTCTCGTTCACCTTGAACGTGCTGACATTAAAATTGCAGTGTTGCCAACTTTTAACAAGAGAAAAACCACATTGATGTTACTGGTCTGATAGAATTCCATCTCGCTCCTCAGTCAAAGGGAACAAAGGAAGGCAGAGCGCCCGAGGCTAGTAATCCGTCTCGGATAGATAAAAGCAGTGTTTCAGTTAACCTACGAGTACCTACTCAACTTTTTTTTGTGTAGGTAAGCCAATTCATTTCTTATTTCACCAAGTTAGGTAGGACGTTGATCGTAATTTTTATGAATAACTTTTCTGGGTGTATTTTCAATGGGTAAATATGTCTAGCAAATTCAGTAATAAAATTATTAAGAAGGTTACAAATGATCCTAATGTCCTATCGCCAAATTGAATAACCCAAAGCCGACCCACAATGAACAGAACAACTTATTATACCTACAGGCTGTCGCAGGAAGTTCTTTCAAGCGAAAGCCCAGGGGTAGAGCTTGTCATGGAGACCCCGATACTCCCCATGGGACATTCTGTATAAGTGCGAAATTGAAAAATTATTTATTTTTATTTTATTCGGGATAACAACGGCAATCAAGTGTATAATACATAATAATATTATTACTTGTATTATATTCAATTATTTACCATTTATTCTAATTGACATTCGGTTATTAGAATAAATGGTAATTACCACGTTCAAGCGTTAAATTATATCGCACAGTTTTAAAATTAAATATCAGTTTTCAACACCCGTAATTGATGCCGTTCATTTAATATACGAAGCTGAAATTGTTCAGTGTACGTAATATATGCGTTTTATGGTCCAGCTCAGCTCTCATTCATCATATGGAATTTAATATTTTGCGTTTATTTAAAATTCTTTGTATATACGTCTGCGTGCGTCGTCCTTTTAGGCGTCTGTTCTGTAGTCTACAATTATAGGTTCCGTTTCGATAACATGCTGATTGATCGGTTGGTTCGTGAAGCTTATCATCATTTATTTATTTATATTTATATTAAAGGTCGATAGACTTGCATCTCTTTCCGTTTTTTTTCGATATGTAGGTACGAACTGGAACTGTTTATTCTGGTGCCGACCGCATCCTTCTATCAACGCACCTTTTGTCATCGGAAATATCTTCAAGACCAATGCAACAGGTTGGAAATGCGTCTGGTACCTATAATATGAATATTGAAATTTCAGTGTGAATGACTTTACATGGAAAACAATCGTATTAATTACCCGTTCAAGAATAGAACAGCTTGAGTTCGCAAATAACACACCTGCCTGAACCCGGTCGCATAAATATGAATTATTTTCATGAAATTGATCAGTTTGCTATAATTAAAATGTAATTGATTAAGTTAACAATGGGTGCGTGGTAATTTATTAGGAAAACACCCAGATCTTCGTTACAGTAGGTAATAATGTTGTTATTACTTATTTATTTACTAATATTGTATTGTTAAAATTATGCTTTAATACTATATTGGCAGACAGAATACAATCAAATATTAACGATGAAAAAGAAAAAAAAAACAAGTATTTGAGATCTAAGATTCTGAAGCAAAAATAATAAGTTTCAGAAATGTAGGTAGCGTACCCTTGCCCGCTTAGAACTCAAGACACTTGTCGGATTAATACTTACTAAAGTTTGGGAATAGAAATAGATCATAGCACTGAACAGGCAATCATAATTCCCAATGGATGGAATAAAATAAGGCACAACGCACTCTCGCGCAGTGGCACTCTCGTGGAAATCCGATAAGTCTACCTTTTCCTTAGCTACAAACGGACAAGTCATTCAGAATCTACTTTTTTCGATTCAAAGTTGCGAGTAACAATCAGATCAAGTGCGAACGCTAACATAACATACGATCTGGGCGTTTGAATGTCAGTCTCTGAGTAACATCAAAGCGTCGTTCCGGCGCGCGCGCAGATTGTATACCGCGTCCGGTGACGTCATCCTTTTCTGACACTGAAATCGGAGTTAATACTCATATACCGGAGGTTAGGGAAGGTTATAATTATATGCACACATACGTACATACATAAAGATACGCATTTATCCCATAGGGATAGGCTTCCATTTTCTATTTCCATTTTCTAGGACTCGGGCATACGCACATCTCTCGTTTCAACTTTCATTCCATGTTCCATAAAGTCGTCGGGGCAAGTGCGCCAGGGCGGAATAAGTGTACTTACATTAAATTATTGATAACGGCAAATGGTAGTTAACTATACTAATAATACTAGCTATAGTATATTTGTATAGTTAACTCTCAGACATCTCTCAGAGTCCTAGTTCATTTTTGCATAGCTTGAGACGGTTTTTTATAGTTTGAGTAATACTACTAAGGTGCACCATTTTTTGTAATTAAAAAAAGGGACTCCTGCTGAGTTTGTTTCGGCGCTTCTTCTCAAGCAATGGATCTAGGAAGCGCTGGTAAATTCATTACTGACGTGTAAAAGTGCCCCAATGTGGCCAAATTGCTGAATAAATGATTGATTTGATTGTAAAAACTTTTCAAAATCTGTATTAACAAAGAAAAACATTATTAATTTTGGAACCACTTAATCGCACGAGAAAAATGCGACCTGTAGGAGAACATATATCCGGACGTTTTTGTCACATTGAAAAGGAACGCTTCGCTCACTTTTGCTCGCTCGGTGAATTACTCTACGTAACAAAAAAGCAAAATCCCAATTACTACTACTACTACTACAGCCTATTTGCGTCCCACTGCTGGGCACAGGCCTCCTCTCATCACGAGAGGGTTTGGGCTATAGTCCCCACGCGGGCCCAGTGCGGATTGGCGACTTCACACACATCTTTGAATTACTTCGCAGATGCGTGCAGGTTTCCTCACGATGTTTTCCTTCACCGAAAAGCTCAGTGGTAAATTCAAAGTGAATTTCGCACATAAGTAAGCTTAGAGGTGCGAGCCGGAATCGAACCCCCGACCCTCTGCATGGGAGGCGGTAGGTCGAACCACTAGGCCACCACGGCTTTTCCCAAATCCCAATTGGCTCTGTTCAAAAGGTTGAAAATTCACAATTTTCCTGTTAGAGTAACTTTTAGTCAAATTTTCCTGTAATTTAACCAAGAGCTTTCGCCTTCGTCAATGACCTGTTTTCATTGCGGTTGAGTATACTTTATGAAGAATATGAGAGGTTATCTCTACGAAGATCGAAGCGGTGCTTCTAATTCAGTCATGTAGTTGAAATCTTGAATATTCAAATTTAATTCGCCTTCATGTCGGATGATCCTGCGTAACATTACACACGACAAGACATGATGTTCTCATAGTCTTCTTAGACTTGATTAAGGCTTTGAAACAGTACGTCTTAAGTGCTGCTGCTTTAATGTTTAACTCTGATATTTGCATTGAGAATACGAGACATTAGAGAAATATCCTACATCAGGGATGATTCCAATAATTATTTTAATAAAGCATCTGGAATTTAATTCTACTCTTAATTCATTCAAACTGAATGAAAAATTTCCATTTTAGGTAGGTAATGAGTTTTTTTAGTAGACCAAAAAAACTTGACAAGATTTTGTTGAAAATTTACGAGCAGAAATGAGAACATCCATTATGGAACAACTTTAAAACTTTTCCATACAACAGTATGAAAAAGTTTTAAAGTTAGCTAAAATTTTATCAAATTGTAATGTGACTAAGGAATTATTAAGTTTCATACAGAAGTTTTGGGCCGTAAATAGGCTGTTGTAGTAGTAGTAGTAGTATACAGAAGTTTTATTAAGGTGCTAAAATCATATCATTATTTATCAATGTAAATAACGTTCACCTTAAGTACATGTAGGTACCTAACTGATTAACATTAGATAGCTCGCGTGTAGTAAAAGTATAAAATAAAATACTTAAAATTAATTATTTCTTTAATAACCATTCTCCTCGGCTTACCTTGAAATTCAATGGAGAAAACGTTGACGGTACTGCGCTGCCCTCTTAAATAATATATCTAAGTAGTTCTCTCATTCCTCGACGAACAAAGTTTATCATTTCATTCTAGAAAATACTCGGTTCTTTGCAAGCTCGCTCTACACTGTCGCCGTAGTGTTCCTAAGCTTAGTTCTTCCTTATCTAACACTCCTAGCCAGAATGAGGCAAATAGAAGTTCTCGGCGAGTATACGTGGTAAATTGTTAATGTACTGGCCGTTTTATAAGGAAGGACATTCCTTGCTTAAGTTCTAGATTAGATATTTGTAGAGTACCTATAGTTTAAACTTCGTATGCGCAGAAATATTAAAATTTAAAATCCCGTTCTTCCCCGTTCCCGTGGGAATTTCGGGAAATCCTCTCTTAGTGCTCCCCTACGTTCCCTAAGGAACCTGCATGCCAAATTTCAGCTCTCTACGACCACACGAAAGATCCAAGTTTGTAACAAGAACAAATCATAGCAGTAATTGATGTGTTTTGACGTTATTGCGAAGATAAAATAGGTTTTCCTTTCCTTATAATTCGCTGATGCCAGCCTGGAATTGGGAGTCACGTGCATCATTAACATAATAAGGACGCGTCTCCGTTTACCGGCACGTATGGCAATTAATGTTTGCCGTGGCGAAAATTCCATAAATTGAACAGCGAGTTCATTATGATTGCCGCTTGGTAGAAACCAAGCGGCAATCAATGTCAATTCGTATAATATAATAATTTATCAATTGAACCTGCTTCTAGAAGTAAAGGTTAACTTTTGTAAAGCATAAAAAAACCGGCCAAGTGCGTGTCGGGCCACGCGCAAAGTAGAGGGTTCCGAGGTTGACGATGCCCACAGTACCTTTCTAAGACTTATCTTACTACTTTCTAAGGCACGTGACTCTAACAAAAAATTGCACTTTAAAGCTTAATATTTCACAAACGTATCACTTAATCAAAAAACGGTTTTATTAAACCCACAATATATTTTAAGACCTAATCAACGATATGACGCACCATGGGGTACACAAGAAAAAAAATTTACATCCCCACTTTACGAGTAGGGGAGGTACCCTATAAAAAAAAACCAAAATTTTATTGTACCACTTTGTCAGCGTAACTATTATGTATATTCAAGCCAAATTACCAAATTACAGCTTTCTAGAACTAAGCATCTCCGAGCAATAGTGCGGACAGACGGACGGACGAACGGACATGGCGAAACTATAAGGGTTCCTTGTGGACTTCGGAACCCTAAAAATGAGACTTGAAATCGACATCCAAACCGAAACAAAATGGAATTCAGTTTGTCTAAACAAACATGTAGGTACAGCACGATATAACTAAGAAGGCGCGTGGCGAAGCACTGAAGCCGCTGACAGAGACTATTTTTTGATCCTTGAGCCTAAACCTGTATCTAAGTGTCACATTTTTTGCCTATGGTTGACATTGACAATATTCAGAAACTTCAGAATTCACTTTACTACGGCTGATGCTATAGGTAAGTACTTTACATAATTTATACCTGAGGGTCGTTTAATAATGCTGACATGGTAACAAGTCTTTGTTTTCGCCATGCGAATAATATGATCTCGATTACCATATTCCCTATACTGAAGTAATAAATTATCTCACACAGTAGCTCAGTCATTCAGGTAAACATGTTTGCCTTTGTTTATATTTATTATATTTTATATCGTTGCTTGTTCGGGTAGCAGAAAAATTTGCATTTTTTGGAATCTGTGCAGCTATATGCCTGATTTTTCTGTAATTTTATGCAATCAAGATGGAGGAGTAACTAATAAAAGACAGTGTTGTATAAATATACATAATCAACGAAGAACGAAGCACAGCAAAACATTTTACAAGCTTTGCTTAGTTTGGGGCTGGGTACATTTTTGTGAAACATCCATGTATTTATTTGTTTGTTTGTCCACAGATACAGTGTGATCCTTACTATATCGACCAACGCCTCAGACGGGTTTGCCCTAATAAACGGTGAGTTTACAGCTGATAAAATTATTTTTAGCTTCAAATATCGATTGTGGGTATAAAGCACTTCCTGAAAATTCAAGATTTTCAAGAAGTTTATTTGGAATTAGTCCAATGTTAATAATTACACAAATAGGTTTGGTACTGTAAAGAGTGTTAACGAAGTAATCATGTAAACAAAAACAATTTTGAATTTGAGTACTTATGAAAAGAGTTCCGTGACATTGGATCACATTGAGTTGACCTTACTCTAATGCAACGTAAGTATTTTTTCTATCACCCTAATAACGTCAATTTGTTTTTCTGATTTTCATCATCATCATCATCATCATCATCATCATCATTTCAGCCCAAAGACGTCCAGTGCTGGACATAAGCCTCCCCCAAGGCGCGCCACTCAGACCGGTCCTGTGCCACTCACATCCACCGCGTTCCCGCGATCTATACAAGGTCGTAACTCCATCTTGTTGGAGGCCTACCGACAGCTCGTCTACTGGTTCGCGGACGCCACTCCGGTCGGCCATCAAGTCATGCGAGTTTCTGATTTTACTCCGATGTAATAAAGTTGCATTGAGGTAGCAAGCAATTGTATTTACAGTTTAATAATAATAATATCTTGGGACAAAATGATGCAGTACCTATACGTGCGCAGTGTCATGTATGGGACAGTATCAGTGAGAGCGGCGAAAGTAGCCTCCGGGCCGCGGGCGACGACATTCAATTGTAAGTCAGCTGCGATAGTATGCAAATTTTGATCTATTATTAAATTGTATAGACACTGGCTTAGTCTGAATTGCTGTAAATCTGTCACAGTTCAGGAAAAGACCCATCTAACATCGTGAAGTCTGAATTTTAAAGAACCTAGACATAAGTCTATGGAAAAAGTATTAAGTGCCTACTTACTTATAAAATAAAAAATAACAAGCTCTTCAAAGCGGATTAAAGTCTTATAAAAAAATTAAGAAAACATGCACTCCTCGATAGCCGTAATAACGGCCATTTTTTTTAATTTTATGACTCTCTCGAATTTTAAAACCCGTGTTGCCATCTAAAGGAGGCGATTAAGTCAAAAATGGGATAAGCGTTTTCGACAGATCATTAGCAGGGTATAATGAACGAGCCAAATTCTGCACTTGACCGATCGTATATAATGTAACTAAGGCAAGGTTTTACAATAAGAACACCGAGGAGCGTTAGCGGTTAGCAAAGACATCGTTGTTACAAATACTGTAGTTTTTAAGTAAGTAAGTAAGTAACACTTTATTGTACAGAATAAAAACACACAAATACAATTTTCAATACAGAGAAGAGACACATGTACAAGCTTATCCCTAGAAGGAATTTCTACCAGCTAACCTTTGAGTAGTGGAGAGGAAACAAATTCATGAGTAGACAAATAAGTATGTACAGAAAAATAAAGGAGAAACTAAATATATTTAATTATATTATAATACATAAGACTACACAATACTATAGAAAATTATAAAATACATAAACTAAACTATAACTTCTTTAAATGAGCTTTTAGTGACGCCACCGTCTGCAGTTGTCGAAACTCTGCTGGTAACTGGTTCCACAATCTGGTTGTTTGGTTCTGGCTGGTTTTTAGGGTTCCGAAGTCCACAAGGAACCCTTATAGTTTCGCCATGTCTGTCCGTCCGTCCCTCCGTCTGTCCGCACTATTGCTCGGAGATGGTTAGTTCTAGAAAGCTGTAATTTAGCATGAATATACATATTAGTTACGCTGACAAAGTGGTACAATAAAATTTTGAAATATATTTTTTTATAGGGTACCTCCCCTACTCGTAAAGTGGGGATGTATTTTTTTTTTCTTGCGTACCCCTAGTGCGGCATATCGTTGAATAGGTCTTAAAATCGTGGGTTTGTTAAAACCATTTTTTGATTAAGTGATGCGTTTGTGAAATTAAGCTTTAAAGTATTTCTTGTTAGAGTCACGTGTCCCCCCCCCCCTGCCAGCTAAATGGTGGTATTTGGATGGCTGAAAAAAATCACGGTTATGGCATATATAACGTAGTTGAAAGGAAAACTATCACAGCTTCACAGCTAAGTAGGCTGTACAAACTTACGAGTCATAGTCGACCAACTAATGAAATTATTAAAATACCAATGATTTTTCTCGAGCGGCAGAGGCGTCGGGCGGGCAGGTCATACCACAGGCTAGCTAGATGCTAATGAGTCTTAGAAAGGTACTGTGGGCATCGTCAACTTCGGAATCCTATACTTTGCGCGTGGTCCGACGCGCACTTGGCCGGTTTTTGATTTAGAAAGAGAGATCTAAGACACTTTGAAACACTTGGAACATATGAAACTAAGGACTACCTTAAATCAATTCTATCTATCGAACATAACCAAAACAAAATGAACAATTTACTTACTATTTGCAACATGAAAGAAAACACATACTTAGGTAGGTAGGTACTTGTAATTTCTAGTAGACAACTTACACTACACACGTATAAAAACTAGAGATCATTTTCAACATAGGTATTGTAGTATCATAATTTTAAAGCACCTGATTACAGTGCATAGCGACGACATTTAATTTTATTACCTTATAATGGTTTATACCGGTATATGAAAAAACCTTATCAAGGTCAAGCGATTTCGAACGCTGCTTCGTTGGCTCCTGCCCTGTTTCGAACTGGAGGACAGAACAAGGGCGGCCCTCAGACGGTTGACTCACCCGTTTCTTTACGACCGCTCGCGCTTACCCGCAAATCCGCTTACGGTTACACATGCACCCTACTCTGATCAAAAACACTCCTTGTTTTCATCATTGTAAATTTTCACGCCAAAATTACTGTGAACAACGCCAGTTGTTTATATTCAAACTTTGAAATGAGAACAAAGAATAAGCTCCCCAAGTTATAGATTAGCTAAAAAAACAGTTTAAGTAAGTACTGGCCAGTTTTAATTTACGACACAATAAATGAAATTTTACTGAAAAAGAAACAATACCGCCGCTCAATGCTGGCAACTGATAGAACGAAAATTAAAAATGGAATGCTTTTCGAATAAGTATGCAAATGAGTAAAAAGCCATACGCGTAAGTACCTATTGGCACTGACGGCGCTATTTTTCACGCGTGCAGCGGGAGGCGTCAAGGTCACCGGTGACGTCACGCGCGCACAATGACCTCCCGAAAACGGACGGTGCCGCTTTCGACATGGATTTTTCAGCTTCAATAGGCTCACGCACATCTCATTACTTCGACGGGTAGAGTTGGATGAAATTGTAGATCTTAATGATTTGTGAAAATTTGTTTTAGGTACCTATTCACTGCATCCTATACAAATGTAGGTAACTGGATGAATAAGAATAATACATAAGTAACTGTCATTCTATGATATCAGCACACCGTGTACCTATTCGTTATTTTTTCGAATTTATTTCCAAACTTCGTTTCTTTCAAGTTTTCTAAATCTTTCTAGAAAGGTAATGATTTAGAAAATGTAAAATAGTCAATGCTAAATAGTAATGTCAGACTACATATTTCATAAATACAATTAGGGTCATAAATGGAACATTCTTGTCAAATGAACAGCGATGGCCGACCGATTTGTTGTGGTTTCAATGACACTTGTTAATTAATAGGTAGTTGTACAACTGGCTGAACACAATACACAGTAATACATATATATTACAAAAACCCTAATATTCACGCACAAGTAGAATGTTTGACGTCTTTTTTATCAACAAAAATATAGACTGAGAAAAAGAGAAAAACGAACCAGCGTTCGTGAAACTGAAAAACATACAACCATGATCACCTTTGTCGTCATTAAGAATCTCCATTCATATGTTTCCTTTTTACTGAAATTTAATAAAGCCACTTTTGTGACCTTTTGCTCGTTACTTTTGTAACCTTTTCTGTAAAAAAAAAATATACTTCTTAGGCACTCCATATCCCGTCTTATTTAAAAAAAATATCTTACTGCAATGAGCGACATAAAAATCGTTTTTAAAATAAGTAAGTAAGTATTGTCCCGTATTATTTTAACCAGTTCATTTTCACTTATAAAATTACCAAAAAATCCTCCCGTTTTATACATTTTGGCACCCGGCGCTGCGTAGGCGCACGTCTGTCAATCATGTCAGTCAAGTGTAAAATACACATGCCGTTTAATAAGCGCATCCAAAACTTCAAAATGCCAAATAAACACGTTACTAATTTCGCCACTTTTCACACATTGCTGAGTAAGTAATCTACTCTGAAAATTGTCTATCTCACGATAAAGCTGAGTTAAGAATATCAACGATCGTTTATTAACAGGCTACCAAATTTAATTGAAAAGGGCTAGAGATAAGTATACGTAAGTATGTTTTGTTCTTACCTAGGTACAGTTGTTTGAAGAAGTCTACAATAGTGATTTCAGCTCGTGGAGCAGTCAGCAGAGGTAATGGAATTCTATAAAAAAATACTTGAAACAAGACAATGATAATTTCATCAAAATACCCATTTCTTTTATTAATATTTAATATGTAAGACCTAACTTACCGGCCAAAAAATATATAATTTTAGACTGGTAGGATTTACATATTAATTTAATGTCCTCCGTGAAAAAAATGTTTTCTAAAAATATCGGAGTCAAACAACGACTTAATTTGACCTAAGATTGTAAAACTTATTGACGTATTTTTTTTTTACCACTAGCGTCATTGTCTGTAGGCACTGGAACAAACTTGCAGCTTGGCATAAATCATCGAGGGGCTGATTTGCTACGCGTCGCACGTCCGTCTGTGTGTTGTTCTCTTGCATTGTATGGAACGTCTCCATTGATTCTCCATTTATTAAACATAGTAGTTGTGTCCCGCGACTTCGTCTGCGTGGGATATAAAATTGCCGATAACTTTTCTTTTCGATATCCGATTTTAACCAAACATAGCTTATGCTCTATCTACCTTTGAAAATCGGTTCAGTAGTTCCGGCCGGAGATTCAAAGAGACAGACAGAAAATACAGCCCAAGCGCACATCCCACCTGATGGTAAGTGGTCACTGCGGCCCATGAACACCGAAATCCTATAATACCCCATTAAGAAACCATAAGATCTCGAATGCGTTGCCTACCCTGAGGCCTATAAGATGGAATGCCTCTGTGCCAGAAATTTCACCATTTATAGTTATAATAATAAATATAGATTGAAGACTAGCTTAGCTCCAGAATTTGCCGGCGATGAAAAGTGTAAACAAGTAATCCTATTGTTCCTCCATTTTAAATTCATAAAATTAAACGTTCCTTTAACAGTGGGTGTGAGTAAATTAGAGCAAAAATTACCTATTATAAAAAAGCATTTTCTTCGACTTAAAATATATTTCTAGGTGTAAGAATTTTCAATAAATGTAAATTTTCGTAAATGTAAAATTTCAAGAGATAAAGAATAACAGGCTATAGAAAAGTAGATGTTTTATTTTATTTGAGAGTCACGTCTGGGGGCGGCGCGCAGTTAATCTGAGGAGCTGCTTCGAATATTGATGCGTGATTAATCATACCTTGCCCTCTGCGCACGGACTGATTTTCGCTCAAACTTTTGGAGGTCCTTCGCGCCAACCATCGTGTCTTTAATTATTTTCTTCTTCTTCTGGTGCCATCTTATGTTGGAGAACAAAAACCATTACCTGTGACCATTACCTAGGCTGTTTGAGACTGCCGCCGCTCGAAGCCGGAAATCTGCTGCTATCTCAAATCAATGTCTAACATTTTGAAGCCAGGGTCCTTGCATTTTCACGATTAAGAAAAATAGAAGAAATATAAACTACAAAGTTTCGGGCAATAGGACTAATTAAAAAAAAGTAATATTAAAGAGTACCTACTCATAGTGCTATAGTAGAGTTTTTTGGACTGCAGATCACCCCCTTTAAACCTATATAGTAGGTACGGCCGACAGGGCATCTAGCCAAATAAGTCAATGTTACCTTGCCACACTGTGGCGAATATTGGAAACAGCAAACGAGAAGAGAATAACACAACCTTTTCCTTATTATATAATACACACAAAGTAAAGTATCTATCCTCCCCATGCTGGTTTTACGTTGTCTGTATACGGGCTGGCTCTACACCCTCCTGTGTCTCCAAGCTCCCGCTCCACCTACACTTCCGTCCGTATCTACTTGGCGCACCGGTAGCTCGGATAGAGGCCACGTATTTTGAGGGTAAGGGGACGCAGTCTCAAGGATCTTTTTGGCCGAGGCTGGGAGTAGCGGGTTACGCTAAGGTATGGCATGCCGCAAGATGTGCAGTAGCTTCGTTCGGCATCTGCATGTCCAGGTAACCATCATGTGTTAGCATGCATCTCCCAGCCACCCCCTTGATCACTAAGACGGCCCCCTATTGCCCTCAGAATCCGACCTTGGGTCCTTGCAGCAATTGCTGGCTGGTGTTGTCACTTGAACTGAACTGAACTATATTTTCCTGGTTAACATGTTAAGATTATTTTGCCTTGATTGTTTCACGGAACCCTCATTTATCGTCATCAATGGGAAACTTTTGACCGATGATTTTGTGTCATTGCCGCCGCTCGCGACCGCCATGCAATATCGTCTCAACAACCTTATGTCATTGTACTTAGTTATGAGTGATTTATGTATATGTTCTACACAAACCGATGTGGGTGGCAGGAGGCCGATGTAATAGGAACTAAAATATAAATAACTGCTATACCTGTTTAAAACGTGAAATGAACATGCGTTTTAGACGCAACAAATCACGAATTAGGTATATCGCCAAAACATTCAAACAAAGTATATGAGAAACGTCGTGTTTCAGTCCCAGCATTATTCATCTATAGCACAATGCTTTATTACCCTCATATAATCTAAATATGTGCCTAAGGTCGGTCGGTGGCAGCTGCGGATTTATGGCTCCATTTCCCCGCCGCAGCCAGTTTCCAATTGATTACTTTGTTTACGATAACACCTAACATTCTTCGGAACGACAATACCGTTGTAAGGTTAACTAAAAATACTCTTTTATTGAGCTGTGCTACTTGATATTTCTCTTCAGATTTAGCATGAAACTTATGTTCTGGCCAGTTTCAAATCATAGGCATTGGTCCGAAATAAAATTTCTTTCTTTTTGTTAGTTCTGCCTGCCAGTGTCACCCATTAAAAGGAGGTATCAATAAGTTAAGTACGATTTAAATATTCCACTATTCCATTTTCAAATATGTAAATGAGCAAAACACGTGACAGGAGTGTGTGTGCGTAACACCTATAGTTCTTCAGACAGGCCGATTTTAGTAGTAAATGCACGTACTAGATGACCGATAAAGAGGTCGCGCACGTTAATTCCTCAATGTCGTTCGGTTAGTGCCATCAATAAAGTAGTAGGCACTATCCGTTCATAATTCAGAGGGCACTATAATGACGGGGTCTACGGTTTGATGACCGACCTTGCCACGTTGAATCGTTTCGAACGTTTACTTAATTACCCCCTCGAAATTATAGCTATCGGTCACGCAATCGTGCTATTGCTGCTATTTGGTTTTCTAGCTCTGGTGATGCATTGGGCACTCCTAATTAGGTCGTTCACTCCTGTTGAAAACACGAAACTATAAATTCATGCTGACTGAGTTACACCTACAGAACTTAAGCATGTATCTTTGTAGCGATGAAATAGTGAAGCTCGAAGAATCCATTCACGTAACGTCTCGTAATTATGTCAGGCATTTTTAACAGTTATTGAAATGAAATGTTAATTTCAAAAAAGGAACTCACAATGTTCTATTCTCCAGTACTTAGAGTTAGGTACGTGTGTTTCAGCCTTCCAAACAAAGCGCTTATCTCACAGAAAAGCCATCTGTCTTTTTCGCAACGTACGATAAAAGGGTTACAAGCACTTTCACTCTCACGATAAACACTAGTACAGCACGACCCAACTTAGAAGGCGCGCGGCGAAGCACTTAAGCCGTTGACACAGTGTCTATTTTTGCTTAATCCACGCGCCTTCTAAGTTGTGTATACCTGTACATAGATGACATTTCTGTACTTTGGCGTAAGTATTAGTCACTTAACAACTGTTTGTCCAACATTCAGGATTATTAGCTTTAATAATAAGGAAAGTGTCCGAACGACTTTTTTTTACCCTTACACTTTTATAGTTTACAAAAACTTCAATGACGAAATAGTGCTAGCACCTGACTGCATGTTCACTGACAACCGTAGACAGCAAATGGACACCGCATCCTCATTCCAAACCCTCGCACCTTGAAATGAGCATGACAACGCTCAGCGGTCACTTCCAGTCGCTGAGGTCATAGTTGCAGCAATAGAGAAGATGCATAGAAACATTACATCGAAAAAGTTAACTATCTGTATACAAAAACAAATGACCTAGGCGACTATATTTAATGAAGTTATGCCTAAAATGATATGGATAGACCCTCTCTTGATGAGAGGAGGCTGTCCCCAGCATCGGGATGTAAATAGGCTGTCTTTTCACAGGTCGACACATTTTTTTTTTTTTTGTAGGAATATTTTGCATATTTCTATCAGAATGAAGATTTAAGTTGATTTCCTGAGCAAAAAATCATCTTCCTGAACAATATACATTTGCAGTTAGAACCTAATTATTTACTTAGGTTTCCTCGTGCGTCCGTGGTCCGAACATCCAAATATTCCTAGGTAAAATTGAAAACTTTATAAAAAAACGCTGTTGCTCCACTATTGATTTCATTTGCTTCTCTCTTCTATTTAAGATCCGTGCTAGTGTCGATGGACTAATCGCCATGCCCTATATCATCACATGAAATGGCATTTTATCTTTAGTTGATCTAAGTGCAAATTGTAATTTCCATTGCATGTTCCCTATTGTTCCTGCAGCCGTGACCGTTGGGCGCAGCAATTGGCGCGGCAGACGGCGCGTCGTCGGATGTTGCAATTGTGCGACACCCAAACATACCATTATTAGACTCCTATAGCATTTTATAAGAAAGCAACGTTACATAAGTAGTACTCAAATAGGAAAAAACTTCCCAGAACAGAACTGGTTCTCTATTGCCAGGTTCTCCATAGAGCAAAAATCTTTTTATTTCTTAGTCTAAATGGTCCAGTTGAGGCCTATCTTCACACGTAGCCTGACGCGTTCCTGCTCCTGTGATCTCCGATCTCCGGTGATCCTGATCGATCGCCTGCATTCCTCAAATTTGTCTGCGTGTCTAGTATCAATCAAGCGTGGAATACATCCTACTACTACTACAGCCTATTTGCGTCCCACTGCTGGGCACAGGCCTCCTCTCATCAAGAGAGGGTTTGGGCTATAGTCCCCACGTGGGCCCAGTGCGCATTGGGGACTTCACACACATCTTTGAATTACTTCGCAGATGCGTGCAGGTTTCCGCACGATGTTTTTCTTCACCGAAAAGCACATTGGTTAATTCAAATTGAAACACATCGATCTAATTCCTATGATTTCTAAATCCAACGGTTCAAATTAGCACACAGCCTTGAGCTGATACGGGCGCGGCCTCGTTCGTACATAGCGTATTCCGATGGTTTGTGAACTTTGTGAGGAATTGCAGCTGATGAACTGACCAAGAACATCCTCCTCCTCGCGTTGATATCCTCATTACTGAGGGTCGTGGTCCCTTTGACGTGGAATTATCTTTTGCCTAACGGTGTCTCGCCATTTCTTCCTGTCCTTGGCATTGTGAAGAGCGACGTGTAGTTCGGTGTCCAGGGTCGTGCGGATCTGATCAGTCCACCTAGTTGGACTGCGACCCCTTGGTCTTTCGCCGTCGAATTAGCCAGTAATCATCAGTTGTTCCAGTTTGTAGTTCTCCTTCCAAGAACATACACATTTTATTTATTTATCCACTACCCGCCGCGCCACTGTACATATAAGCCACAAAAATATATACATATACATGATTTAGTTCGCCGTTTATCCGTCTGATCTGAATAAATGGGCCATGTCACTGAGACATAATGAGGACGGCTAGACAAACTCGGGACATGATTAGTTGAGACAACAAAACAAATTTTTATGAATAATATTTGACCAGGTTTCTGATAATTTATAATAAAGAAGCTTTTCCCCGCAACTTCGTATGCGCAGAAATATTAAAATGTAAAATCCCGTTTTTATTTCGTTCCCGTGGGAATTTCGAGAAATGCTGTCTTAGTGTTCCCCTACGTTCCCTAAGAAACCTGCATGCCAAATTTCAGCTCTCTACGACTAGTAGTTTATTGTCTCTGCGTTGATCGATCAGTCAGTCAGTTTCTTGGTTTATATATACAGACAAGCAACTAAATGACGCACAGCCGAACCTACTGGTCGTAGAAACCTGAAATTTGATAATGTATAGGTTCCTCGGGGACTGTAGTACTGGACGGGAGACTGTAGGTGATGAAGGTGAAAAATGGAACGTATACGCGGAGACGGCTAGTTTGGTATAGGATATAAATAAATACTACTAAATTTATTAGGCACAAAATGTCAACAACATCATGTGGTCCGTAAGAGTGGACTCCCGGACACAATCTCCTCCAAGGCGCGACACTGCGACCGGTCTTGTGCTACTCGCAGCCACCGGACTTCCGCGACCTTCACTGTAACTTCTCATCGCTCTATCCTATTGGAGGTCTACCGATTGGTCGTCTTCAGTAGCTAACTAAGTAGGTATCTAAAAGCATCAGGTCAATTTTCCCCAAAACAAAATGTACTTATCCTCAGTAATTTTATGAGGGTTTGTTAGACTTTGTGACTGTTATAACCGCAACATTTTTTCGAGTTACCAACTAAAGGTTTAACAAATATACTCTCAATTAATATCGATCATTGAACATGCATCTTCATAGCCGCAGGCGCAGACGATGATAAATCGCTATTTGACCGCTTGTAAATTACTTTACTGATTACGTTTACTAAACCACTTGCACGCGGCTTTCTCACAACATTCCTTGTTTATTTGTAGCTTCTTTTATTTTTATTGTTAAAGGCCCATAGATAATGGTAAATGTAAAATAAATTGACACAACTACATGGTGGACCGAGTCTATAGTAACAACAGTGAAGAAATTTCTTATTTTCAACTGTACATAATATGTACAAAATATATATTTTCTACTATGTAGGGCCAGGCGGGTTAATTAATGAGACAGGGGTAAATTTAAGACATAACACACATTTATACTACTACAACAGCCTATTTACGGCCCACTGCTGGGCACAGGCCTCCTCTCATCACGAGAGGGTTGGGCTATAGTCCCCACGCGGGCCCAGTGCTGATTGGGGACTTGACACACATCCTTGAATTACTTCGCAGATGCCTGCAGGTTTCCTCAAGATGTTTTCCTTCACCGAAAAGCTCAGTGGTAAATTCTAATTGAATTTCGCACATAAATAATTTCTGAGGTGCGAGCTGGATTTGAACCCGCGACCCTCTGCATGAGTGGCCGTAGGTCAAACCACTAGGCCACCACGGCTTCAATATTTGTATACTTTCAAGAAAAATCGAATGATCTTTAACATTTATACAATACACGTAAAAGCTTTTCTCATTCATTTCAATTACAGAAAATAGTTTTCTGCTATGTTATGACACGTATGATTTTAATTTATATTTACGTGTATTTTAATTACGTCTTAAATTTACCCCTGTCTCATTATTCCCCTACAATTAATACGCTTATTATTGTCTAGCTAGCTGGATCTGACCAGTTATACGAAACTATCGAAAACGTATACGTTTCTTTTAAATGTCATTTCTGAATGTTATCAAGTTCAAGCACAACGACCAAAGTTAAAGAAACTTTTTTGACCCGGTGGCCAATTTCAATTCTTATCTCAATTATAACGACAAATCCGGATGAAATGACAATCAATAAGATTTATCTTGATTGTGTTATCTAATGTACCAATCACACCGGACATCAAGCTTTCTTCGTCAGAACAAAAAGGCAATATTAAATTGAGTTCTTGAACTCTGTCTTTCAGAACTTTTAAAACTTTGATTATTTTCAGCTATTCTCTGTATAAGTATCATTTTTGTGATGAGGGGTTGCTTCTAGTTCTGCGTTTCTAAGCTATCTTATTTAGAGTGATGTATCTAGTCAGAAGCTTGTGACTTATTCTAGTAACATTGACTGCCGACCGCAACGTCTTCCGCGACAACTTTGTCTAGGTATATCTCTTTCCTTAATTATTTAAAAGAATAACCCCTGAGCTACCAGCGGAATTCCATGGACCTAAATGATCCCATTGAAAAATACCACTTCCATCGCTGAACGGTTGCGTGCCATTGGTTGTATTCATTTTTCAATCAGTGGTTACGTGGATGACATTATTTACATCCTCTGATCCTACTGGCGCCTCTCATGGCTGTATAGAAAAATGCCATTCTTCGCATACCTGCTCAATTGCTTCATTTACATGCTGAATTGCCTCAGGGATATTTTTGCGTTAATATTATAGATTAATACTTATACCTACTTACTTGTTAGCTAGGCAAATAGATGAATTGAATAAATGTCAAAAATAAGGAACATAACAAGCTTCAACTCTTTAGTATAAACTTTGCCTTAATATTTTATGATTTTATGTGTCTGTTTTGTGAAACTCCAAATGACCATCTCGCACTTGACCGCGTTTTCTCCCGCGCATTAAGAGCTGCTGGTTTACCGAATCGAAAAGAGATTGACCCTTCGGGAGTCAATGACCTCGTTGGCTCACCTTGAGACCAATCATTATGCTTATGTCAAATCAATGCTCGGGGGTCCTCTGCGTGATAGAATAAAAAAAATGACGATATTCGCAGTAGATTATAGATGTCATGTAGAGAAGTGCAGTAGAGATAGAGTCAACAACGAGTCTTAGAGGACTTTTTCTTAAAGTGTCCAAAAAAAGACCTGGTGAAAGTCGCGTGACTCCATGTAAAGCAAGTCTTTCAGCTGAAACGATGATGATGAATGTCAAAACGGTCCATCGAAAGTCCGTGCTTTATTCGTTTCATGACATTTCGATTTGTTCTGAACCAAGCACACCGAGATGGAAATTGGATTGTACGATTTCCAAAATAAATTCGACTTTATAATTTTATTTCATTAAATTAATACGACAGAGGTAGGAAGTAGTATTTGTTGAAATAATTTAATTCATCTCAGTCAGATATTCGGTGAATATTTTAGAAACTAGGACTACTACTACCTACTAAATTTTTTTTCCACTGATTCTTTTTTTAATTAGTATACTTATTTGTATACTTTCAAGAAAAATCTAATGATCTGTATATTTTGTGATTTTTTGCAAAATAAACTTTTAGTCCACTTATTTATTTGCTTATGCTTACCTCTACTTAGGTACTTATGCGGTTCTTAAGCCGTGCTATACATACACACGTACACACACTCACATCGTCAAAGGAAAAGGAATTGATAACTTCATAGACTTACATTCATGCTTAATTATTATCACTGTTCACATGGTATAAAATATGTTAATATAAAGTGTAAAAATTGTGATAAATAATGTTAACAAAATAGGAAGATTGAGCTGATGTAAACATTTATTAGTAGATGTGACTTTTTTCAACGAGCTATTGTCGAAAACATGTTCCTGGCTAATTGTACCATAGGTCTGTATTACCCACCAGTTTAGTATAATATAGCTGTAAGTTTTCCTAAAATAATAAAATAAATACTACTTAAATAAAGAAAAAATGCTTAGATATGTACTTTTTGAAATTGATTTATAACTTTTCTCCTTGAAGCGATTCACCTGATACCGAAACCTTACATTCGATTTTCCCTTGCGCAGCGAAATTCGCGTTAGTCCCAACATTGGATACTTGTGGTAAACCAAGTTCGCTTCTCTAATTATGCTCACTATCCTGCTCTACAGGTTTTACACGTCTTTCTATAAATAGTGGTCCTTCGTCGCTTTCGAAAGGACTTACTTGACAATCCTCAATCTTGGTAAAACCATCTTGAGTTTACGTCGATACGACTATTTTCCAATGGTCGTGTTTCCTCTTATGATGTTTTGTGGCTGATAAAGACGTGTGGCCCACTCGCAAGTGGAAGGAATGAATTTCGTAGACGGCTTGCACTTTCAATACGTGTGCGATCAAATATTAGTTCAGTCTGAATAACTCTACAGCAATTAGTGACCACATTAAACTATTTACAATGGCTGTAACCATAAACAACGTCTGTGCCCTAATTTGTGAGCAACCTAAGCAGGTCGACTGAACCGTGAAACTTTTATTGCTTTCAAATATCTGCGTTTTACGAATGACTTCTTTTTCAGCGGAGACTTCTTTTTCTTTGAGAGGTACATTCAGTCTAAAGTTATAAATAAGTAAATAGGTATAATTATTATTGAGGAATGTGTAACTAAAGATTTTATTTAAAAATTTTTTCTTAACTGCAGACAAACTGCACGCAAGCATTGCGGGAAAATGCTTTAGTTTTAAGTTTCTACTATTGTAAGATTTGAAGAATGATAAGTATTTATTTTGCTAGTGTATCTACTAATACTGCAAAATTGTTTTGGTTGCGATGAATTGGCTGAAAGAAAGTCGATGTATTTTGCATAATTCGTATTTAATCTAAAGCGCAGTAAAAATATTTCTATCAATGTAAACGATGATGCTGATGATGATGATGATGATGATGATGATGATGAAACGATGATCCTACGGGTAGAACTTGGTTCATTATAAATTGAACAACTTGTGTTTCACTTACTTTTTAATTTCCACTTACATAACATACCCACAGAATCTGCAACTATCGATACTGCAGTATAGCTGATACTGTGGTAAAAAAATCGTCATCATAACGCTTTGCTTGACCCTGTAATATATATAAAAATATCCTTTAATACAAAAGAAACCGTAGAACGGGCTCACGATTATTTATTCCCTCGGCCTGTTTTAATTAGTTACAAGGTGTAAATAAGCTTTTCAATTTATTTGAAGGACAAATCACAATAAAAGGTTTCAAGGCGTCACTCCAAAGGGAGAAAAAATCTGTAACAGCTTAATTACATAAATCGCTTCTCTAAATCTACTCTGAACACGAAGATACTTACAACTTAAATTTGATTCGACCGATGTTTTCTTTTCAAGATTTTTTTTTAGCAAATGTAACTTCGTAGACGTTAGGCCTTGTTTGTTTTCGAGTGTAGTTATAACACTTATAACTAAACCTATCTACATGATCTTTAATTTTAGACCGAGAATTCCACCAAAAACTTCTGGTGAAATGAATAATCCCACCAAATGAATAATCCTGCCGTTATAGGCAGACAATAAAGAACTTCAGAGGAAAACAATTTTGCATCAGATCCAACTCCGCCAAAGCGCGATACGTAACGAATGGATTGCGAATTAAATAAGTATATAGCCAAAGTTTCGTGAATTTCCCAGACTCCGTGTTATAAATAAACTTAAAGATTAACAAGAAGTTTTTCGCGGTCTATTAGTTAAGTATACATTTCAACCATTTAAATGCTTTTCTACGTTATTATGTTAAGATAACGAAAATGTTTAAAAATACTGTTTCTTGCTATATTTATTAAGTAGATACTTACTCTTCCTGTGCTTATTCATATATAAGTACAAAGATTTCTTAGTTTTCGTAAATGTGTGTTTTGCTTTATGTGAAATTTATTTCTGTTGTAAAACATGTGTCTTCTGTGCAGTGCAAAATAAATACAAATAGGTATTGTATGAAGTATTCGAAATATACATTTCTGTTGCGGTTGAAAATTTTCCCCTACAATAATAATAATAGGTGATAATTAAAGTTCCGAAATATACTTTAAAAGCAGTTCAACCAAAACCTAATCCGCTACCCCGTCCCTATAGTTGGAATTTAGCCATTTTGAAATAGCTTCTACAGTACCTGTACAAATATTTAAATCGTTCCTAATATACCAAACGATAACCACGCGGATAATGTGACCATTTAAACAATAATTATTCGTTAATCTATGGTCCTCCCATGCTGTATCGCAGGCTGTATCGAAGATCTCCAGAGTCCGGATTGTCCTGTGCAGACGCATAAATTACTGACCCTATGGTCATGGCTGGCGGCCGCTTTGACTGACCATAAACAAACTAGAAGGCACCGACAACCGATGCACAGTATATACCCAACTTCGATTATATCTGTTTCACTCCCTATAAAATGCTTTATAGCTTTTAGTGGAAAAGCGATAGGAGATTTTGATCTTCGATTCGAATTTCAGAATCGCCCAAGCCGCAACGCTTTCACTGCTACAGTCTACCACAGCCCTCAAGGCTTAAAGTGTAAAAAGTATACTTTAAAAAATTGTGGCGGAAGGGTTTACTTTCTGTATAAGAAGTTAAAAAACATACTATAGTCCTTCCTTTCAAACTGAAACGTTATTCATTTTATGGATTCTTATGATTTTTTGCACCTACTCGTCAAGTTACTGCGATCTTTGACGTCACTTACCTACTAGAATTTGATAGAATCTGCTCAAACGCTCGCTTGTGTTGCTTGTTCACTGTGAATGCCAATTTTGCGAGTCAATTTTGTATAAGAAATTGGGTCGTGCGGGCACTGATATATTTCCAAAGAGGCATGGGCATGTCTTATTACGCGGAGGAACATGTCAAGCGCGACTCCCCACGACCGAGACAATAAAATTGTATATAAAAAGCTACAAAACATTATCAAAACCCACTGGCTATATCAAATAGTCACGCTACGAGGTTACGCTAGACAACACTGTGGGAAACAACTATAATAGAAATCGGTGTTTCCGTTCTTGATGAAAAAGCTTCTTCTTAATAAAAAATAAAATACACTCCAGCGACGAGCCTTGAAAAAGTAATATGTACTCAGCATGTGACATGTGTATCAAAAATAATTAATTCTCTAGGTATAAGCAAGTCTCATATCTTAAGTTACCTATAATATTACGACTTTTCTGGAATCTGTCAACTTCGACCGTCTAGAGAATTTTACTCAAAATTATTTGTTAGACTTTCTTAGAATTGAAAACATTAAATGTTTACTAAATAAGTTACACACTATCGGAATAAATACAAATCTTGAACATACAACTACAGTTTCTTCCTTTCCATCCCTCAGAAATTTTTAGTAATTAAGAATATAATTATTCTTCACAATTTCTAAGACAGCTTTTCGTTTGTTATTATTTCTTGTTTTAAGTTGTAAATTTTATATTTAGCGAAACTGAACGTCTTTCTTTCTCACATATCTAAAATTCCAAAATGGTTCCGTTCTGCCCGTGGTACCCTAAAAACTGGCTCCAATGCACTCCGCGTCGTTTTGTTTGTCTATCCATAGTTACGTCAGGTCGTTTGCCCTCGGCTCGGTTTTTACATCGAATGGGGTCAAAAATTTAGGTTGAACCAGCTTGAACTCCGGTATCGGCCGTCTGTTCACCTCTCTAGGTCGTGATCTCATTCGATCATAACATATCGTAAAAGCATTTTTTTCATAGTTAATAGGTAAGATTCATCTGAAACCTCGAAGCAATATCTAAAAGTGTTAATATATTTATAGTTTTCATGTTAGAACTTACAGTGTTATTTTATAGGTACGTATACAACTTTCGTTAAATCTGTGTTAAATTACGGTACGCAGAGTTTGCACAAGCATTTAATTTCTAATAACATTTCTAAATCTAAACCGAGTGAGGAACCTGTAACTCACTAAATATACTTGAAAAAAAATAAAGGCACATGTAATTAATAAGTTACTGAACTTAACCTAGAGGAGTCTATTCAGGGTGCGTTTTATATTCAAGTAAAAAAATCCTGGTTTATTTTTTGATTGTCAACACCTTTTTGTGCTGTACTTTTACAGTAATATTTTCAACCGTGACGCTATCCTATCCCTTTCCTATACTTAGGTTTATACCGTTTTACTACATTTTCTATCGCCCTATACCGTCCCTCGCACACTGACCCAATGATGAACGCGAGAGGTCTAAAAAGGAAATCCTACTTGCTGCGTCCGCGCAACCGATACGCTAGTCTAGTTCGCATTTACGATTACCACCATTTAAATTAACATAATTCTGTGACGACTATCCAGTTTTCATACTAAGTAAATTCATATTAGTCTCCTTGATATGCGTCAAACATCGCGCACTTTACGAAATGTCTCTACGTAAAAATAGACTACTATACTATCTGGGAATTGTAATAGGAAGATAGCCGTACACGCAATTGATAGTCGACAAATATTTCAATTGATTTTGTTTGATGTTTCATTGTTATCGTTATCTCTGGTGTTATACATCTGGATCTGGAATGAATCGGTAGTCCTCTACTCCTCTATTGTTTTTGGATGTTTAGGTTTCATCAAAGTTTTTAGTTTTAAAATGTAACTGTCCTAAATATTACTACCATTATTACTACGCATTGCAAATTTAACATAATTGCAAATTAAATTAAAAATCAACTCAACTTTATTTGAAAGTATGTATACGCTGTTATTATATATATGTATTATCACTCTATCAATATAATAAAATTACATTTTCTTGAAATGCACAATACACAATTTATAATATTCAATCGACTAACCGTGATTCGTAGGCGTATCTTCGGACACCTGGTTCGTGCATTCGATTCATCATTTCGCTGGAGATAAAAACGTCGAAACTGAAATCTCGAGTCCGATCGAACCTGCCCAAATATGGCGCACGAAACGCACTAACTGAACAAATTTTATTACGGCCCGCTGTGAAATTGATATGAGCGTATAAATCAACTGGCCTCATAATTATAAAATCACAATGCGTTTCATTTGTGTATTGATTTATCTGAATTTAGCGAGTGACGTCGGGTGCGCGTGGGCAGGCGTGGGCGCCGGCGCCGCGGGATGTTCGTTAGAGACCTCTGCAGGTGTTAATTGCGAACCTTGTAGCTGCCACAAAAAGCACTAGACTAACTACGTCAACTTAACAGCAGTCATATAGAATCTCCTGCTGCAACATACTTAATGCACATTGAACTTAAATTATAAACTAACTAGAAAAACCAATCGAAAACTTACAGCCGAGTTTTTGTAATAGAGAATCTTTTCCCGAGATTTATTAGGTAGACATGAAATAAGCTTAGGCTTTCATGTCTGCTCAGGCTAGGCAATACTAAACGGTATCATATTTTTTCTGTTATCAGTAAAGGAAGATCCTGCAATTAATTGCTAAATACCTCTATTATATTTATTTATCGCTACATATATTCATCTAAACAACTTGGAAATTTAAAATGTTTTTGCGCTCCAATAAAAAAACACTCATAGTTTTTATTGTTATTTTCAATCATTGGAGTAGTAGCTACAATTATGACCCTTGTTGAAATCCCAGCGGTGCACCGGATTTGTATCTTAATCATTTTCAAAATTTTAATAATACGTTCAACTCTAATATTATGCTGTTAACCCAAACGTGCGAATGCGAAGCTCATACACAAAAATATTTATGAGGTGAATAAAAAGTAAACTTTATACCACATTATAATGACTCAGGTCCGCAAATGTGGCTAACGACTTGATCACATTTATGGAAAAAAAACTGACTGCTGACTCAACATTACTATAGAGTTCTTAAAACAATTAGATAGTTCATTTTGACCTATACTTGCTTCGAAACATTCTGGAAAACCATTTACTGAGAAAACTACTCAGTAATCCGAGAACGTTTCTTTGAAGGGAATAAAAAGCTATATTTTCATAGCAGCTTGCAAGTCTTTTGGGACGATGATACAAGATTTCGACCGATTCTCCAACGAAGCTGAGATAGTTTCTTGATGATGTAGGTATGCTACTTGAACGTACAGTTGTTAATTTGGACATGATGCTAGTTAATTAGGTATTTGCTGATGCTATGCTTGGTGATTGGTAGGTAAAAGTTCTACTTGAGGTTCAGTTCAGCAAAATCTGCTTCCCAATTAAATTTTACTGCCTCGCTGCGCTAGGTTTTCTTCCATTGAATATCCTCTTGTAGCCGTGTGAAATCATCCTGTCACAGGTTTTCAACTATTATCTGGTTACGACTGTTTGTTAGCTAGTTTATGTTTGAACGAATCGCTTAAAACCTTTAAGCAATAGAAAACATCTCTAAACATTTATGTTACATTGTTCACCAACTCCGTGGATTTGTTATTCACTGTAGTCAAAGATTCTGTCGGTCAAGAAGGTATCTCTAAATTTAAAATTCCACACATTTTTGTTTAATAAATATGCTGTACCTAATTGGTAAATATAGGTACTTATTCAAACGAACGGTAACTTAAATACGAAAACAATTTTATACTTTGTAAAAAAAAAAACCTAATCGTATAGGTACCTAAAAATAAAAGTATAATCAAGAGAAGCATGTATCAACCTCGCACGTGTGTAACTAATTATGCGTGAAACGAGTCAATTCCACCAATAAATGAAATAATTTACGAAGCGAAATAATTTGTTTCTGTCTCAAAATAACTTTGTGAAATTGTATATTGATGAAGACTTTTGCGTCACGGAGGAACATGAAAAAGCGATTGTTCGCGCCCGGCCGAGCTGTCAGTGCAGTGTCAGAGTCAGAGCGGACAGCTATAATGAGACGCGGAATGCTGCGCCGGCGCATCTACGAATGTTTCAGGGGCAGAATTCGTTATTTGACATGTTATTTCGGTGTACTTAGCTACTTTTGGATGTCATAATTTAAGTAAATTACTACGAAAAACTCAACTTGATAAACATTGATTGACATTGGCAACTGAAGTCATCAATCTTTAATATTAGTGCAGCTCTATAAGTTAAGAGAAGTACCCTAAATAGAGGTAATTAAATTTGTGACAATAATATTTAAAAAAAAAACTTTTTTTGGTCCATCTATAAACACCAGAATATTTTTTGCTATAAAGGAAAACGTAACGATCTAAACTGTTTAAACTCAGTCGGATTCACCCACGCTTTGCAGTCTTTATATTTTTTAAGTAAATTTCATTGTCGTCGATAGCAATCTGGTTTTTCGACATTCTACAAAGTATTATGGTTATATTTTGGTTTTGGGTTTATGTCTTTTATTCTGTATATCATACTCGAGATCACTGTCTTATTTCGAACGATTTGCTAACATGTCACTGCAGTGTTTCAGTTTTCTTTTTAAGCTAAGTGTTGGTGGTAGTGATTCGACGCCGGCGGAAGTCCATATTGGTATCCCGGGCGACCACCTCGCACAGACCCCCCTTGTCTGAGCCCATCACCGTGTCCTTTACACCTCGGGTTTACCTTCTATCTCAACACTAGCCATATGGCGTGCGGCGTAGCACTTACAAACGTTTGAAAACAGTCTATTATTGCTAAATCGGCGTGCCACATTAATTGTGACGGGCTGTTACTCTACAGATATCCCTCCCTCACCGGATCTCTGATCGACTTCCCCAGTTTTACGACTGCTTTCAGAACAGTGTTCACGTGTATAAATCGTTTAAACAAAATAAAATAACTGGCTATTTTTATGCAAACGCAGTTGTTTTTCTTCCTTTGGTCATTACATAATTTAAATACTTAGGTGCCTACTCCGATTTATTACACTTGCTAAGTTGGTTATAAATTCATTATTATTTACTGCGTAGATAAATGATTATTAATTATTGTGCGTAGGAGTACCTATTCAGATTCAGTCACAATATCTTGATCGTATCGCATCGCATACATCTTTCCGTTGCCTTATTTTATTGAATCCTGACTTGGCAGAACATTTGTAAATTGATGGTCACTTCTAATCCGTAATTTGCTGTCGCCCAAATTTTGACACTGGAAATGGGCCTTTGATGTTATCGGCTTCTGTACTTGCATTGATTATATTTAATAAAGGCAAATATATTCTTCACCATTCTGTCTTCAGTTGATTAGTGTTATGGGTTTCCACTTACATTGTTATATGAGGTTTTTATTTATTAGTACACAGCATAACTAACATTCTTCCCCAGCTCCGCACAATTCGACGCTATAGATCATCCTCATTCATGATAAAGCTACGTTTTTTGCTAGTACTACGCGTTTATCGGCGTGTCCTAACCTAACGATATTCACGCATTGCGCGGCTAGTCGAGTCTATCTAGCCAATTTCTACGGCCGCCACTAGCGTGTCTTCAGTGACGCCCGCGCTACGCCCTCTATTATTAAACGAGTTCATTGGAACATTGGAACATCTATTTGCGCAATTTGTTGCATAGCTACCAACTCCGGTGACCTTACTCCGTCTCAGAGTGCGCTGTGCTGTGCATCGCTGCAACGATACAACATCAGTGTTATCCGAAGCACTAACATTCCATGATGTAAGTACCTATATTTCGTACAGGAGTCGCGACGGTAGCGTATTCATATTTTTGAAGTAGATAGGTATTGTTGATTTACAGTGGTCAATCAGAAACTTACGGCAAAATTTGCACGTTCCAAGTCGGTCCCGCATAGACAAGTGTTCGAATTTATAGTAGACGTTTTGTTGCCGCGTGTGCGTGGCGCATGCGCTCTCGCAGTTTCTACACGCGCCGTCCATTCAATGCGCAACTAATTAAATATGTCCAGTGTTGTAGCTTCAGTTCCAGTAAATATTCCTGTCCAACGGCCCACGTCTTGTGGCGTATCTGATATGATTTCAAAGTCAAATTCGGTTTAAAATATCATCGAATCTCCAAGTCGAAAGGCGTGGAGCGGCGGCGGTGGCAGCGTTGTGACGGCGTGGCGCGGGGGGCAGCGAGGTGGCAGCGGCGCGAGTGTGCGCCAGTGCGCGTGTGTTGGTGCGGCCTAGGCTCGCCGCGGCGCGCCCCGTCAGTCGACGGCGACGAGTCGCGCGCGGCGTCTCGGCCACATCTCTCGCTCAGTGCTGCACGCTGCACCTGCCGCTGCACAGGCTTCGACAACTCCCGAGCGGGCAGCTCGGCGGTTTCAGCTTCGCTAGACTGATGCTCGCGTCAACCCCTTACTTTGTCGTACTGTTAAATCTGTGCGTACCGTGACTTCGGCTGGCCGATCGGCCGCCGCGTGCTGTGACAGTGAAATCGTGAGTCTAGCCGTATCGTGCGGATGTGCAGTGATGGATGAATAGACAGAGGCGCGTTCGTACCGGACCGCCCGCGCCGAATCGGCTGTATTTCTGGCTGAGTGCGAGAGTGGGCCGTCAAAATTGAGCCCAAACTGTATCTAGGTGGGTATCGTTAGCAGACCGGTGGCCGGAGCCGGCGCGGCGGTGAGAGCTGCTGGCAGTGGCCGTTGAATATTTATAGCTTGCAAGTTGGAAAGTGTCACTTGTCGGCTTGCATGGGGGCTGCGGGATTGGCGCCGCTCAGCTGATCACCACAGCACCATGTCGCTTCTTTTTAATAAAAAAAAACATGGTTTAGCGGACATCGTAATACAAAAATACAGAACATGTAGCTGTAAAATAAAATTGAATTTGAAATTTTCACACACATGTTTTGTAACAAAATATACCTACCACACGCGCCGATTCTATTTAACTTTCAAACGCTGGTTTACAAATGCAAACCACTCACCTGAATACTCTTCATTATCCATCTTTATCTAGAAATAATCTTCTAGGTAGGTAGGTATAATCTTCTAGGAAGCTATAAAGCGCAAGTCAGGCCGCACATGGAATACTGCTCACATCTTTGGGCTATCAGCTATCCCCTTGACTCCAACTCCTTGCAGAGACGCGCCAGTCGTCAACGATCTCCTACTCTCAGACCGGTTAGAGCCTCTTAACCTTCAGAGCGACTCTACATCTCTCTGCGTCTTCTACCGTCTGTATAATGGGGAGTGTTCAGAAGAACTGTTTTGACTGGTGCCTACAGCTTCCTTCTATCACCTCACCTCACCTCTCGTCATCGGCAGGGTGTTCATGCCCATTTCCTTGAGAAATTACGCTCATCTACGCGTCGGTTCTCTAGAACGTTTTTAGCGCGTACTATAGGCATTTGGAATGAACTCCCTGCTGAAATTTTCCCTCAGCGCTACAATATGGGGTGTTTTAAAAAGGGTGTCATTAAATAGGTACCTATCTTCGAGACCGTGACGCCTCTGGTAGGTATTACAAATGTCTATAGGCGGCGGTAACCACTTTCCATCAAGTGGGCCGTCTGCCTGTTTGTCCGTCTATAATAATAAAAAACGTAGGTATTTAGTATACCTACTTACATTTTCCGTTCAATATTTACCAAATACATTTTCACTAAGTAGGTAGTTTTTCAACGATGAAATCTCCCTTCTTATTTGAAAATGTATTTATTTTTCGTCCAGTCTGTTTACTCGTGAACTTTTTTCAGAACTAAGTATAAACCTAACCTTATGGGAATTGCATCAAGTTCATCAACCGACGCCGCCTCACAGAGCCAGCTTAGCCTTAGCTTTGTTAAATTGAATTATCGCAAGCCATCTTCAATACTATTAAACCGAAGGATTCCTCATCGGATTAGCTGCTCATATACACTGAATTGAAATGAAAAAATTACATTACACATATCCTTTAGTTCCGATGCCTACTCTCGGATGATAGAAAAAGTGCTTACCTAAGCAATTAAAGAAAATTTGTATTCCTTATCCTAAATCGACAACGCCAAGAAATTCGTCTCCTTGATCTTCCTTTACCAGTTTTGAAGACTTCCATAATTTCCGCGGCGAAAAACTTTTAATATTTTTGTAGCCCTCTTTGTTTCAATCATCAACTCGCCTTCTAATAGGGATGACGACAGGGTGAAGAAATCGAAATTCTAATTAGTCCGTCAGTTAGGTAATGAAAAAAATATTAGACACGTATTTTTTTTGTTTTATCAAATTAACAAAGAATGACCAAGTTAAAAAGCATTAAAATTGGAGAGTGGGGGCTAACTACGTCACCGTTAGGTATAAATCCTACCTAACCGTGACGTCACGCGACATTACAACTCAATATATCTCTGTATAAGTTTGATTACGTGAAAAAAGAAAAAATACGTATCCAATACTTTTCAATAATCTTTCCGATAGACTAAGGAAAAAAAAAAGTTGTCGTCATCTCTATTGCGTCAGATCTTCCGGCATTCCAGTTAACAGAGTTAAAAATAATTGTTTCGCTATCCTTAACATTATACCTATTTCGCAAACAATGCAAATTCTCATTATTCTCGGATCGCGATCTCGCTTTCCAGTTCTATAAATACCTACTTTATGTTACGGCGTTAATACACTCACGTTCCTGGAAAATAATAGTAAGGATGATACTATAAAAGCTAACACTTTTTTCAATTATGAAATTCCTTTCGACGTTATTAGCAATGGAAAGTAATTGTTTTCATAGCTGTCACCGACAATTGCTACTTGTCCATGCAGCCTGTTCGTCTTTTGTATTTTTCCATCTTTTTCCTCAAACGTACTTAAAGCCTACTTCAAATTGTATCTTTCATCCGTGTCTTACAATACCTACTAATTGGTTGCGTATTTCAACACGTAAAGTACACCGTATACAACGGTGCTCATACGTTACAGTGGGCATGGACACTGTAACGTATGAGCACCGTCGTATACCGAAGCTACGGTTACGGTCATGGTATGGTACGGCCTAGTGGGTAAGCACCTTAAAGCGTTTTATTTGATCACGTAAAGCCCTGCCTCGTTCTTGTTCTTATAAGTGTAACTCTTCTTTTCAGAAATATTTTCGCTTTCGGATGAGCCAATTCTTTCACATTTACTCATCAGATCCACAGAGTCCATCAATGACGAACCCAGGTTCGCTTTGGACGTAGTTCAAAGAGCAAACGAGAACTATGAAAAGTGCCAATCTTGAGAAATGGGACAAGGCCGCGGCCCCGATCCCACGCGGAAAGCTGAGGACTTCACTTGCACTAACAAACTACCTACTGATAGTCTCGGTTATACCTCTGATATTTTCAATCATTTGTTTTCTGTTACACAAATTGACTGTCTATCAAAGTTCACAATTCGCAATGAGATATAATGATTAAAATAGGAAGGAAGGAAAGGCAAATATTACCTACCATGCTTAATTTGATCACACACTCATATAGACACATAATAATTTCATAGAGGATTGTGTCACGACCTAACCGTATCGTTGAATCAACCCAATTACAAACAATATAAGGTCTCATATAACAAGCATCGGCTCTAGAATACTAAGCAAACGACACTAGTATTGCACCGACAGTCATTATCACTCGAGAGTCTCCACGCCACGCGTCAGTCGCTTGTGTCAACAGCGACGCGATTGCAGGTGCCTGCGAACCAGAGGGTCATTCACCTCCAATTTGGCTACACTACACACACAACACCCTAAGCTCCTATATCGCCATAGCTCTATTAGATACGGCGCGAACGAACAGAACGTCACGTGTCGGCTTTAAAATATCATTATATCTGTCTCTGTGAGCACGAACATTCATTACGGAATTAGGCAGGCTATTGTCAACAATGTTTGGGGTACCCGTCAACAACGCTACTCTTATTTATAATAGTCCACATCTAAGGATACTTTGTTTTCTTTCATGTCATCTATTCAGTCAACGTTTATTTGTATTTCATTGTCAATTGCACGTGGCGCCGGGTCACCTTTCTCCTTTACGTTTCTAGTGGGAGACCGCTAGCGGGGCGCGCGGGGGCCCCGAATCTGGGACAGATCGCGGTTTATTTCGGGGCCCGAATTGGGGCGTCCCGTTAACATCAGGGTTTCCGAGCCGCAGCCGACGATAGCAAAATAGTTGCTCACCTGAGTGGGCGGATTTTTAACCGATAGAGAGAAGGGTGTTATGGCCAAGGCAGCCACGACAATTGGCATTCAGCATACCGATTGTTGAATTAGACTTGTATTGTTGAATTAGTATTTTACTGTAAACAAAAACGCGATTTGTACCGTAAGTTACTTTTCTTGAGGCAACCAGTTGAAAGCAATTGAATTTAAAATCGAGTGACAAACACTGTATTAGGTATAGGGAGGTATTTTTTGTGGATGTAATGACAACAGACCATGTGATGTAGATACGTAACCTTTTTTGATGAAGATCATGAAGAACAGGCCGTGACAATTGGCAACAAGGGCACCTACAGAATCGAAAAGCTAATGTTGAAAATAATATTCAACTGCAACATTTGAAAAATTACATTATTGCTTCCATCATTTAATCAATGAATGTAACTAACACGCTCGTAATGCTGGTTTTTAATATCGTCGATATTAGGTATCGTACGGTACACGATACCCTTACTAAGCAAATCCAGTGAATGTGAACGTATACATACTTACTTAAGTAATTATATGTTCTTTGTATGAACAGTGACAGACAGCCCTTTTGCAAATGCAATGGTACGTATAATTAATTGGTATGTCGATGAGTGTTGTTGACAACTTACAATAGTGTCCTACCCAAATATTAAAAACAAACTTTTAAACAAATCTATTCCTACGGTCCTATAACCTATAAACCGCGAACCCTGTTTTGACCATTTCATGGACATGAACATGTAAAGTTTCATGGACTCGTTTTGAGAAGTTATTAATTACTTAGTTTGAAATTGAAACAAACATATTCCTCAACTTACTAGTCTTCAGCAGTCAGAGTTATGTAAGCTAAACAAATGGTACTTCTCATCGGAAAAAAGTTTCCTAATGTGCGTTAGTGACACCTAGTCATGACATTTGACACTTTACGCTGTCAATATTGATTTACATCGTCCAATGAGCAATGACTCAATACTTTGCGTTCTACAAATTGTAGATTTGGTAAGATTGGTTAAAGACTCGACCGGTCACATTGTAAATGAATGTTCAACATTTTACGTGTAAAAATATAAAAGGGAATTCCATGCAACCGCTGAGATGACGCAACGTATTTTAATTTGAGTACCCAAAATTAGATGTGGTCAAAAAACACATTAAGTTAGGGTTTAAGAAAAAATTTAAAGTCATTGACCCGAAAAAAAAACGAGCTCACTAAGGCATGCGCGCACCAAGGAGCCGTGCGGCGGCCATCGAATCGAATGCGCTATTAAGTCGCACTGAAGTTATAATTTCAACTACAATTTTTATTTAAAAAATATAGATTTAACTTCTGAACCAGTTGTAGTCTAACAACGCATTGATTCTTCAGCTTAGAATATAAAAATTAATTGCGAAACCAAACCGATATACTTAATGACAACATTCTGACTACACAGTAACTACGATAGTTTGATTATATATACCGACAGTAATAATCTAATAATACGAACCAACCTATCCAATTATGACGGGGCACCACCATAAATATTACAGTAAATGATTGCAGGAACTAATTTCGTATTACCAAACAATTGTCTGCCTACAAAATTGAATGTGCAAAAAAGTTTGAACCCACGCTCAGAAAATGATAATTGCAACCGTAACATGATTTAAATGGTAATCGAGAAATGAAATTACATACCTACTCAGGTGTACTGCTATAAGAATAATCTTAAGTATTAGATAGGTAGGTGTTCCTAAATTGATAACCGAAAAGGCTGCACAGTTTCGGATCATGCCGGTCCGTCCCATGCATTCCACAACTCGCTCACCCACAACGGAATGGACCGGTCATCGGACGAAACGTGATTATGCGTCCAATTTGATACGTCTGTTTCTGTATACGAGTGAAGAACTAGAGGGTGTTACTCGCTGTGGCAGGGTTATAAGAGGCGATACTGGTTGGCGAGGCGCGGTCTCAAGGTGAATCGCCCGGTCAACACACGCTCGCCGATCGAATGCCTAGACCAAACACTGCCGCGTGTTGCTAAACGATTTGGGTAAAACTAGAAGCAGCAACATTTCACAACTGTAACCAAACCTTTGTGGTGCGATTATGAATACTAAATCGGAGTTGGAGTTGAGGCCTTTTGAAGTACTGTTATTGACGTCATAATGAACAGCATATTAAATTTGAACTGCCTTCAATAAGCACGTGTCCCTCCCTAACCAGTTTTGCAAAGCATATTGAAAAGGTCTTTATTCCTTAAACTGTGCCCTTTGCACGTGTGGTATCAATCAATAGACAAAGGCAAAGTTAGTTCTACTTCGAACGGTTAGTTTTGAACCTAAAGATCGATGTCAATGGAACGCTCAATGGGGCCGCACGGCCGTTGACCGAAATAAAAATAAACATAAAAGAATCCAGTCACTAAGGAATTGGGAACTGGAACGTTTGAATGTAATGGTAAGTCGAACTATGATCCAGATTACAGGACTGGATGCGTAGCTGTCGAATTTAGATACGTTTTGATCAGAACCGGTTTTATAGTACCTATAGATCATGAATCAATAATAACGCTAATGTCCATAATGTTGTTGGAAATGTTAGGTATGCTGAAGAACTAGGTTAATGGATTTTAGATTGTAGCTTAAATGTATTAATCAAAAAAATATTTACTCAATCATTCGATTTGGAGCAGTTGATTCCTAATTAGATTCTTATTAGAAAATCAACAGGTTCCTTACAAGTACGATGGCAAACAATAGTGGTGATTGATTTTCTTAAATCTTTGCTAGACCTCCTGACAGTCGTTTCCAAATTGAAAGGTAAAGATATATAAAACAAAGAACCAAAAAAAGAGTTTTGCTCAGCGACAAGGAAAATATTAAATTAAGAAACAGAACAGAAGCACATTGCAAAGTCGACGACGTGATTGACAATGGGCAGTGCTTGTTCGTGCCACTTGCCCGGCGAACCGGCACTGGCAGATGTGAAAACCGGCCAAGGTGATTATAGGTTATATTATAAATACCCACGACGATCTGTTCTCACGTCGCAACAATGTAAATAGATTAGATCTACGAGATGCCATTCATAATTTTGTATTTTGTTACGGTTGGGACGTTGCGACCTGTCAGAGTAGAGTCTTCAATTGTTTTAAGTGATTTCTTGCCACATATTTAGCTTGCACTACTTGCAAGCTTAAATACAATAGATGTAGTAGAATAACATTATGAGATAATACAAACACAATATATATAAGTACCCAAGTAGCAAACAAGAATAGTGATTAAATCTTACATATCTTAACTTTGTCTTAAATCAGAATTAGCTAATAAAAAAAAGACTCCGTTAAGTCATTTTAGTCTTTAAAACTAAATAGTTTTAAGCTACCGCTACTTTAGCAAGTTAAGAATACCTAAATCCTAGTTAAGTATTTTAAAAACCATTTAGTATTAAGTGCGTCCACACTTAAGTCTAAAAATGATTCTTTTACTCTACTCAGATTATTTCAAGACTCACTAAAGACTCAATGGTATAATCAAAGTATCAGTTTAGAATTGCTAAGTAAAAATTGAATCTGTAGACAAACTTAGATAATCGTAACACTATAAGTTCTAGAAATTGCTTTTGTGAAGAATATTTTATTCTTTTATCCCTAAATTTAATAAGCTTTAAGTAAAAATAAGCTTAACGGGACGCTTTTCGACAAAATAAGCCAAGTGAAAGATAGATGAAATTAAAAAAAACTACTTCAAAAAATTTGTTTTTCATCATTCGGCGAAATATATAAAACTAGCTTTTCCCCTCAACTTCGTATGCGCAGAAATATTAAAATGAAAAATCCCGTTTTTTCCCGTTCCCGTGGAAATTTCGCAAACTCCTTTCTTAGCTTATGCCTACGTCATAACATGTACCTGCATGCCAAATTTCAGCCCGATCCGACCAGTGGTTTGGGCTGTGCGTTGTTAGATCACTATGTCAGTCAGTCAGTCAGTCGGCTTTGAGTTTTATATATTTAGATTAACCTCAAATTGTGTGCGGTGCAAGTGATCAGTGCTTTAAATATGTTAACAGTGCGACATCTTGGAGTGAGATTTGGAGTGAGATTTGGAGTCTATTACCCAGTAGCTATTACCCAGTAGCTATTAAAAATTGATCACGAGACAGTAGAGGATACTTAAAGCGTCAAATTTGGAAATGGAAGTAGCGGACAGCAGTGATTCTGATTGCACGGCAATTTACGATCTGGGGGCACGGCAGTGCCCCTGCCAAGAGGAGTCAACGGAAGCGTAGGGCATTATATCTACCTTGTCTTGAAACGTTTTGTCGTATTTTCGTAGATTCGGTCTGGCAATTGCTAGACTATATTTTTTTTAGTATGGAAATATGGATATTTTTTTGTGTTTGGCCAATTAGCTGAATAAGTGATTGAATCCATAAATAATAATAATAATAGGATAAAAAGTAGCCTATGTCCTTTCCCGGGACTCCAACTATCTTCATGTCAAATTTCATCCAAATCGGTCCAGCGGTTGAAGCGTGAAGAGTTAACAGACAGACAGACAGACACACATGAGTTACTTTTGCTTTTATAATATTACTAGCTTCTGCCCGCGTAGAATTTGGTTATCGGGTTTCCGCGGGAACTAGACATGCGTTTTTCCGGGATAAAAAGTAGCCTATGTCCTTTCCCGGGACTCCAACTATCTCCATACCAAATTTCATCCTAATCGGTCCAGCGGTTGAAGCGTGAAAAGGTAACAGACATACAGAAAGACAGACAGAGTTACTTTCGCATTCATAATATTAATATGATTATTATTGTTTAGTTATTATTATTATATAGATCTGCTGTTATATATCTATTTTTATCGTTATCTTGAAATTTATCTTTTTAATTCCATTTATTTGTATCCGGTACTTAGTTTTTTGTTCTGACGAGACGTATACAATCTCTAAACATTTGCGATTTTTATTATTATTTTGAGTATACATATTTAGATAAGTACTTTAATTAATATTTTCATTAATTTGTACCTAATATAAGACCATCTATAAGATCTTAGATTTAAGTTTAAGTTAGGGACTATACATCCCTTAAATGTGATTTTAGTATGTACCTATATATGTATTTTTATACATATTAACGTAAATTTAATGTAAATCTATATGTTTAAATTTTGAAAAAAGGCCTTCTGCTGAGTTTGTTGCGGCGCTTCTTCTCAAGCAATGGGTCTAGGAAGCGCTGGTAAATTCATTTCTGTTAAATTCATTTAAAAGTGACGTGTAAAAGTGCCCAGATGTGGCCTATTTGCTGAATAAATATTTTCATTTTCAATATAGATGTACAACTAGTAAAACTTTAGATTTTATTAATATCTAAAACTAGCCGATGCGTGCGACTTCGTCCCGCGTAGACGTAGAATTTGCGTTCCCGATGATTACCTACACATAATAGACGGTTAGTTATATTGAAAGTATTGAAAAACTCATTTGATCCGTGAAAAACCCGTTCCCGTGGAAATATCGGGATAAAAAAAAGTGTTATTTCCCGGTTCTCAAACTATATAAAACTATCTCTATACCGAATTTCATCATAATCGTTCCAGCCATTTTGTCATAAAGAAAGGACAAAGAAACAAAATTTTCCTTTCTTTTCTTTAAAACATCTTATCTCATCAGCTAATTGGCAAAATATATAAAAAAAAGCACTAAACGATTATAGCCATGCGTTTGAAACTATGTATAATAGAGGTACTCTATAGTCATAATATAACTACTCAACATTTCGACTTTCTAGCACTATCCATGACGAATCTTTAAAGGTACCTATGAAAATACGATTAAAGGCTTTGAGAAAAGGTAGGTGTGCCCAGCGCTTCTGTTGACTCGTCTTGGCGGGAGCACTAGCGTGCCCCCAGACATCCCATGAAAAACATTTTACCTATCTAAAATGCTACGTAGGTAATGTGTCGCCTCTTAGATACTTACTGCCTAAATATTGCTTGCACTGTACAAATTTTTAAAGATATCATTGAGAACAAGCGTGTCGTTCAAAAAGTCAAAATGTGGGGCGTTTCGTTACTCAATTTTAAGCACAAAATTCACGCCTGGTCTTTCTGTTGATAAACCGCTATGAGTGTCTGCGTCACTGTCACTAAACGGCCTGGCCCTACATTTTGACTTTTTGAACGACACAGCTTGGCTCCCCGTGAGATCTTATATAACTTCTTCGCAGCGCAAGCAATGTAGTATACTCGTATTAGTATATAGGTACTCGCTTTGGCATTACATTACATAAAAATGTTTTTGGTGGGATGGTTCTTCTTGCATAAACAATACCGTAAATTTGACGGTAAATTGTATAAACTAAATCAAAGTAAAGATTATTTAAAGTCCATTAAGAATTAACTAGACCTACACTAATTCGGTTTTTAGTATAAGTTAAGTATCATTTCTCTAAAGCGGTACTACTCCAAATGCAATTTGTCTATACTTTATCTAAAGTAACCTTACAAAATCAGTATTGTCTAAAGTCATACTTCGTTAAGAATAGTAAGACTTAACGCCATTTTGCACTTTAAGTTAGAAAAAATATTGAAAAATTCCGACGCTAAATCATAAAAAATAAAGTACATTGAAGTTAGATTTTTGTTTTAACATGTTAGTGTTGTGTTAGTGTTTGTGTTATATCTCCAACGTATACGGAAAAGTAGTATTCTGCGCTGTATGTAAGTAAAATTTTCATTTAGCAACAAAATATTCCAAATATTTAGTGCTTATTTTCCAGTATTTTGTAAGCCCGTCTGTTTTATAGCACTTTCGATCAATTTTACACGATAAACAATCATGCGTTATAGTTTTCAAGTACCAATAGGGACATAAAACGGTATTTTATAAACGTAAAAAATAGTTAGTTAATCGCCATTTCGATAAACCTACAATGAATTCTCTTTTAAGTAAAAGAGTTCGCCATGTTTTCTAAAATAACAATTCCATAAGTAAAAAAAGTTTTAAAATTTTCTTTGTTAAGAGATGATCGAATTAGTACAACTCGGTGTTAATAGTATTAAGTAAGTATTAAAGATATCTTTAAGCTTATTTTTTGGTATTAAGTCAACCTTAAAGATATCTTGAAATCGAAGTTAAGAGATCTGTTAAGCCCTCAGTCTTAAGTAGGGTTAAAGTCTGTCTAAAGAGTAGTATTAACTCTTTCTTAAAATTGACTTAAATACTGTGCCCACTTTGTCTTAACTCAGTCTTGGAGATATCTTCAAGATATCTTGAGGGACATAATAGTTTTAGTCAAGACAACTGATAGAATTAGTAAAATTTTCTTAAAGATATCTATAATTCCTTTTTAAGACACTTGATTGCTACTTGGGTAGGTACACATATCGTGCAAGAAAAAACTTTTTTTAATAGGTAGGTTAGGATTATTCTTTTAGAAGGTATAGATAGATGTAGCAATAGGTGAGGAAGAAGGAATTATAACGAGTACTTTTAGAAATATTGAAAAAGTTTTAGATAGGTAAATATGAATATTTCGACGGACAATAAGTATGTGGCCTCATCGCAAGCGATAAACTTAATCTTACGGGACTTGTTCCTAACCAAGTGAGTTTCAATCTTGAATGGCACTTCGTAAACTTCGTCATGATAAGCCACGTCGTCGCCCGCCACTATCTTCTGACACACTCCAACCAACCCTTCGGCAAATTATTGATCGCTGTCCAGAGTTTACGTTACCTATTTCGTTTTATGTAACCATATGTAACTTAGCTACTCGTCATTACGTAGGTATACTAGGATCGCGTGACATCGTACTCTACATGTACATAATTGAAACAAACGGAAATAGTACGTACTTTTTATTAATAAAAAAATGAAAAAACTCGCGGGACTTTAGTAGGTAGACTGTATTTTTGCAGGAAAAACGTAAATAACTCGGGCGTTTTCCCATGCCGTTACTTTTTTAACTCTGAATACTATTTACGGACTATAATATAAGTCTGTTTCTGCTACCTCGAGATACCTATTACCTAGACAAGCTTTCTTTCAAGCGGATGCTGCGTAAGCATTTGTTTGAGCAGGTCACGTAGATTTGGAATCCTTCATGTATTTTTCTTAACGTCGTACTTCTGGTTTATGCATGTTTATTTTTGATACACTTAATATTTATGTAAATTTATCCCCTTGTGGATTTTTTTTATCATCTTTCTACTATAGCTGTTGTTTCTTTCTGATATGGATGCGTCTACTCATTTTCTTTTCGGTTTTGGCCTTATGGTTGACTGGTCGAGAATGTCTTTAGGCATTAAGTCTGCCAATTGTATGCATTTGTAAATAAATAAAGATTTTTGAGATATTTGGTACATCATAGATATTTGAGATTTGAGACTGAGTATATTTACCCATACTGCATCGGATAGATTATTATTGACCCGTACATTATTCGACATCGACACCACATCCTCCATCATCGTAAAATCTACAACCTACAGTCAATTACACATATTATCTTTATTACGTTCACCGGCATCGAACAAATTATTTGCTATCTTAAGTAATATTTGATCCAGTTTTCCTTCACAACCCTGTTACGCAAATTATGAAAATTAAGTAAGACGTTTATCCCATAAGGTTTGGCACGAACTTTTGTGGGGTACGCACAATTTTGTCGGCCCGCCGTCGGCGAATGTCGGCACGTGTAAGCCGGAAACTGTGTAAGTAGGAAGCTATTGATCAGGGCGCGGGGAGGAGGGAGGGGCGCCTAGGGCTGCCAAGCTGACCGACAGCGAAGGCAAAACTTGGCAAACTCCTATTGCTTTTCTGATTTTTTAAAGAATTATCGGCAGCTGTTTTAAGAGATTCATCTGCGTGAAAGGTTTTGAAATGAGCGTTCATTAATTCTTGTTAAGCTTCATTGAAATTTATGATCATCTTAGTTGGAAGGGATGCTTCAGCTCTTCTCTCATCTTGTCTGTCAGAAGGCGAGATACGTGTTGATCACTAATACTTGAGGACCCGGGGAATCCGGGGCAGCAGCCCTGCCTGAGGCCGAGAGGTGCGGTCGTTTGGGCGGTGCGTGCGTTCCCCTCGGCCTGAGTTCAAGGGCAAGGCCCGCCCCCATTCAGCTAGAAACACGTGCCCGGAGGTAAATATAGTATTACCCGTTACGCCATCGTTGTAATACGCCCGCCAAATTCGCGCGTCATTCGGTTTTCTTAAATCGCGGACGCTGAGTCACGACATCGCGTCTAGCCCTGTTCCTGGTGCCATATACATGTCTGCTGGAGCGATTTATATGTAACTTTATGTTCTCATGTTGATTTTATCAAATCAACGGCTAGATCTAAATTGACTTTAAAATATTTTCATTCGTGTCACCTTGTTTACAATTTTATCGATTTATGAGTCAGCCTCCGCGGTTAACCCTAAATTTGATAGCGTCCAATAAATATCCTGTAGGTAAGTACATTCTTTTTAGGGTTCCGAAGTCCACAAGGAATCCTTATAGTTTCGCTATGTCTGTCCGTCCGTCCGTCCGTCAGGCGCAGCATAGCTCGGAGATGCTTAGTTGTAGAAAGCTGTAATTTGGCATGAATATAAATTAAATACATATTAGTTACACTGATAAAGTGGTATAATAAAATTAGGAAATTATTATTTACTAGCTTCTGCCCGCAACTTCGTCCGCATGGAATTCGGTTAATAGCGTTCCCGCGGGTATTGAACGTTAAACTATAACAAACTATATACGAAAACCTTCCACTTGAAACACTCAATCTATTAAAAAAAACCGGATCAAAATCCGTTCCGTAGTTTTAAAGATTTAAGCATACATAGGGATATAGGCACAGAGAAAGCGACTTTCTTTTACACTATGTAGTGATTAGGGTATCTCCCCTACTCGTAAAGTGGGGATGTATTTTTTTCTTGCGTGTGATGTCGTTGTTAGGCCTTGAAAAATATTGTGGGTTTGGTTAAACCATTTTTTCATTAATTGCTATTTTTTGTTAGAGTTGAGTGGATGGCTGAAAACTACCTTTCACGGTTTTGGCATATACCTATAACGTAGTTGAAATGAAAACTATCACAGCTAAATAGGCTGTACAAGTTTACGAGTCATAGTCGACCAACTTATGAAATGCGTACGGAAAAGTCAAAAATCAATTTACATACCATTGAAAATTAATTACTAATATATCGTTGTAAGCTGTGTAAAACAGGTTTTAAATGTTAGTTATGAGCCATGTAAGTAATTTTACATCACCCTTGGCCGTAAAGTGGGATTTTCTTCCCGCTACGCGGAGAGAAAATCTCACTTCTTGGCCAAGGCAAGACGTAAAACTTGACAAACCACGGGCGGTAATTCGTAAAGCCCCAGATCGCATATTTATATACACAGAAACCTGCGATCTGGGACATTTACGAATTCACCACCCTAGGTCTGTAATGTACTATTAAATATACTTTCTCAATAATAATTATCCATCGTAATGACAATTAAATAAACAATGATTTTTCTCGAGCGGCAAGGGCGTCGGGCGGGCACGTCATACCGCAGGCAGACTAGCTAAGTGCTAACTCTTAGAAAGGTACTGTGGGCATCGTCAACTTCGGAAACCTATAGGTACATTGCGCGTGGCCCGACAAGCTCTCGGCCGGTTTTAGATTTTTTCAAATTGTATACTTTAGGTTATTTATTGTTTTTAGGGTTCCGAAGTCCACTAGGAACCCTTACAGTTTCGCCATGTCCGTCCGTCCGTCTGTCCGCACTATTGCTCGGAGATGCTTAGTTCTAGAAAGCTGTAATTTGGCATGAATATACATATTAGTTACGCTGACAAAGTGGTAAAATAAAATTTTGAAATATATTTTTTATAGGGTACCTCCCCTACTCGTAAAGTGGGGATGTAATTTTTTTTTCCTGCGTACCCCATGGTGCGGCATATCGTTGAATAGGTCTTAAAAAAATATTGTGGGTTTGTTAAAACCATTTTTTGATTAAGTGATGCGTTTGTGAAATATTAAGCTTTAAAGTGCTATTTTTTGTTAGAGTCACGTGTCCCCCCCCCTGCCAGCTAAATCGTGGGATTTGGATGGCTGAAAAAAATCACGGTTATAGCATATATAACGTAGTTGAAAGGAAAACTATCACAGCTAAGTAGGCTGTACAAACTTACGAGTAATAGTCGACCAACTTATGAAATGATTAAAAAACCAATGATTTTTCTCGAGCGGCAGGCGCGTCGGGCGGGCACGTCATACCACAGGCTAGCTAGATGCTATTAAGTCTTAGAAAGGTACTGTGGGCATCGTCAACTTCGGAACCCTATAATTTGCGCGTGGCCCGACACGCACTTGGCCGGTTTTTTAGGATTCAAATTCGCACTAAGAACTCGCGTAAGTCCCGTGGAAATTTCAGGAAATCCTCTCTTAGTGCTCCCCTAAGCTCTATATGGAACCTGCGTGCCAAATTTCAGCTCTCTAACGACCAGTAGTTTCAGCTGTGCGTTGATCGATTAGGCAGTCAATCAGTTTCTTGTTTCATATATTTCGTAAATATAGATTGTGGTTATGGATAACGCTAGTGTCTGAAATGCCGTGGTGGCCTAGTGGTTCGACCTACCGCCTTTCATGCCGAGGGTCGGGGGTTCGACTCCGGCTCGCACCTCTAAGTTTACTTATGTGCGAAATTCAATTTTAATTTACCACTGAGCTTTTCGGTGAAGGAAAACATCGTGAGAAAACCTGCACGCATCTGCGAAGTAATTCAAAGATGTGTCTGAAGTCCCCAATCCGCACTGGGCCCGCGTGGGTACTCAAACCCTCTCGTGATGAGAGGAGACCTGTGCCCAGCAGTTGAACGCAAATAGGCTGTAGTAGTAGTAGTATTAGCTAAACCTCAACTAAATTATACCAGCAAGGGGATCGCAGTAACCTCGTCCTGGTTTTTCTTAACAATAGGTAATTCCATTAGTAATACCTTACCTACCTTTTTTGCGTAGTAAAATATTTAAGTGCATTCTTAGTGCATTATTGGTATGAGGTTATCTTCAGGTACCTATACAATTTGTACATTATATTCGTAAAATGAATTTGTAAAAACGGTATTATGCTTACAAATAACTGCACTGGACATATTACAAACAACGATTTGTGAAACAATATTTACAGTAATACAATGTTGCTGACTGCGGCCGTTTATTATCGGAGTCCGCGAGTTGCCAAGCTGTATTACAGTTGCGATGGCCTATATATTTGGGAAATGGCGGGCCAATTCTTTTGGCATTGCTTTACATTATGGGCTTCATAAATTATGTCTACCTGTGTTTCATTTCATTGTGTAAGTGTTCTATAGGGACACAGTGTATTATTATCGCTATAAAATCTTGAATAGTAGGTATTTCAGGTTCAAAAACAAAATGAAAAGAAAATATAATAAGATAGGATCATCCAAACGCACTAGACGTTACATTCCACAACAACCGGCTGTGTAATAACAGCACGAGTATCATGATTATAATTCCGCGACGATGCGCCTTTCAGACTGCAGCAACCGGCATTCAAAGCAACCCTTGTACGTGTTCTCCTATAAACATAAACATGGAAAACGCACAAAGCCTCGCGGCGTCGCTGTCGGATAAAGTCGTAGAGTTTCTTTTGCTAGACGAGCTAGACTGGCGTCGGGGCCGCGCGAGCGAGGGAGACGGAGCATGCACGCCGATCGTTAGCCCTGATCTTCAGCGCGCCACAAACACACAGCCCGACCGAGAGCGAAATTGCAGCGAGAATGCACCTAGCTGTGTTATTATGCTGTCGCTCCGTTCATAAACGGCCTACGTGAAAGCATCCGCCAGTTCAGTTTGCAACTAAAACCGAGGCACCTAGATTGAGAACGGCTCGAGGAGGTTGTGAAACCGGTTATTTTCTCCGAACAAGCAATTGTGGACGTTGTCGTTGCGCCATAAGTTCCGTTCGCGCCGTGCGGCCAGGAACGCAGTGGATTCTGTACTCTTTTTATATATAGCCTGCATTGCATGCGGCCGGCGGCGTGGAGTGGGTGTATAGGTCGCTCGCACGCACTGCTGAACTAGTCTGAGGGCTTCCTATTATCGATTGACTGTGCACCGCGGCATCCTCCGTGCCAACTTACACGTACAAGTTTTTCTTGATTTTCCGCCGCGTTGGGATCCGGTTTCTCTTTCGCAGAAAGCTTATCTAAGTGAAACTTCTCATTTGAAAGTATGATGCGCGTTTCACTTGGTATTGTTCCAGTACCAGCTTTTCAAGCTTATTAACTGGATGTGTTGGGAACATCTGTAGTTTGGGAAAATCTGTACGTATGTCTTCTTTTACGGAATTATTGGAATAGTGAACCACTTGACATAGTGGAACTATTTCACTGATAATTATATTTGAACTTTACTCTAATTAAATCGTGTTTATGTTGATATGGGTACTGTAGGTAATTCGATCGTTTGTAGTCTTCTGGTGTGGGCTTGTGGGGGCAAAGGGCTCGGGGTGAACAGGGCCGCGCTTACATACCTTACATACACACGTCCTATGTCCACCCAAATCCATTTATGTTGGCATCTAAACTAGTTATTAAATAAACTTTCAGATTAATCATTACATATATATAAATAGAAATTGATGTGATGATGAGGAAATGCCCAGCATCAATGACCTGAGCAAACAATTAACAACCGTTGGAAATAATGGATATAACAACTTGAAATTGTTAGATCAGTTGGTTTATAATATCCAGGTTTAGTTTTCCTAATGAGAGTATGTTTGTTTAGGTTACTTTAAAATGTAGGTAACGAAAATTATAAACTAGGTAACTGAAGTTGCAATTTTAACATTTACAACCTAAACAGTCTACCAACCTATACGACGAGTATGGGATAGGTGACGACATCCAAAGTAAATTGTAACCAACTTACCATAACGAGGTCTTAGATTAAATACTATTGTTGACATTACACACACATTCATTGTCATTTTTCTACAAAATTGTCAAGACAACAATAGCATAATCATATAGAAGTGATTTTTCCAACTCTAGCGACGTAAGAACTTGTCCATGTTCAATTCACCAAGAAAAAAAACCAGCATTAAAATAACAATTTAAAATGATTGCTAGCCTTAAATGATACTTCATTTAACGGTTTCGGTTTACTAAAGGGCCCCATCCCAGGGCGTGTTGGAGGACGTAAAATGTTAACATGGACAACCTGTAATCAGAATCGGGTGCCGCAGTCGCTTATAGTTCGAATGGCATGTTATTGTGTAAAATTACACTTCTGATAGTTCTTCTGATAGTCAAATTATAGACCTTTGTGGGAACACATCTGCTTCTGAACAACGTTATTCTTTAAAACATTGTAGACTACCAAGTCTACCGAAGTCATTTTGTAACAACAAGGACCAAAATACCATTTCTAAAGCGCCTCGCAAATCATAACGACCATAAACCAAAAACGCTGCATAAAATTCCCCTCGGAAACACGGAGAAATGCATCGCTAAATATAGCACTCGGGAAGCGTTGTGCGTGGTCAGGGCTCCCCCCTTGCAGCGAGGGGGGACAGGGCTGCCAGGGTACCTAGGTCACAAGTGCGCACTAAACGACGCGTTGAGGCAGGCTTGGCGCTTCAATGAATACGCGCCATGTTTTGGGGGAGGTTAGTTTTGGTAATAATTTGTTTACTCGGTCAAACGTAAGAGGGCAACTTAGCAATAACTAAATTAATTGGTTTTCATTATCAATCAATCAATAAGCAATTCCAGAGCCAGGATTCATTATGTAAACTATGTACTGTGTTAGTTGCCAATATTTTAATTTTTTTAGGAGGTTCCATGTCCTTAATAAAGAAGTTCATTCATTCGCTCTATTCATTTCAAATGGTCGTAAATGTTTTAACAGTCATATTTTAGTCAGGTGAAATATATTTATAAACTTTTTATAGTTATAACCTTTAAAACTTTTCCTTCCTTTTCCCTGTTAATAGTACATTACAGACCTAGGGTGGTGAATTCGTAAATGTCCCAGATCGCAGGTTTCTGTGGCCCGAACCGAAGGTGAGGGCCATAAATATGCGATCTGGGGCTTTACGAATTACCGCCCGTGGTTTGTCAAAAGTTTTACGTGTCTTGCCTTGGCCAAGAAGTGAGATTTTCTCTCCGCGTAGCGGGCAGAAAATTCCACTTTATGGCCAAGGGTGATGTAAAAGATGATTACAAGATATTACCTACTCGAAATATGTCTCCACACCACGCAAACTGAAAGTTTTTCCAGTCTTCTGGGGAGACATCTCTACCGAGCTGCTATATTTGTTGTTTCTGAGCTTTCAGCAGTCATCGCGTCAACCCTAACATTTTATATATAGAGGGAGGCATACCTAAGGGAGCTTGCGTGCGCTGCTATGCACATAATATACATGCGTAATATGAACGCAGACGCATATATATGCAACGCAAGGTCTGAGTTGTTCGGTCACTCGAGCATTTCGCTCCGCTTAGGATTTATGAAATGATGCACTTTTTAAAGGTTTGGTTTTGGTTCTAGGCAGAAAATTAGAGTTAGTTAAGTGCATTGGACTCAGAAATTGGATTAGTATGAGATGCAAAGTTCTGTTACGGTACGGCGAACTATTGAAGGGTACAAGACTCTCACCAGATTGAGATTTGGACCTGTTTCTACAAAGTTAAGTTCGGGTTAGTTCCAGTTGTTTATTAGGCTAGATTATTCTTAAACTCGCACATACAAATTAAGTATAACAAACAGAATGATGTCTCACTATTTTTTTTCTAATTGGTCTCACTTACTCCGTACTCCGTGGTCAAAGGTTATCGAGAAGACCAAGAAGTGTCTTTTAATGTCTTTGTGACAGCTATTTATCGGAATGATTTGATTATGTTTATGAACTCTGTGGATATTATAGTTTTCTTTCAAAACAATTAGGTACATCGTTGTTGTGGAGTTATTTGAGTTTACATGAGGAACTAGGCAATTAGTTTCAATTAATGTTTTAAAAAAAGTGGCATTCAAGGCAGAATTTAAGTTTTTATATCTCCTGGACGCTTGAAATACGTATAGGTATTAGGTAGATGTGTAGAGTCCTTAGGTAATTAAATATGCAAGTTTTAGTTACCATATAACTCAAATTTCGCTGAACATGTGTTAGTAGCGTTTGGTAGGAAATTTGTAGACAATTTTTATACACATTTCCATGCAATTCTCACATAGATAGTGGGTGGAACATTGACCAAAACCTTTCACTCTCTGTGCCACCGATAAGTAATAAAGCCGGTTTGAACATTGCTCAGAAACTTAAAATTAGCTGCTCAGAATTATCAGTAAAACCTGAAGGTTATCGTCGTATGCCGCTTGGTTTGTAATTAAGTACTTAAATAAAAACAAAAACATGGACATGTATATTGTATAAAAATGTTTTTGACCAATTATTTAACTTATTTAGCTATGTATGTACCTAATGCGTTCACTTCAGTTCAATAAAGATTTTATAGAATTTGTAAATGATTAAAAACAAAAACATGGACATGTAGATTTTATAAAAAAAATTGACCAATAATTTAACTTATTTAGCTATGGATGTAATGCGTTCACTTCAGTTCAATATAGATTTTATAGAATTTGTAAATGATTGTTGTGTGTTGTTTCAACAGCAGGAAGTTTTTAATTATTTTAAAGAAAATACCATAAATGTGTTGTTTTAGTGATGATTTTGTTTCGGATGAACACTAGTTTCGGGGGTATTATTTGTCAATAAAACGTACTGGTATCTACATATTTCATAAGAAAATGACTTATATTTCGTAAGAAAAAGCTGTATTTTTTAACGCTATCGTTTTCCTTAAAGCAAAATCGTGTAAGTATCCGCTTATATTTGCAAACAAATTAGGTACTTCCGTGTTTCGATTTGGAACATTTTCTGTAGCGTTACAAAATATTTTTAGGCGAAATTACGCCTTTTGACGACATTGGCACATAGTTGAGTAGGAATATAATCCTTATAAAAAGAAAATACTTAATTGACAACAGGAAAAGAAATTTGGAAAAAATATCAGCAAACAAGTGAAAGAAATAAGCGGTGCGTTTGAGGATCATACACATATCTTTTTCATGACGATACGTGGTTGAATGAGTGTCAAATCTTATTTGATATTTTATTATTTGAAACTCCATTTAGTGACTAATTGACTTAGGTACTTAGGTTACCCACAGTCCCAGACAATACGCATTACGAAATTCCAACAAAAAGTGTTACCGACTCCAGAATAACTCGCCGTCTGCTACTATGTATAAATCATTTAGTTAGCAATCTAAGCTATAGGTATGTAAAGAGGCCGCGAACCCACAAGCGGGTTACGTGTGTGCATATAACTTATGTCCGACACTTACGCGAGTGCGAGTGTTGTCAGTGTGTGTGTGTACACTGTACATCGGCATGCAGTGTGTGTTGCCAGTATTATCGTAGACGATTCACTGAATACCCGATTAGAGTGTATCAGGCACTTTGTAATGGAATGGAAATTTAGAAAAGACCACTCCGATATTGTTTTCGTCTGGCTTCTGACGTCTCGTATACTAAGTGTTACCTGTGGGATAAGTACTTATTCAAATTTGTACAATCGATATAAAATGTCCTTAGTCTTTCTTAATGATCTTCAAGTCCATGTGCCTCTGTCTGACAGTCAAAGTATGTATCCTAAATCCGATATTGATTGCTTAAATGAAAATATCATGTCTGATCTTTAGGTTTAGTGTTAATGTTCACACTGTCTCATTCAATAAACTACTTTCACATTTAATGCTGCTCTGCTATTACTTTTGACAAATTTCTGCTGATGTCAGACCAATATTAACCTGCCAACGGCATACAGCACAAACAGAACGTTGGAAGGTTTCCCAGTAGGTGAAGTGACCTGGTCAAATTATCGTGGAGCCACTGCACATTTTTTGGCTCGTTTGGGAGTTCTAATATTGTTAAAAACCTCCAGTCAAGCCGAAAAATATTTAAGCGAAACTTTAGGTATCTTAATTCCATTAACGAAGCATGTAATCCTGTGATGCCTTGCTTTTCAAAGGCAGAGATAGCGAGATGGCATTGGGTTTTAGACGCACATATAGACGATGGATCTACATGTGCAGAAGACCATCATACTCTCTACGGTCGACCAGCGAGGCGGGATACAAATCTTCTACCGACTTAAAACAGACTGAATGCTGATAATCACTATAAGTAATGTATGCCATCCCTGCAGTAATATAGAATCACTCCAAGTGGTCTCATCGACTGCATCTTTCTTACCAATGTCATTCGCTGTGCATCAGTGACGTGTTGTGGGCGGCTCCTAGGTTATGTTAATCTCGTCACAATACGGGCTTACCATTGTGCCAACAAAACAATGGTCAACTAGGGCTTCATCATTTAGTTTTTATGTTTGGTTATATTAAGTCTCAAGAGATTGTGTATCATTAGGGAGTTTCTACTCGGTGGCGATGTTAATTAAATCGTAAGCTGATGATAATCCTGACTGTTTTGAATTTTAAGTTAATGGGCAACTTAATGCAGTGAGTGGGTCGTTAATAGGCTGTTGTGGTGGTATGGTGGTGGTGTTTGTTAACTTAATATGGCATTATAGATTTGTACCATTGCTATGTGGGATACGTGAGAATCGTCCTAGGAGCATGGCTAGGCTTAAACCTCACCAGTAGATCGATCGGAATCTTTGATACATTGTAGCCCTCAATACATAATCTAGCAGTCCTATCCATAGTACGAGATTTCAGTGTAACGTTAAACCCCCTCAAAGTATGGCCTCTTGCGTTGCTAATGTCCATTTTCTCTGAGCCCGTCTGCCTGTCTCTTTGGCTATAAAAAACAGATATTGGCCTGAAACCCCATAGAACTAGCTACACGCTTGGATGGTAGTTGCGTAAGCAGTGTCATTTACCTCACGTCCTTCGCCACGCTTCCCGCTTTACGCGCCATCCGTTCCACGTTATCGAAGAACGTGACGAGACTCCAGCCTTATCGGTCGGCCTGTCCGTCTGTCGTGTCCGATAGTTCAGACGTTTCTGGAACTGGGATGCATTTTGCGTCTGTTATATCCCGTTCCCGGAGTTAAGGCGCATATGTACGGTATGAATATGTCTTTCGTGATCAATGCTTTGAGGTCACGGCATCAGTGATACAGAAACTATGTTACTTAGTGAAACATCAAGTACTCTTATTCAATAATTAATTAGATCGTGATTTTATCACAGATAACCAGTTCACTATCGGATTTAAGGGTCATCTTATGTATATGTATCTGTATTCTGTTCATAATGAATTTCATAGCTTACTACCGAAGGATTGTGTAATGTTGATTTATGGTATTGTTTGTTTATTTGCATTTTACAAGGAAGTAAAAAAATTGGTGGTCTGTAAAGTCGGTTTACGGACGATAATTTTACGTGATAACGTCACGCTTAGGCCGATCGTGCCTCTCTATCGCTTGTTCCGCGCTTTCGCTTGCGCGCTCGGCTCAGGCGGAACGTTACTATTTCGTCATGTTTTTTCATGCGCGCAGCCGGCGTTCATCGATTTATAAGACGTCAATAATAAAAAGTGTTTTCATTCTTTACAGATTACAACGCCGCCCCGCTGTTCGCCTCGGAAAACGCCTCCAGTGGTAAGTAGGAAAAGAACAATAGAAGTATTTTTACTAATATCCAGATCAATTTAGCATATTAGGTATGTCAGGTTCTGCAAACGTCTTGAAAAAAAAATGAATGTCGTAATATTATGCGTACCAGACACTGAATTTATATGTCTTTGAACGATTCTTTAAGCATGTTCAGGTTCTGTTCATTATTAACTTGAATAATTTAGAAACTTTTGGCATATCACGCTACCCTATTCCGCAGCATCCGGTAAATTATAGTGGCAGCTTAATGTAGCCTGCAGGCTGCAACCGATATCACGCTACCGGGGCGCTCAAATAATCACGAACATAACTATCCCACATGACTCCAAAACCGTAGTAAAGTCGACAATTCGACATGATTTGGATAAATTAATTTCACATTAATTAATACAAATCTGTAAACGTCTCGAGAGGTGGACGATAGCGGTGATTGCGATACTATTGAAACCAGTAGAACCAAAACGGTGTAAGTTAGTATGAAATATGTGGAGTTATGTGACGTTTTAACTAAGAATGGCAGTATAGGTTGTTAACCCAATAAGATAACTTATCGCAGACCCCGACACGCGCGTCCTACATACTTCCGTGCGTTCGAAAACAACTCGAGCCAATCATAAATGCTATGTTTTTACGTCAAATGGGGTCAGGATTGGTGGACATTATATCCTTGATATACCTTAGCATACTATACATTAACATACGGAAGCAGTTCCATATCAATCCACCCACAATCGGCTGAATTCTCTTTTTTATTGGTTATTTTTTACAAATTTTATGTCTAATTGCTAGGAGTTACTTTTATCAGTGTTTATTACACTCAGATAGGTCGACAAAATGCAAACCGAATTTTGGTTTTTTGAATTCAGCAGTGCCATTGTCTAGAAGTTCTAAAGTATTTCGCAAATACGCTACTTTCTTTTAAAGATAAGTAAGTACCTAGATGTAATTAAATTTATATCTTCTAGTAAATATCAAAATTAATAACACGGTCGACCGAAAAAAGTTTTTTGCTAACGACCGCCATTAGATTCCAAACGCTAGTCATGTTTCAATCAATCGAGTGAGTCACCGATCTTTAGTCGATAAAAACTCGAGTCGATAACTCGTTATCGTTCGTGTCGTCACAACCCGCAGTGCAGGTTTCACATTCTGGCTGCACATATCGCGCTCTCCGTGTGTTTTAAATACTTTAAGTACAAGATCGATGATAGTAAATTATACATTGAATATTTTTAAACCATTCTCGACTTACGTCGACGACATAACGACATCGGAAAAGAGTTGATAATTTTCAACGCGCTTAACCGATTTTCTACAGATATGGCTAAGAAGAAAGAAATAAAGATTAACTCACCTATCAAATAAAGAAATTAACTCAAAATATACATCACATGTAAAAATTACTTTTCCTATTTTGAGTCGTGAGACTCGGTATGGAGCCGAGTTTCATCAAAATCGGTCCAGCTGTTTAAGCGTAAAGAGTTCAGACAGACAGACAAACAGTTGGATAGATGGACATACAGAGTTACTTTCGCGTTTATAATATTTATTCGATTACGATCGATTTACGGTGTAAAATAATTATTAGTTACCTCTGGTACCCCCTATGTCACCTTGAAAAGCTATCAACTTGGGTAGGTACTAAATCGTATGCACAACTCAATTTAAAACGGAAGCAATCGATCACTTTGAAATGTATTTATACTCCTGAAACGTTGTTATTGTTGTTGTATAAATACATGCTGAAGCCGTAAATGAAGATTAGCAAGCGAGCATTTTCTCGAAACTTACAAATGTGACTTTAAAAATTATAGCGCATACAACTTGAAAGTAACGGTTATAGTACATTTCATTCTATTCCTCAAAATCCGAAATGAAAACCCTGCATATTGCCATGAGTGAGCGGAATGCGCATGCATTTATCGTCAAGAAATCTTCGAGCTGCGCAGGCGCGGGCGCAGGCTCATTAGCAACGTGTTTGCCAGCGCAGACCTAGACGATGCTATTAAAACGAAAGTGGACTAGCAATCATAGGCTACATTTGAAAACTTTTAGTACCACCGAGTGCGAGTTAATATTGTATGACAACCGAGACGTTGGCACAGAAAATATCTATGTCCAATATCCATCAAGGTGCTCTTAATCATAAATACTAACATTATAATGTGGTAAACTCGCATCGCTGACGATTGTTAAATATTAAATTCAGAGGATGGGGATAAATAAACATAAGTAAGTACTGCTTTACAGTTGTTTTGTTTGTCCATGGTCGAAACTTCTAGAATAAACATCGGTAACGTGATGGTAATCACTTATCCCTTTTAATATTCGATACCTTTATTTATTCAGTGATTCGTAGAAGCATCCGGCTCTGAGATTTGACTTTGAGAATGATCCAGGTGCTGCTTTTGTTCCCATAATGATGCTTCGGAAAGTGCATCAGGGAAGACAGGACGTGGAAACGTACTGTCGGCTACAGACCTAAGTGACAACTCGTTTCGGCCCCGTATGTGAGCACGAGCGCGTGTTAAATAAAGATTTGTCTGGCATGAATGTATTTATTGAATACATTATAATAACATGAGCTTGCGTCAATGGCTTGCAAGATCATCGGCTTGAATAACACTCGACGCGGACGTGCGCAGGCGATTAACCATTTTATTCCGAACCATTACACTTTAAAGGAAAATAATAATGAGGTTGCCAATGTATTCTGAAGTAAAGTTGATGCCAAATAAAACAAACCGAGCAGCGAGTAGAAATATTCAGCACAACGAAATGTAGGTAATCGTTTTGAGAATTCAATATGGCAAGCAATCGCTTCTTACCGGATTGAAATATTTCCTAATTATTCAAGAGCTGCAATTACGCATTCGAATATACATTATCATTTCTCGACAGTCAGTAATACCTATTTAAAAGTAGCAATAAAAGAAAAAGATAAAGCACTTTATTTCCTTGAAGCACTGAGACTACATGACGGAGGGTATACTCTTCGGCACATTAGCACATCACTCAAGCACTCCAGCGCACCCGCTTTGTTATCTACACGTAACGCATTAGCAAGTCCGTCGAGAGCACAGTTCCATTTATTATCTGCTAACTTGAGTGAATCTCCATAAATAATCTTACTTTTCTGCTATTATCGCTTTTCCCGTCTGTCTTTTTTTGTATCATCGTTTTTTTGCATTCTCTACGTATATCCTAAAGAAGATATTGCCGCGAATTTAAAATTACTTTTTTTAGATGCACGGTCTTATAGCACTCTGAAATTCTCTGTGTATCTGTACTCGATTTTTTAAACATTGAACTTGATTAATTTTGCGTTGAAATAAACAATCTTTTGCATTTGTTTATTATTGTGTCATCGTCATAAAGCTGATAGAGATTATTACTGAATGAATATTCAAGCCAATCCAGCCTCACAAAGTTGAGAGTTGTGTAACGTGGAATATTGACATTAAATGTGTAAAATAAATCTCCTTTTGCTTTATTAAAATTTCCTTTTTTTTCGGTTCTCATTTCCCATTCGTCTCAGCTGGGTAACTTTCATCGAGAGAGAGCAGTAATTTTCGAAACTTCGTGGGTGCTTCAAGTAACAAGTTACGTACTTAATGAAGTTTTTTTTATGTAAAAGTCAAAAAGTATAAATTTAACTTACGAATTGTTTTGGAGCTTTTACGCATTTTTTACTCGGTTTCTTTCAATCTGGACGAAATTCTTGGATTTAATAGAATGTATATTTTGCTGAAGAAAAACTGTACTGTAGACACTACTGACTGTTAGGTATCTATTCTAGGGTAGGGTTTCGGTATAAAAGGATTCCTGTATTAAGGGACATACAGAGTGACAATCAGTTATTTGAGTATCTACTAACAATATCATTCCATTATCAATCATTAACAATGACATTATAGACAAAGTATGTGTCATTTACCGTGGCCTGACAGTAATGGGGTAAAAAGGAAAATGTGGGGGTTTCTCGAAACAAGATCTATGAATGAAGAGGCCGTTCGCCAAGTAAGATTATACATGGTTTTCGCACTTATGGACGGGGGTTGCGGAATTTGATGTAACTTGAGAAGGTTGTTTTGATCACCCTTTCAGATCATTTAGAAGTAGGTATATGGGTACCTACCTAACGAATAATAACGCTTAATGTATTATTAGTCTCATTTCATTATTTTCGTTAAATTTTACATCTTACATTTGCGACGACGAAATTCATTTTTAGCTATTTTACTCAAGCAAAGCTCGGTCGCTGAGGTACTTTTATAATAAATTGCGTGATAATAATAGTAATAAAATATATTTATCGATGAAAAAACATTAGAAAAGGAACATTCGTAACTATACTAAATAATAGCATTTGGAAAGAAAAAAGCAAAGAAAACGTTTATTCGACCATAACAAAAACCAAACTAGAAAAGCAAATTATACTTACCTCAAGTAAAGTAATGTAGTCGAAAGAGCTGCCAGTTCCCTGTAAAACGGAAGCGGAACCAAAGCGTTGATTTTCTGCTGGCGCTGATTTGCGTGTCTGAAAACATATAAGTGTGTAAAGATCACAGTTGCGTATAATTTTGAAGAAGACGAATTGTCTGCCGCAGTGCAGAAATCCCGTGAGAGCGCGCAATGGCCACGGCGGCCGGGATCTTCGGGTAGGTCAGGCAGGGAGCAGAAACCGAAAGTGCGGGAATCAGTTCAAGTGCGCGCCGCGACCCGGTCGCGGCACAGCCTCGCGCCACGCCCTGCCGTGCCGTTTTAGTAGGAATACGGCCCAAGGAATATATACCCTCGTCTGTTATTTGAGGCAACCCCAGTTTAAATGATTAGGTAATAAGGCGTGGGATATAAAATCATCTTTTTTGGATCAGATTTTTTCTTAGTTTTTTTTTTAATAAAATTACAGATTCAGAGAAAGTGACAAAAGAATCTGAAAAAAGATTGTGTGGACTTGCGCAAAAAGGTAGGTTTAGGCAAATATAATGGTGTCACTATGAAACCCGTTTCATAGTGACACTAACGGTAAAAGTGAATGACCTATGAATAATCAAAGAAAAAAATGATCAAAAATAGATTCGCTTCAGCTCCCAAAGCCACTAGTTTATTGGTGAGTTAATGCGGAGAACACTACTGCACGCGCTGTACTTAAAGAAAATCGGGTTAACCTTTGGGAAATTATTACCTCTTATGATGTCGTACGTCGTCCATCATCATCAGGCTGCATCAGTCCACTGCTGGACATAGGCCTCTCCCACTTATAGCCACTTAAGTAGCTCAGTCTTCCCTGCGTAAGTCATCGCTCCATCTAGCCACAGGGCATCTTACGCTTGTTTTGCCGGTTCGTGGTCTCCATTTGAGAACTAGTCTGCGCCAGCGTTCGCCGATCTTTCGGCAGAGGTGTCCGGACCACTGCCACTTCAGCTTTTTAATTCTTTGGGCTATGTCGGTTCGATCCCTCAGATACACCGAGCATAGCCCTTTCCACAGCTCGCTTAACAAACTTTATTGCCGTCTGTCCATTTTCAATGTTCTCTATTTGTCATACTCATCAGTAGTTTACATCATTACTTAATTGGTTTTATTTAAACTAACTTTTGAACAAATGTAACGAATCTGTCACACTGCATGATTTCGCAACCCGAAGACAGTAACATGACGCCGGCGAGCAAAAGTGGGGCATGCAGGTTGATTGGAATCCGTTCGTAGCCGCTGATTCACGCTTTACTAACTGGAATGGTAGTTAAGGATGACTTTACAAATGCTACGTACCTATATTTACTACTAAAATTAATTGAGTTTTACCTATGGATTATAACAGGGGACTAGTTTTTAAAGTTATGATTACGTCGTAGAAATCATCTCATTTTGATACGGGAATTATAAAATTAACGAAGAAATACTGTGCTCTTACATCCTACGTGTATGTAGGTACGTCTGCAGACACTCTTCGACAATGGTTTTAAATTCTTGAAATGTTACGCCACTCCGACCGGTCCTGTGCTACTTGCTTCCACCGGTTCCCCGCGACATTCACGAGGTCGTCGCTCCATCTTGTTGGAGGCCTACCGACAGCTCGTCTCCCGGTTCGCGGGCGTCACTCGAGAACTTTCCGGCCCCATCGGCCATCGGTCCTGCGAGCAATGTGCCCCGCCCACTGCCACTTAAGGTTCGCAATTCTTCGGGCTATGTCGGTGACCCCAGTTCTGCTGCGGATATCCTCATTTCTGATTCTATCACGCAGAGAAACCCCGAGCATAGCCCTTTCCATTGCCCTCTGAGTGACTTTGAGCCTTCTTATGAGACCCATCGTGAGCGCCCACGTCTCGGAACCATAAGTCATCACTGGCAACACACACTGGTCGAAGACTTTCGACTTGAGACACTGCGGTAATTTGGACGAAAAGACACTGCGAAGCTTCCCGAACGCTGCCCAACCGAGTCGGATTCGACGATTGACCTCTTTCTCGAAGTTGGACCTACCTAACTGGACTGTTTGTCCCAGGTATACATAATGGTCGACAGCTTCGAGCGCAGAGCCTCCGATTATTACGGGAGTTGGCACAACATGGACATTAGACATAATTTTCGTCTTGTCCATGTTCATTTTAAGACCAACTCGATCGGAAACTCTGCTGAGGTCTGTTACATAATTTACCTATACTTTATATAGGTAATAGAAGTATATTAAAATATCATCCTTCACTTATAAGGTGTAATAACTGCTCTACATTATAATTGACTAATAGACGCCCGTAGTTGCTTTCCAATCACATAAATTATCGGAAGGACAAAGAACATAGCCAATCGATAGCCAAAAGTAGCTTATTTATTCGCATAAATCCAATTTTCTCTAATAAAACTTCCAGGCAAATAGGGCTCGGGATTCAATTCGGGCGTTGCGTGAGAAATTATCTCGCTATGTAGGTCACTGAGGTCAAAGGTCGCGGGGAGGTCGGGCTCTTTGGCTTGTCAACATAAATAGTCTCCCTGCTTCACCTTGCCAAGGAGACTCGCACCTAAACATGGCTATAAAAGTGTGCCGCGGTCAAAGTTATAAAGGTAGCGCAGGATAAGTACCTATGATATAATTTTGACACGCGATTGCTTCTTGCTCTTCAAGCTCAAATTGTGTCATCTTTTTTTAACATGGCAAATAACTGATTATATATGTACCTACGAGTAGGTAAGTAAATCGTTTTGTTATCACCAATAGTACTTATATGTTATAGTTTACTAGTTTCAAACAGACAGTTTTTTCAGCTTCCAGACAGATCGACGGGATTTCTTTCGCATTCATAATATTAGTATGAATATCTAACTTCTTGCCTATGTGTGTTTTTGTCTTTAATCTCTGTTAATGACTTTTTAATAAATTCTCAGCTTTTTATGCTCAGTCAAGTCATTCACAATATATAAAACTCAAAGGTGACTGACTGACTGACTGACTGATATAGTGATCTATCAACGCACAGCCCAAACCCCTAGACGGATCGGGCTGAAATTTGGCATGCAGGTAGATGTTATGACGTAGGCATCCGCTAAGAAAGGATTTTGCAAAATTTCCACGGGAACGGGAAAAATCGGGATTTTACTTTTTAATATTTCTGCGCATACGAAGTTGCGGGGAAAAGCTAGTTCACAATAGAACCCTTCTAACTTGGCTCATTACAAATCAACTTTCATGTTTTGAAAATTTAACTTATATCCGTACCAAAACGTTGCAGTGGTGTCTGTTTTTCTTCAATCAATTGTGTAACGATAGCAATTTTAAAGCATAACGTACGTCTGAGCTTCGCGGCCGCGGTTTATTCTTGTTCAGTCCAAGCCGTGCATGGGAGCCATTCAGAGACGCCAGGCTTGAGCATATAATTATGTAAATCAGTTGAACAATAGCTATACAAAATTAAATGGTCCATCACGAACGGCCATGTCTTTGGCCTGGTTCTATTGTAAACTCTCTGAAGTTTTATTGTGAAAAACTGCAGTTTTATACTCATATCTGTTTTCAGACGGATAGACGGAACACGATGTGTTTACTAAATGTTTTCGGTTTTTTTATATCGGTAGCTTAGGTACTGATTTTGCAGTCAACGTTGAACATGCGTCCTTAACTATCACTTGTATAAATAAACTCTTTTATATTAAACTAGTTTCTGCCCACGACTTCGTACGCGTGGAATATAAAATTGCCGATAACTTTTCTTTCCGATATCCGATTTTAATCAAACATAGCTCATATGTTGCTCCAAATGATGCTCTATCTACCCTTGAAAACTGCATTCAAATCGGTTCAGTAGTTTCGGAGATTAACTCTAACAAACAGACAGACAGACAGAAAAGATTTCTAAAAATCGCTGTTTTGTGATCTACCATACAGCTTTAGACAACCCGTTCCTTTTTTTGAACTTTTCTTTCTATGTACAGATCTGATCTTTTATTATAGTATAGAGAGATAGATTACTCAGTATTTATGCGATGCATAAATTAGGTAATTTAGAACAGCTGCATTACTTGATTAAAGCAAAAATATTTTCACAACCGGTTGTTGTTTATGACGTTCATTACGTCCAATGATTGTAGACATCTCTATTCAAATGGTGTACGAGGAACTGAGGGCCAGGGTAGATTGGCCGGGTACGCCAGCTAAACTTGCAGTACTTGCACTCTCTCACGCTCCCCGCATTGAATGCAACCAATTTTCCACAAGAGCAAAAACAACACAGATTCAATTAGGGAAATGGTTTCTGTTGTGTACAAGGGAGAAATTTATCGTTCTAACATAAACAGCGGTGCTGAGAACTAATCAGCAGATGGATTTGGAAATAGAATGCGGAAGCAGGTTAGTCTTGCATTGTTGTTTATTGAACATGGTACAGTTAATAACTCGATTTTTGCAAAAATATAAAACCCGACTGCCAACAAACCTTTATTTTACATATATTATGTATATATATATTTATGTGATCCATTCATTCAACCCTTAATTTCGATACCCCTCTCGATAGGCTTTGATAAAAATATATTGGAAACGTTTAAAAATCCTCCAAAAGTCAGCCATTTTGTTTTTTACTATTTTGATATACCCAGTGTCCCTCTCACGATAAGACGAATCTAACGACACCAGCAAGCTAAAATCTATCCAGCCATTTAGGCTACACAGCGTGCCAAAGAAATATACATACATCGTCGTAAACCAAGTTTTAATATTTCAAGTAAGAACCGAAGTTAAAGGGACTAAAGTAGAGAAATTCAGCTTCAGAAAACTTTCAATATTTGTCAGATTTGTTAGCGTTACTATTATGATAGAAAATCAATCCTATCGACAGTGTCTACCTATTTGTCTACAGAACGATCTGAAAACTGAGTCTCGAATTAGAACCAAATAAATAAAAGTTGATAATATGATGATTATAAATAAAAGGAGATGTGATCTCTCCGAAGCTGTTCACCGCTGCATTGGAGGATGCTTTCAAGGTGCTGGACTGGAAAGGTCGAGGCATCAATGTTAATGGCGAGTACATCTCTCACCTTCGATTTGCCGACGATATTGTAGTCATGGCTGAGACCATGGAGGACCTCAGTATTATGCTCGCTGACCTCAGCAGAGTTTCCGATCGAGTTGGTCTTAAAATGAACATGGACAAGACGAAAATTATGTCTAATGTCCATGTTGTGCCAACTCCCGTAATAATCGGAGGCTCTGCGCTCGAAGTTGTTGACCATTATGTATACCTGGGACAAACAGTCCAGTTAGGTAGGTCCAACTTCGAGAAAGAGGTCAATCGTCGAATCCGACTCGGCTGGGCAGCGTTCGGGAAGCTTCGCAGTGTCTTTTCGTCCAAATTACCGCAGTGTCTCAAGTCGAAAGTCTTCGACCAGTGTGTGTTGCCAGTGATGACTTATGGTTCCGAGACGTGGGCGCTTACGATGGGCCTCATAAGAAGGCTCAAAGTCACTCAGAGGGCAATGGAGAGGGCTATGCTCGGGGTTTCTCTGCGTGATAGAATCAGAAATGAGGATATCCGCAGTAGAACTAGGGTCACCGACATAGCCCGAAGAATTGCGAGCCTTAAGTGGCAGTGGGCGGGGCACATTGCTCGCAGGACTGATGGCCGATGGGGCCGGAAAGTTCTCGAGTGGCGCCCGCGAACCGGGAGACGAGCTGTCGGTAGGCCTCCAACAAGATGGAGCGACGACCTCGTGAAGGTTGCGGGAAACCGGTGGAAGCAAGTAGCACAGGACCGGTCTGAGTGGCGAGCCTTGGGGGAGGCCTATGTCCAGCAGTGGACGTCTTTCGGCTGAAATGATGATGATGATGATGAAATAAAAGTTGCAAGCCGTGGTGGCCTAGTGGTTCGACCTACCGCCTCTCATGCAGAGGGTCGGGGGTTCGATTCCCGCTCGCACCTCTAAGTTTACTTATGTGCGAAATTCAATTTGAATTTACCACTGAGCTTTTCGGTGAAGGAAAACATCGTGAGGAAACCTGCACGCATCTGCGAAGTAATTTAAAGATGTGTGTGAAGTCCCCAATCCGCAATGGGCCCGCGTGGGGACTATAGCCCAAACCCTCTCGTGATGAGAGGAGGCCTGTGCCCAGCAGTGGGACGCAAATAGGCTGTAGTAGTAGTAGTAGTAAATAAAAGTTTAACAGTGACTATGTAAAATGCCACATTCCGCACTGACAGAAAACATGGAAATAATCAACCAGCAACAAAGACTATGTTGTCGACGGAAACGGTTATGCAGATGTCTGCCAGCCGGTTACCTCGCCATCCGGTGCAAGTGATGCTAATAACATATCTAGATAAATGAATTACTAATCAAAGGAACAATGGAGTTGCAATAAAACGAAAATGACGACTTTCCGTTCATGGTAAACTTGTAATGAATTTGAGGTGCGTTTTGATAGGATAAAGTTTCAAGCTTGAGAATTACGACACGAAGTTCTAAGTTCACAAGTTCTGTTACTACTGCTACTACTACTACAGCCTATTTGAGTCCCACTGCTGGGCACAGGCCTCCTCTCATCACGAGAGGGTTTAGGCTATAGTCCCCACGCGGGCCCAGTGCAGATTGGGGACTTTACACAATACTTTGAATTTTAATACATAAGTAAACTTAGGGCCGGTTCCTATATCCACGTAACGCCTCGTTTTGCCTACGGACGGTTAAAATTTGACAGATTCTCTATGGAACAAATGTCAAAAATCAACCGTCCGTAGGCAAAACGAGGCGTTTCGTGGATATAGGAACCGGGCCTTAGAGGAATCGAATCCACCACCAGGGCTTATTTTAAAGTTCTGTTAAGTGAATATTATTTTATTATTTATGGTCTTGACGAACTGGCCAGGAGCTGCTAAAAATCGGGATCAGTGGTAAGGATGGGGGGGAGCCTTTGCTGGGCAGGGCCAAAAGAGGCTCTTAATAATAATAATAACATAGGTTCAATTTTTATTTAGTTTCTTTATCGCTCCTTTATTGGTGGCGAGTCAGTCTCATTCCTTTCCAGTGTAATGTTAGCACTGCCATGGCATAATGCTGAGTTACTTTATTGTATTAGGGTTTTATTTTCTTTAATATTGTCTCTATTTTTGAAGCCCCTTTTAAATTAAATATTCATCGACTAAGACTAAACACATTTAATGTATGTATAATTAGCTAAGTGTAACCCTACCCGCGCGGAATCCGATTACTCTGTCTCAATTGCCGAGTTGAACAGACAGACTCCAGATACAGCTGTTTAGTATTTATATGAGTAAACCTACAGGGTAATGTTATTATAATAAATACACTTGAAGCCAAATGTGAAGCATCTTCATTAAAGATTTTTCCAATTCAATAAGCATATCTTGATAAAACCGAACGATTTTACTCGCCGTCATAAGTCTAAATACTCGTAGGTATCGTTTATATGCTTGCTCCGGTTTTTTTTCCATTTTGCTATAGAAAAATAAGGAAATATATGTCTATGTCTTTATTTATTTTATTGTCAATCAAACATGTCATCATTAGGATGATCTGGCGACAATAAATAGGTGTAAATAAAGATATTAATTATCAAGATTTGGTTAAGGGTGGTTTAGGCAAAGTTACGGTAGGGATTTCACACTAGTTTATTCCGCACAATTTCACAATTTGAGAACAAAGACACTTCTGTTGAAAGAAATGCTTCCATTATATCTCGATCGACTTCAATTATTGTCAGGCACTTTTCTTTGGTGGAGTAGGATATGAAATCATGTAAGTACGAGCCCTTTTGACACAGGAAGGAATTGTTGGCATTTTGGCCATGTACAAATGATTCATACATATTTATGTAGGTAAAGCTTCTAATCTAATTGACGTAGTGTGTTCATATGGCCATCTCATAAGAATGTTAATTCATAAGCTTAAATCTTCTTTAACAATTGTGTAAATACAAACAGACGCGACGGAAATTGGATACCATTCAAGATAGGAATTGTAAAGGAAATGGAAATTGTCGGAAGACTCGAGTATGCTCCAACTTCAAGTACGTATTAAACTTCGAGTTTCTCGATTTCAGTCCCATCTGGGAAAAATCGAGTGGAAAATGAAATTTGATATCGACTCACATATGGAACCGATGTGTTCATGAAATTGATTACTTTGACTGATTACTTTTGGCGTAACTTTCATGTATCTAAAATTTTAATCAAATGTTGTCATATCAGTTTAAAGAAGTCTAAAGAACATTAGCGTGATGCGAAAATATATCTCATGGGGTAATATTTTATTGAACTATGTTCAATTATTTTCAAGCATCTCCAATTTTGAAGTGCACCGTGATACTTTAGAAATAACCTATCTCTTGAAAGGTGCTTTCCTTTTTTTCGCTTTCTCATAATCTCTTCGAATTTCCATTTGCAGTTTAGCTACTTTTGTCCATGATGACTGGCCACTTAATTCAAGTCCTCTAACGGGTAAATAGTACAATTTATCTCCTCTAAAGATTGAATCCGCTTTAAGACCCTTTTGACGATATTAATTGTTCATAGAGTTCTCTAAACTCCTTCGTAGAGCAGTTCGTTAGTCCAGCTTAAATAGTACAATGCAATATTTAGTACCTATGTATGAAGTTCTATTTATATCTAAGTAGTATCGATTTGCTAAAGATTGAATCTCTAACTCATTTCCGCTTTAGACACGAGAGCTGAAGAGATTATATCATCGCTGAATTGAAATTTGGTTTCGGATGATATCTTGAAATATATACTACTTATCACAAAACACCTGTAAGTAGCTATATCTATAACTAGCTTCTGCACGCGACTTCGTCCGCTTGGAATTCGGTAATAGCGCTTCCGCGGGAACTATGCGTTTTCCGGGATAAAAAGTAGCCTACATAGCCCGTAACTAGTTGCAATCCGACCAGTGGTTTTTGAGTTAAATACCGACATACATAGATACATACCTACATACATACAGTCAATTTTTCTAAAAATCGTTTTTTTGTGTTCAGTATCGTTTATACTTCTTCAACATACTTGTTATTAGTAAGTAAAGATAAATGGAACCATGTCACTTGTGTTTTAAATGTAACTTATATGAAATCGTACCTATTCTTTTATGTATTAACAAATGAATATACCTATTAGAAGTTTAGGGTGATAAACAAATCACTATATTTGATATGCTGTGATTTTCGTAACGTAAGAATCAGCCAATAAAGCCATTCTGCAATTGATTTGTAATAACTAGAGAACTGCACAATAACAGATAAAATGATGTTCTCTGTGGTAGCCCTTTTTTAAGATAATTCCATTTATGGATGATATATTTGTTACACTTAAATGAAGCGTATAAACAAGTTCCAAGCCTCTACGTTGTTCACAACCTCCTCCGTTTTGCCTCCACAGCGTAAAGATATAATATATGAGGGTAGACGCGTTTCAAAACACATTGAAGGTAGCGAAAAATATAGATATAATACGGTCCGACGCGCCGCCATATTGTCGGGGACCTGCAGATATTTGGAGGTTACTGGATAAGGCATGACATCACAAGTTGCCAAGAAAGTAAATCATGCAACATCCTCAACATACCTACTCGTAAAGTTGTGAGCTCGTGGATAATTTGTGGATACAAAAGTTCGTAAATGACTTTCAGCATATATCATCAAGAAATATTTAATGCATCACAGTGTTTTTACAAATAATTATTAGACCTTGTCAACCTTTTTTCTTCTATCACACAAGTTTCATTATAATGAAAACCAAAAGAAAATAGTAATAAAACTCGCAAAATTTATCACACACGACAGCGACATTTAAAACCGCTTCAATCAGCGACATTTGTATGTCGCAGAAGAGTATCCTATATAAACCTCTTGGCTCTTAGGGTATTCCTAGTTTTACACACTGTCACATCCAGAGCCTCTTATGGGCATAGCCTGCGAATCGAGGGCGCCGGATCGATAGCCCCAGACGATGGCGCACCTCATTCACGACTCGCCTACTATGCCTGTTAGGGATTCAATAGGCTGAGTATGCTGTAAGCTGCAATTTAAATAAAAACCATTGATTTTCGGTGAACAGTGAAACAGCACAAAGCTGCGAAATGATTCAAAGTCACACGAACTGGGTCCACGTGCGAACCCTCTCGTGATGAGACGAGGCCTAGGTCAGTAACGTTGCCTGTTGTGATTCTCGCATAAACGTCCTACCTGTCGGTACCTAAAAACATTAAATAAAGAATGGTTTTGACTGTATGTGTATTACGTAAACCCCGGACTTGTGTAACTGTGACCTCTACGACGAGTCCCTATTGTAATAAAATCTGAATAAGTCTTTGTCTTGACCCGACCTAGCCAGCTTTTTAGTCAGTAATTCAAGGATCCATGTCACGTAGCTTTGTGCCATAAATATTATTGACTTTTACTATTACACTGTGTCTTCAGTTGAGACCACTAAACAGTTTCGATAATCCAGTACCTAACGTTAAAAGATATTTTGTAATACATAGCCATATTGTTAGTTTAGCCGGATATATCGTATCTCCTAAAGGAGGCCATAGAGGAAATGTTCCGTTTCGCTTTAGGGTCCTTTGTTCTTCGTTCACTTTCTATTTATTTTCCGTTATCAGTAGTTTCCAACAAAGGAAGGGTAAAAGTGCCAGAAGTTAGAAGGCATTAAAGTTAGCTAGGCGTTTCGATTCGTTTGGCAGCCACGTGTGTTTATAAAACCCCACAAAACACGGCCAAAATGTTTTTAAAGTAGGCACATTGATACAGAACATTTGGAAATGGAAAAAAATCTTATGAACAGACATGAAACCATAGACGTTAATAATATAGACCCGGTCGAACGTACACGTAATATGTCCCCACTTCTACGGTGTCCAATCCAAAGTTCTGTCCCCGAGCGTGCGTGACAATAAGCGTTTTAAAAAAATCTTTTTTCGAAACTGTTGCTCAGTATCTAAAAACTCGTCTCGTTGTTGGAAAAATGTGACCCAGCTTTAGTGTCACGATACAAGTTTAACTTTGGATTGGACACCAATGAAGTGGGGAAACATGACATGTATCTACGTTAGGCCGGGTCCATACGAAGTATTATTTATGTCTATGCATGAAACACATATTATGTACTTAGTAGATGGTGTCAATTGCAATGGTTTGATCTCCTTTGGTAAAGTATTTAAAATGGTGAGAAATTAATGTCTGTGTCAGGAATTCTGACTTTACAACTGTGTAGGTCAAGCAGGTAACTATAAACATCCACTTTATTATACCAATAACTTTATCCTCTTTTGGCACTAAATCTTTCTAAAGTACCCAGAACCGACTAAAGGAACGATAATAGGGTAAATAATGTCAATAAAAATCCAAGGATATACTTGGCTTTTTTATTCGCAAAATATTCGAAGCTAAAATTCGTCTGAAATTGAAAGCAGCTCGTAAAATTGAAGTGTTCTCCGGCGGGTTTAGTGCTTCCTGCTGAAAATACCTACCAATAATAAGACTTTATATTGCGAGGTCTGTTATTTAATTTAAAAAGATTTAAGATATCCAGTAAAGGACACATGCTAAAAGTTACTGATGACAAAAAATGTTTGTGTGTTTGTAATGTTCAATGAGGGCCAAAGCGAGTGAACCGCCACTGGAAGCTCTTGCTGTCTTGCCGGGTGCAATATTGCCAATTTAGCACATTATGTGCTAAATTGGCAATATACACGCTAAATGCGTGCTAAAAAAAGCCGTGGTGGCCTAGTGGTTCGACCCACCGCCTCTCATGCAGAGGGTCGGGGGTCCGATTCCGGCTCGCACCTCTAAGTTTACTTATGTGCGAAATTCAATTTGAATTTACCACTGAGCTTTTCGGTGAAGGAAAACATCGTGAGGAAACCTGCACGCATCTGCGAAGTAATTCAAGGATGTGTGTATAGTCCCCAATCCGCACTGGGCCCGCGTGGGGACTATAGCCCAAACCTTCTCGTGATGAGAGGAGGCCTAGTGCCCCAGCAGCGGGACGCAAATAGGCTGTAGTAGTACCTATACTTACACGCTAAATTGGCAACTCGTCAAATGTCACAGTGACATTGACACTATTGTATGAAATGACTGCCACAAAAGATTGTTTTAATTTGTCTATTTATTTTTTTTAATTTCTCTAAATGGGTTTATAAACGTTGGTGTATAAATACTTCTTTGACTCAAACGTGGCATAAGATCCCACGTAAATCTCTTTATAGCGGATCATATATCACATAATATAACAACATAAATGATTAATATCTTCGATTTATTATTGGATTTAGAGCGATACTTACAGAAGGAACCATAAATTTGAGTCTAGCTGCCCTAGTTATACCATATAAGTTAACTTTTATTGATCCTTTACTCTAAAGGTCCTATTTTATCAGGGCTGAAGAGGCAAATGGTCTCGCAACATCAATTTCAACAAGACCTTCCAATACATTCTTCATAACAGATATCAATTTAATGGAGCATGTTACTTGAATTCTCAAATCCTAACTTGAAATCCCAACACTTTATTCCTTTCCAGACTTCATTATTCCTTTCCGGCTAGATTACTCCCATTCGATTTTATCCCCGAGCTCTCCTTTGTGACGCCGGTCTAGTGTCTTCTGTAACTAAGTCTCGGTACTTGGATCCCATTTACATGCAAACTGCACTTGGGCGACACTCTTAGTGTGCTATAAGAATCACTCCACATGATTACTCTTACTCATTAGTATTTAATTTGAGGCATCTAAAGACCCCATCGAAAAACATGAAGCTTTGTAGAATATTGGAATTAAATTTGTGCCTCTTATACATGGAAGCCTGTCATGCCTTGTGACCCACTTGCAATTATAAATCGATGTACCGGTAGAGTCATTCCATCACAGAACCAATAATGGCATTAGTGAAAAACATCGATTATGTAGGTACTAAAGGTCTATCTGTTCAGTGATCGTAGGCGGAACCCTGGAGAGTTCGCTACTGCCCTTGAACGATGCATCTTTGCATAATTACGTCTACCTACCTGCAATTAATCTGATCTATGTAAATCATTCGGCGATGCTTTCGAGATTGGATGTGGGTCGGATTCCTCGTCATAACTCCCGTAACATTTTCAATTAAATTATTTCCACAGATCGAGTGGGTGGTTATTTATGATTCAATAAAATGTCTAAAGGACACGGGCCCTAGGTAATTACGTATTAAATGGCGCGTATAAAAGATCATGAAAAACCCACTCACGATGTATCTATGCTTAATATTTAATTGCAGAAAACCAAGTCTAAACCTCGTCTGCGACACGTTTGAGAACGGTATATAGCAAAGACAATAATGCTTCTAAAAATGATCTGACATTTGCACCTGAGCGCATACACATAAAAATGTATTGGAACATGAAATAGCAGTAAGACTATTACGCAAAAGTCTTCGCCAGTGAAGTTGGAACAATCACAACTTCGCTTTATGTGGGAAGTTCTTGATATCACGACACGAGCGTTGGAAAATGTACACTTGCAACGCCGGGGGTGTCGTACCGTACATGAATAACTGCATTCCTCATTTTAATTTTCGACTTTTGTAATGTTATTCTTCAAACCTTGGAATTATTTTTCACTAGCGTCCATAGACTCGTCCTCCTTTTGAGATTATAATTACTATAGCCATTAACATTAATAGTTAGTTCGTTATTTACAAAAGCGACATTTCAGCACTATACGTACAGTCTTAAGTTTTTTACAGATCATATGGGCTGCACGAGCTAAAATTTAGAATTGTTACTAACGAGCTTGTCACGATAGTCGACAATGGACTGAAAAATCAGTTATTCACAGACGAAAGTAGGTATTAACCAGTTTAACCACGCATACATGAATATTGTTCGAACGAGCGACGTCAAAAATAAATAAAACGGAACACTGACAAATGACTCAATATTTACCGACATCTATGGCCGTTACATTTTGAACTGAATCTCGCCGGCCATTGCAAGCCAAAACACGAAGTCCATTCTACGAGGCATTCCACATTACCGGCAAAGTTACGGTACCCACACGGGAGAGCTTCAGTAATACGATTTCCAGACATGTACTGAATGTAAACTCCAATATTCCACCCGATGACAGCCCGTGTGTTTACTGCTTAGCTGAAGTCTAGAAATGGAGGGACAGATGAAAAGATTGGAGGAATCGCTTCGGGGACAGCACGTAGCCATTTTATCGATGCAGAGCTCAGATGGTCTGCCAATGCAGGGATTTCGTTTAGTGAAATTTATAGCTTTGTAGGCTACGGAGACTGGCTGGAGATTGGCTGGCAATAGTAATCTGAATAAGATATTTTATGAATGTGTAGCTGTTGATTGCGACTTCGTTCGCGTAGACTCGGTAGTTGGATTATTCCTTTTATATCAAACTAAACCCTGAATGACTTAGACCTATTTTAAATGACTATCTTCTCCGACTATTAAAAGTTCCGCATCCGCATCAACCAGAAGGGCGCAGCATGTATCCGCGGATGATTTGCCTCATACCATTGCATCACAACAAATTGCTCAACTCCATACAATTCTTTGATGAGAGCACAATAACGAATCGACCGCTTGCCTTCCCAAGCTCGTATCTCACCTAATTGCCTAGTCACTAAACCTTGCCTTGAAAGTAACAGGGTTTCTTTTCAACTGCTACGTATTTGGTGACGAGATTGTGAAAGTATCGAGTAGAATTATGGCCACAATTTATTACAAGGCGCCAACCGGTTTCATATTGTTTGACACTTCGTTTAATATTGCGAAAGTACTATTTAATGTATTTAGATCGTGTCTAAGTAAGAACATATGGCTCATTCTGTATAGAGTTGTATTAGACATGTGTTTAACTTAACAGTAGATAAATAGGTATCAATTTCATGATATTGAAAACGTTTAACAAACTTGATCTTTGGTTGCGAAGGTCTGAAACGCATGGACTAAGCTAAGACAAGGAGGCGATATCGCATTTCCATAAAAATGCCAACCCCACGATAACAGGAAGATAATACAGCAGTCAATGTGGAACGAATGGCGAATAATGCGACAAATGCTTACCTCGACATTACTTATTCCATAGTTGAATTGCTCTGTTTTCTTATAACAAACTATTGAACTGTACCTCGGGAGCGATAAAATTTTACACCCTCGTTTCAATATTTCATAGAACACTGACTAAATTATTTTATCTTCCACGTCCTCTGCACTCGAGTGCTTGAATGTCGCCACAAATTGTAAAATTATTTGAATCATTTGTTTGGTTTGAATTTAGTTATTTATTGGAGAAATAATATATCCTTTGCAAAGTATTAGAGAAATCGAGTTTTGAACTAAATTACTTTGGGGTGAATTCGATGTGTGGGTTCATTGGTATTGTTAAGTAATACGATTTGATGAATTGTGCAACTAAATGCTCTTACCATGCAATATTTTTTTTGTAATATTTATACGAAAAGTTTCATATTTAACAAATTGGTCGTCAAAGTGTTGTTTATTTACGTAAAGTATACCTACCTACGTTGAAATGACCGGTCGCGGTCACCTTGCCGTATATTGAGCTTCCTTTATTCAACAAACATTTGTTCAAACCCGTGTCATTGACTCAGAGGCCGGAGCTATGACATTAGCCAACTATTTTAAATCGAAGTTTATTTATGTCAATAGGTGATTATAAGGTACCATTAGGTCTTCATTAGATACAATACAAACTATTGTTTTTGGATAATTTGACATCGTTTAAATAACTAATATTATTAGTGTCCGTCCAGTACTCACCAAATGAAGGTAGTAAGGACTTTTCGGCTACTATTAGTACCTACGACTCAACTTCAAAGGCGCGCGGCGAAGAAGGAAGAAACTCTCTCACTCTCTTAAACCAATACATTTAAGAATTAAAGTCGGACATCAATGAATTGCTGATTCAGGTGATGTTTCAAGATATAGGTAGGTACTTATCTTAATAATCTTGATATCACTTAGATTATGCTAATTAAGCATCCGCTCCGCGTAAGTCCCGTGGGAACCCAGCTATCCGGCAATCATATTTAAACCACATGGTTACGTAGAGGTATCTACACGTTCAGTTTGCTCTACACTAAATAATTCAGCAACCTCATGCTTAGCATAAACTCTCTAATTACGGGGTAACACGCTGTTAATTCTCACCTCCTCGTCCGGTTATCGAACCCAGAGGCCGGTCGGCTATATCTCTATGAAACTACTCGTACACTAAACAAGGCCAGTGTAATGACGCAACGCTCTGCAAAACAGCGAGACGCCGACCTCGCTTAATTTATCGACTGAGCGCTGCACTCGGGGTCGCGCCAGCGCCAATCGTAAATTCTATTTCCGCATCATCGACAACTCATAATGGCGTGGCGACAACCGAGGAGCACCATGGCTTTGCATTTAGATTACCGATGTGCAACGGTCAGATATATAGTTATGACGCGCCACGCGGACTGCGACACATCACAAGCCATGCATTCCAGAACATTCCCCGGACACTGCCACCGATATCCGCCGCTCCTACGTACCTATTCCTACTCGATAAATCTCTTTATTCGATCTTAGCGAATATCCGCTGACCGCTCCGCGGATTCTTAACATCCACTCCGGCGAACCGTACCTGATTTATTTCGAGCAGTGAATATTTTCTGAGCGTGAACAGAGAATAAAATCGTGCATAAATCTGGTGATCGCAATCGAGACTCGCGTCTACGGTGAATAAATTTACAAATACTACCCTACCCGGGGCTGCGCTTGCATTCGTTGTGTCCTCGACGTGTTTCATTCTGAAGTTATCGTAATGAGCCATAAAAGTTTATTGGACGCATCTAGGAAGGAAGAGAATTGTCTTTGTCGGTTTATCAGATGCGAGAGCGGGTGTAACGGGTGCGATTGAAGAAAACTCACGTAGCGATGGCGGGTGACGCGACGCCAATCCGCTCAAACGATCCGTGAAAATAGAAGCAGGGCTAGCTTGTTAGCCATTTATGAAATTGCTTTCTCGGAACCGAATGCACCGTTTGTAAGATTTGGCATCCTTCGGAAGTGTTACGTTGCGAAAAATAACAAAATGACGGCAGTTTGCAGCACATACTTACTCCCATTCGTAACATCTAATGTTATTACTATAACCAAACATTAGCCAGACTTAAGATCCATTGTAGTAAAATGGGGTAAGGTTCCTGTTTAACTAAAGCATTAAAGCCAGCGCGCTTCGAGAGTCGAATTCCACTGAGGACATTAATGCGAAGTCTACTTATACTAGAGCCTATTTATGGCCCACTGCTGGGCACAGGCCTCCTCTCATCACGAGAGGAATGGGCTATTAGTCCCCACGCGGGCGAAGTGCACATTGGGATCTTCACACACATCCTTGAATTACTTTGCAGATGCGTGCAGGTTTCCACACGATGTTTTCCTTCACCGAAAAGCTCAGTGGTAAATTCAAATTGAAAATCGAACAGAAATAATTTCAGAGGTGCGAGCCGGATTTGAACCTGCGACCCTCTACATGAGAGGCGGTAGGTCAAGCCACTAGGCTACCACGGCTATCAATGCGAAGTCTATAACAACTCATTTATTGTTGCTGTTCCTAGTCGTTAAAAGTAGAATCTTTCTGGGTACGTCCTTGTAAAAGTGGAACAATAAGCATAGCGGAGCTAAAGCTATTATTATTTACGATTATAGATAAAGAACGAGGCGAAGTTGAATGTTTCTACTTAATTACTTCATCGTTGACTTCGAGATGACCGTCACCTCCTTGAACTCGACTCGCACCTCACCTCCAGTCATCAGTATCGAAGGCAACAATGCCAAAATGGTTAAAATCATGTAAAATGCATTAGTATCGTTAGTTGTGACGTATATATGAAGTCCGCTTAAAAATGGCTTAAAAAGTAACCTCGGAGCCCTCAGTAGTGCAAGTAGGATTCGAAACCTCGACCAGCAGTCAAACCACTAGGCTACCTCTCCACGAAAGACTACTGCGACCAAAAATCTGGAATAGCCCATCGGAATGTCCAACTGGCGTATGTGAGGCCCGGCACGATTGGAGAAAGCCCCCGACACTGGGCCGGCATCAGCTTGGGGGGGCGCAAGTAGGTGAGCGTGTCGAGGTCGTGACGTCACGCGCTTTCTCTGCGCCGGCGCACGTTGTGCAACGCCCGTACCTGCACTATGCCCTCGTGCAGCGACCCGCTGGGTTTTGGATTTCGAGGTCGCGTTGCCAAAATGTTATATGTGCTTCAATACCTGGTTTAAAACAGTGTCGGGTTTTTGCTGACCCAGCTGACTGAAACTCAATGATTTGTCTGAAGATTTTGGGAGGAAGTGGAGTTGGTGGTTCGACCTTACTGACATTCAATCAGAGGGTCGGGGTCTCGACCCCAGCTCGCATCTCTGAGTTTACTTATGTACTGTGTGAAATTCAATTTGAATCTACCACTAAGCTTTTCGGAGAAGGAAAACCTCGTGACGAAACTGCACTCATCTCGAAGTAATTGCCCTCTGCGGGCCCACGTGGACCCCAGACCTATATAGGCCATGTGCACATCAGTGTGACTATTGTCGTGGTTGGTGGTGGCAGTGGACGCTTGATGAAGTCTCTTTGGCTTAAATCTGGATCTGCCAACAGATTCCAAAACTGACTCGAGTACCAAGAATAACTAATATTCAAACGGTTTCAAATGTGCCAGATTTATCAGTGAAGATCTGATTTATATTTTGAATTAAATTTGAAATTGTCGCATTGGTGATGCTTCTTTGGTATTACACATGTCTATAGTCGTGTTGTATATGAAATTTACCATCAGGTGGGCTGTCTGCCTGTTTGTCTGTCTGAGAACATAAACAATAATGTGTTAGAGATATCACAGTTTCTAATAAGCCATACCCTTTGGTAACAAATATATATGTACTATACTTACATACGTTCGCCCCTGCAGCGTTTGTAAGATCTAAATCGCGTGTTTTGCATATATTTTACGTTCTCTCGTAAAATTTTTCAAACTTTACTGTGTGCCTCATAAAACTCTTCAGGCAAGCGAATGGACTACTTAAGTACCTACACACGTTCACTGCGACTCAGTTTAATTGGACAATATGTATAATATAATATTGATTCTTTAAATAAGTGAACAACATAAAACACTTTCAGAATTAGTATGTAAAATTATTAAAAGTCATTTCAGACTAAAGACCTCCACTGATCGACCGACATAGGCCTCTCCCAAACTACAGTGCTTGTGGTTACAAACTCTTCTCCTGGCGCGGACTTTCATGCCCCATCTGCAATCAGTCCTTTTGCCATTGCCCTATTTTTTGGTGATCCCTATGTACTTACAGCGAGTGTCACGATCATGCAATGTAGGTATTACAAAAACGCGCTTAGTCGTAGCCGAGCCGTTAAAGAGTTTGTGCCAACTGCCGAGGCAACCATGCATCTTCTTTAACGAGGGGCCAACAATGCACGGTTGCCCGGGACGCGGTACAACCCGGCCATTCGAGCCGTTAGTCCGGATAACACCGGTTAATCCGGCCACGATGGTTTACGAGCGCGATTCTAGATAGTGCCCAGATTTAAGATCGCGCTTGTAGAATTTACTCGCTATTTGTAGGCTTTATATCACAGCGACAGCTACCCGCAGGCAAATGATAGTAAACGCTTTGATTCTATGGCAGTATTTTTTCATATACCTAGTTCAAATGAAAATAGTGAAGAAGACAATTGTACACGTATTTAATTACATTTATTTTGTCTATTTATGAAGAAGTGAAATTCTAGCTGCAGTAAACTACGTATTGTGTTTTCTTTTCTAGTCATTTAGTCTGTCTCGATAACTAATTTATTAAAACGGGTTTTTGATAAATAGGTACTAAAAGTGTTAGTTATTATTTTTAAACCAGTATTTTTTACAAAGTAAAAATATAAAATTGACTTTTTGTGATTTAACTCTGCTTGAGCCTACAGACCTCACTCTTTTGTTCTTTCATCAAAGCCGTTAACTGAAGGTAACTGTTTGTACAGTTTATCGCAAGATGAGATCAAAGATTGCAAACATGCCTTAATAAATAAATTGTTCTTTGTTAGAAAACGTATTTAGCCATGTTTGATGTGCTTCTTGGAATCGGAAAAAATAACAGCATTGTATATTTATAGAAGTCCACTACCAAATCGCGAGCTGAGGCAATTCTAGAACTCTGGAATGAAACAATACCTCCTCTTGCAATCTCCGTTCCCCCGGCAGAGCACCTTCCACCTAGAAATAACCTACCCTGGGCAACGTGGAAATCCCTGAACTGACTGCGTACAGGCATTGGCCGCAGTAAAGATAACCTTTGCAAATGGGGATTCATTGAGCCTTCCGCCAACCACTATATATGTGGAACCACGCGGCAAACCATGGCGCATCCCATTAACTGCCCAGCTTGTCCTTCCTCCTGCTCCCACGAAGGACCTGGTGAGGGGCAACCAAGGACAGTGGACGTCGCTGGCTTTTGGTCCAGTTCGATCTAATGATAGCCATCGACGCGAAATTATAGAATATCAAATAGCGTTCTGAATCTGATGTAGGAACCGTTTAGCTAAGTGTTCGGTCACATTGAGTCGCAGAGAAAGCTGTGCGATCGGCGATGTTATAAATTTCAAACCCTTTCACTAAATAAAAATATGCGACGCACTTTTTATTTAGGGATGTAAGAAAGAACCCCTGGACATAGTCCGTCATATATTAATTATTGTAAATTATTCAATGAGAAGTTCATAAAACAGCTCTACTACTACTACAGCCTATTTGCGTCCCACTGCTGGGCACAGGCCTCCTCTCATCACGATAGGGTTTGGGCTATAGTCCCCAAGCGGGCCCAGTGCGGATTGGGGACCAAAACAGCTCTTAATATTATATTACCTAACCTGATGGGAGTCGGGTGATGCCTTTCCATAAAATTGATTGTGTCGAATAAGTACTACATCAGAAGCACGCGCGTGGCCGACGATGTAAAAACCATAACAAAACTTTTTCAGACTAGTCAGAAAAGTTCCGATGTCTGTCTGAAATTGTCTAGCAAAGCCTCAGAGCAGAGCGCAGACTTGGGACTGCGCTGTCACTGTCAACGCGGTCAACGCCAGAGAGTTATTTGTAGGCTGATTTCTTAGCCATAATCCAAATTTATAAATGCCATACGAGTATTTTCGCATAGGTGGGAAGGCTCTTAGTAGAGTGGCTTTTACTTTTTTTATTGACCTCACAATTCGAAACGAAGCTTCATTTGTTCCAAGGACTCTAGCTTTTTGGCTACATATAGGCTACGTCCGCACAGATAGGCGGCTTACTTATCGTTTAGACGCCTCGCGTCTCGTCACGAATTACCAACACGTTTGTTTACTTGGATAAACGTTAAGCTAACCCACTGGTGATGCCCGGACTATCACGGCGCGGCCACGAGTTCCATGTCACCATGTCCGTAAATCGCTTGCCGCTGCCGCTGTGGCGCGAAGTCATGGCCGACAGGTCATGCTTTTAAACATTAAAAAGCATGACCTGTCGTCGGCCATGACTTCAGTGCAAGTGGGTCTGATGGTTGTTTCTTTTGCAGAAGTGTGGAGCGCGGGCGGCGGGGCCGGCGGCGCGGCAGCATGCGGTAGCAGCATGGACCTGAAGCACGAGGTGGCGTACCGGGGGCTGCCGGGGCAGGTGAAGGCCGAGCCGGGGCTGAACGGGCAGAACGGCCACGTGCGCGACTGGATGGCGGGCGGCGCGGCCAACTCGCCCTCGCCCGGGGCTGCGCAGGCGCCGAACAACGGCTACTCCTCGCCGCTGTCCACGGGGAGCTACGGGCCGTACTCTCCGAATGGCAAAATAGGTGAGTAAGACAGACAACAGCTAAGTCCGATGAGCTAGTGATTCGACCTCCGCACAGATCACCGCCACAAGAGGTTTAAAGTACTTTAAAGCAGCCACATCGAGTAAGTAAATTAGTTTCAGTTATATTCCAGGGATGTTGCTTCTTTATTGTAATCATTATGCTTAAGAACACCAGTGTAGGTAGCGTGTTATTCGTATTAGTTGCGACCTTCTATTAAGTATTGTCAAGACGATAGTTTCAGGATAATCAAAGCCCGAACTACTGACTGATGTGCTATTTCAAAACATTTTTTAAAGAATAGAAAAGCTTGCAATTACTTTGCCATGTAAGCATACGGAAAATAATTTACTACTTTAGCTCCGGTGCCATTTTATTACAGACTGTGGTAATACTCATAACTGTCAAGTGATAATTTATTATTTTCTTTACGCGCTAATTTCTAACCAACACAATGTTGTTTTACGATGATGAATGCGTAATAACTTTGCAGAAAGGTCCTGAACTAAAATCGACTCAAGATCTCATTAGAGCGTCTATATCTATAGCACATCACTGTCTTGTTCCCGCATATACATGGTGGGTCAGAAAATATGGCAAATAATTAACCCACAGTATCGGCTATCGATTCTAAGTATATTGTATAGGTCTTTGATTTTTTTTGAGTTGGTAAAAAAAATATTTTGTATAGGATTCAGGCGTCGCTCACACAACCAATCCCATATACAATTATTTTTTTACCAACTGTGGGTTAATTATTTGCCATATTTTCTGACCCACCGTGTATACAGATATAGGTACGAGAAGAGATAACGATATGAAACGCGGTTCGTCGGTGCATTTTAAAAGCGTTATATGTGTATAAGTAGACTCCTTTCGTAACCAGATTCTTCTTTTTATTTACTAAATTAGATATACCTAACTTATTAAAGCTAGCATCACAAAACATATTCTAATACAACAAATATGCTCCTTTTAATCCGAAGCAAAACACGAAGCTAGGCTTGGGAGTAGGCGCCATGGGGTAGGTATATTAAGTGTCTCATTTTAATACCGAAGGCCAACTAACCGTTAAAGCGAATCACCCACTTATAACCCTTCTAACCTTCCAGTAGCAGCGGGAGCTGGGAAACTATCCGTTATTACGGCACGACACGACCCATATCGTTGACAAAGAAACTACAATAGTCCATTTCCTAGGCTTCATTACGCCCCATGGGGCCAGTAGCTAACTATTAGCTACTGACAATAGTCACAGATAGTCAATGTCAAACCATTGTGATACTGAATAGCGTCTATGGAACGGAATTCTCATAGGGACAGTTGTTCTAATTGTGTAATTAAAATCTGTACGATGCTTGTCTTGTTTTTAATTAGATTTTTTTTACTTTTTATAATGTATTAGAACGAAATTATTTCACTACTAGCTTCTGCCCGCGACTTCGTCTGCGTGTAATTCGGCATTAGCGTTCCCGCTGGTAATATGCAAGCGCATAGTTCCGGGATACAAAGTAACCTAGGTTGACCAGTGTTAAAAACAACCCCCATACCAAAATTTGTTGCAATCCGTCCAGTAGTTTTCGAGTTAAATCCGGACATATAGACATTTTTTTAATCCTAGTTTGTGTTCAGTATAGTTTATATAGTCCCCTCGCCTTGATAGTTTCTTTTAATTTTCAAATTACAGACGCGACTTCTTCTGCAGACTTATTATTAGTATAGATTATGTCATTTTTGATGATACAACAAATTAGATATTTTTCTTAATTTTTTTACTAAATCATTTGGAAATCAATGTTTTACTGTACATCAATATTGGTACGTATTTCAATATGAATAAAGTTCAGCTCGGGTATAAAATTATTTATATCACCACATTGTTGCACGAGTTACTCTCACGCTGATTTTCTTCACTAATGTGTGAAATCCATAGACATAAATAATACTTCGTATAGACCCGGCCTAACGTAGATACATGTCATGTTTCCCCACTTCATTGGTGTCCAATCCAAAGTTAAACTTATATCGTGACACTAAAGCTGGGTCACATTTTTTCAACGACGAGACGAGTTTTTAGATACCGAGAAATAGTTTCGAAAAAAGTTTTTTTAAAAACGCTTATTGTCACGCACGCTCGGTGACAGAACTTTGGATTGGACACCGTGGAAGTGGGGACATATTACGTGTACGTTAGACCGGGTCTATATTATTTACGTCTATGGTGAAATCATTATTTTTTTCACGGTTGAGCTAAAGTTTAGCTAAACGATAGCGTGTACATATCAAATTTCACAGTTTCACGCATTAAAATACCAAAACCGATCAGGGTAGCCTGCTACATATTTAGTATCGTTTTAATGCATTTAATTGGTAGTAATGAATACGTCACATATTTACTAATATTTACATATCCTAGAAGATGACAAGAAATACCCACTTCCATGCCAGCGAAATCGAGTTCATTTAAAGCGAATAATATTTTTTTGCCTTAATTAGATTTACTTTAATCTGCCAATCAAACATTTAAATGAAATATCTGGCTATAATAAACGTTGCTATTCATTCGTCGCAACTTCACAAAGCAAACAAACGGAATAAATGTTTAATTTTCCACTGAGACAATAAGATTAAAAAGGCATTGTGAATCAGATACTTTTTCGTTTATATTTCGAAAACAACAATTTAATTTTCCTTTTCTCGATTCGTTTGTAAGTATTCGAGAGAACGGCCAAAGGGGATATTCGACATCGATACTTGAGATTTAATGGTATGGCGAGACCGAGATGCTTGAATAGTTTTAAATATTTGCAGTTGCTACTTCTGTACGATCTCGTGTTTGCGTTCGAAGCCAAGGACATCCGCGGCATATTTACACTATCGTTAACACTTGTAGCACCACTCTCGTCTGAACCGTATCATTTCCTCTTGACACCCGCTCGCGCCTCGCCCAAAGAAGAACCACAGATCAACTAACGCTGGCCGTTAATTTTATCTGTTACCGTATACGACGGATTTTTTCCGTGTAGACGTTATCGTCCAAAGCGATAGTCGGGGGCAACGACCTGAATATTGCGTGATTTAGATATCGTAATAAAACACATTCGATAAGACCTTATCATTTTACCATCGCAGATAGTGAAAGTGTCTAACAATTTAGGACAACTATAACCTGAATCGACACATCAATTCTTGATTAACGAACATGCAATAATAAATGATATGTTGTTGGAGGTTCGTTTAGGTACGTCAAGATTTTCCATTTCCTGACAGTTTAAGTCAAATTAACCGCGAGGTCAGGCAGAGTTCGCGCTGGCTTAACAAGTCTGAGAAAACAGGTAATTTGAAAGTCTATACGTCAACTAAAACTTAGTTCTGAATAAGTACATAGAAACCTGTTTGTAGGATCGCAGAATATCTCAGTCGCGATCGTTTATGAATAACTAGTGTCTGCCCGCGAGCGACTTCGCCCGCGTGGAATTTGGTTATCGCGTTCGTTGCCGCGAGAACTACCCGTTTTTTCGGGATAAAAGTAGCCTATGTCCTTTCGGGACCCCAACTATCTCCATGCCAAATTTCATCTCAATCGGTCCAGCGGTTGAAACGTGAAGATGTAACAGACAGACAGACAACTCTGTCTGTCTGCCGAGAGTATCCATATTAATATTATAAAGGCGAAAGTAACTCTACTTTCGCCTTTATAATATTAATATGGATACTCTCGGGCTCACGATATTCACTTCAAGTTAAGCAGAACTGACGTAAAATGCTTCATACGATGAGTTAACTTATCGTATCTTTTCCTTAAGAATTCCCTTGAAAAGCCACTTTAAAAAAACGACCCAAGTTCTGAGAATGAAAAAAAAACTCTCCCAGACGAAATGTTCCGTCCGGAGCGGACATGCTCTTACAGATATGCTCACTGCGCTCATTAATATCTCGTTAAGATTTACTTGAAGTCATTTTGATGCAGTTTTTGCGCGCACAAAAAGTGCACGACCGATACCCGTGACCTCAGGCTACAGAGAGAGCACTGACAAAGTCTAGATGTCATTTGTTGAGCACGACCGTCGCAGGATCGAGACGGTAAATTACCCCTCAAATGGTTCAATTACTCCTCTGATTTTGTATAAAACTGTTTATTGTATTCACAGAAACCTCTTTATGATATAAGCCAAAGTATTCCACCCTGTTGGACCGTGTGTCCGCGGATATTAAATAATAATTAATCGATTAATTAACTGATTACGAGCCACAGCTCGGCAATAAACTCTCACAGCGAAGTTTTCTTGTTGGAAATTTTGCATCAGCTCGAGAACCGGCCAATACAAAATAAGAAAATAAAAGGTCGGCCATATCTTACCAGAGCGCAATCGCGGTAGGTATTTGTGGCATTCTAATTTGATTTTAAATACTGAAACAGTTATCACACTCTTGTAGAAACGCTTCACGTCGCGTTGTGCGCGCTCAGAGAAAGTTTCAATTTACACGAGGGCACGTCATTTAAGAAAAGGACAAAGAAATCAACGTTACTCGGGTGCAAACGCTGTAAAATATTTACCACAAACAAATAAAGAATAAGAGACAATTCAGACAATCCTTCAAATGACCAATTTAGCAATCTTTTCGCCGTAAAACCTCGGGCGCGGAATAATACCAACTCAGAATTCCCAATAGCTGTAACTCTAAGTTTACGTTCAGTCTATAAAATGCTTCGGCGGTGTTATTTTACAGCGTCATATAGCTTTGGGCATGCCCTACGACGCAGATGTAACAAGCTGCCCGTTTTATGCTTCGTCGATATTTCTGCGATATTTATGAGAGTCTGTTCAGTGAACTTGACGTTTGACGGACGGAGAGGCGGTATTTATTATGCTCACAATTAGTATTCACGAAAAGAAATGTTAAGATGACTATTTACAAAAAGACAGGATTGTTAATTCGAACCGAGCTTCATTAAGTATGACTTAGAACGTGCTAGGTTTATTGTGAAGGATGTTTCCGACTTTATCTAAGAAATGATCGAACTTCCAGAAACGTCGTTATTTGCAGATGTAAACGATTTTGCACTGATCCCTGTTCGTTATTACTGAATACGTTGGAGAAGGTGCAGAGAGTGCTCTGGGAGAAATCCATTACGATTTCTGATGAGGTACTAACGAGATGCGGAGCTATATAAACGAAACACAATTTCCGAGACTGTTTTATTGAAGCACTTACAAACAAAATAGAGACAGAAAAATACAGAAATGATTATTAGGCGTAGGTATATAATGGCTCACATCGCGCCGGTCACTTCGCGAGAACTGCGGATAGTCGTTGGAGTTAACGCGTTCTTGAGTGGAGACCACGACAAGGCAAACGAAGTGTAGGGCGCCCTGTTGCCAGGTGGAGTGACGATTTGCGCAAGGTGGCCGGTGTAGATTGGATGCGGCACTCCTTGGACAGAGCTCATTGGCGTGCATTGGGTGAGGCCTACGTCCAGCAGTGGACTACTATGGGCTGATGATGATGATGATGATGATGATGATATAATGGCTGGTAGACTTTATTGAGATTCAAGATATAGTTATATTCAGTTTCAGTTTTATACTCACACCAGCATTCCCTGCGTATTTTTATTTGGGCATTTTCAAACAGATTATTTAGGTACCTTACTTCAGGGATCAGGAAACTACATTGCAATAATTCATTTAGACATCCGCTAAATTGTTGTAATGTATTATTATTAAAACCACGTTTATCTTAATTTACAGTTCGACTTATGAACCTATTAATTAGTCCGGATAAATTATAGCTTGGCGTAAACCGGCACGACATTTCTGTATAATATCATGAATATTCTTGTTGTTTGGTGTTGAATGTTTTGTATTAGTCGTTTTTGCCCACGTTCCACGTGTATGTTAGGTTTAAGCTTACACGTAGCTGCTGCGTGGGCTGTTTGTCGGTCGGTATGTTGTTCACGTAATATCATTGACAACAGTCCATATTGTGCTCAGAGGATTTGTGTCAATGTGGCAAGCGTTAGTAAACATCGCACAACATTAAGGAATTTTTCAATACCTATAAGAAGGTCAAAAAGTTGTCGGATAGCGTTTGTATATCGAAAGAGCTCCGCTAGAAGGAGAGACGAGTAGGTGGATGAGATCTGTATATGGCATAATATGATGGGAGGCCTAATTTAAGGAAGCCAAACAGTGGCCGGCATTGCCTGAACTTGAAATCGTGATGATGATGATCATGAGAAGGCAAATTGACGTATTTACAAATATGTTTAAATCCATCCCATTATTTAAATCTGAGAGTAAGTAGGTACCTAATGTTTTTTAAACAAGTCGATGATGGTGGCGTAATGTCAGATATTTAAAAATGGCTCTTGAATGTGGCTCTTTAGCCGGTCAATGACCTTCGAAAATGTTAAATATTCAGATACATTCAGTTGCATATTGACAACGTAAATAGCTGTAGGTCACAATGCTGGGAGCCCGCCAGACGTGAACTGGCAGCGTTGAATCATTGAGCCCGTCTATTACAGAAGTGCTGCTAACATGTCTAAATTGAAATAACTGTCTGCATTTACGATACATTTTCTCATTGCAACAACTTTTGCAGTAATTAACCTTTAATTTATTGTGCTGATAACCTAGTTTTTTATCGAGTTTTTAAGAAAACAGTCTGGTTCATTTTATTACCTTGGTTTTTGTCATTTTGCTACTTGACACGCTAACGTCTTTTATGGCTATTTTAAGGACTAATAAACGGTTTAAGATTAATTAATTTTCTTTTTTCCCTAAGTTCAATGAACATTTGTTCGTACATATTTATTAACAACACCAGCATCGAATGATTTGGTTAAACTTTGCTTCTTAATTGCGTTGATATAAAAAATGATGCTGTCTGTAGGCCAACATGTGCAACATAGCACCCGTGCCGCGGCAGTAGATATGCTTTATGCTTCTTGCCTTCAGTTGTAATTCTGTTGGCCTTGTTTCAAACAAACGCTCCATTCCCACCAAACACGCGATAGGGTAAAATGAAAATCTAGAATAACGAACGGTTTACTAGTTCTGTAGACGGAAAAATGGGAATGAAATTCTGAAACATTAATAACCTTGCTAGCCTTATATTTCACTTATATAAAGATTGCCTTTAAATTAACTAAGTGTTATATTATCTGAAGTATGGTCATATATGACTGGTGTGAATGAAGGTGTTGGAAGAGGAAGACCGAGGCGAATGTTCTTGGATCAAATTCAAGACAATCTGACTAAAGGCCAGTCAAAAGTACTCTAAACCGACGAGCACATACTCGTATGCGGCATACATACGCGGAACGGAATGAGAGTTGAAGAAGCGAGAGAGGTATGGAAGAGTCGTTCGTAGCAAATGGAAGGAAGTGGTATCTGCCTACCCCTACGGGAAAAAGGGGTGATTTTATGTATGTATGTTTGTATTTATATTATGTGAAAAATATACAACTTGAAATTTCAATATTGAAGGTTTCCAGTACTAGTAGAAGGTTTACGTGACCCGCTTTGCTAAGTCTGGCTTGATTTATTTGTTAGACCTCACAAACGGATTAAATTTACTATCGATTGAGTTCGGTGTATCGGCGGAGACCTATCTCAGTTCGCCAGCAATACCCATATGGTAAACAAAATAATTATGTCAAAGGAAAATAATCTTCGCCATTTTTGTTGATCCGGTTTCCTGACTGAGTCATATGGCTTATGATATGACATTTTAGAAACGTGTTCTTGGAATATTATGTTTTTTATTAGGAATATTTGTCAGTGGTTGTTGTTCTGGTCAGTCGTAAATACAAGGGTCATTATCATCAGAGTACATTATTCTTCATGGGTAATTTCGATGTTGCCATGTAGCGTAGCCTTTCAAAGCAAAGATGGGATAAGTGGCCCTTCAGAGTATTCACCGCTGTTATCGTTCTGGAATCTTCTAAATAATAATAGTTGTCCGTGTTCACTTCATTAAGTTTACAATGGCTTTGGTGTCTCTGAATATTTCATGTTTGGTTGCGTTGAAATACGGATCATTGTTGGTTAGTTACATCGATGATTTCGTAATCACCATTGTTTACGGGTGGGGGCCAAGGCCGGCTCTATCACACAGTTGAACCTATGTGAACTCGTGGCGCAATCTCTTCTATGTATATCGCGGCCAAAATGAAATAGATATTATTTGTTTAACTTTAAGAAAATTCTTTTCAAGTCACTATTTATTAATTTAAACTTAAATAGACTTGCAAAAAAGATACAATTGGCGGACTTTATACCTAAAGGCATTCTCTACCAGTCAACCAAAGGCCAAATTTAGAATCGAATTATTAAGTATGCGAAGATATTTTTTGGAATTATATCACAGAATATTTAGTAGAATGGCCACAGAATCACCCGCCTGAATCTAGCCCGCGGGCAACTCGCCTTACCGTCATTTGTTTCATCCGGAAATTGTGAGTGAATCGTTGGCCCGCGAACTGGTACACAAACATTTAAAAGTGTACAGACATCCTCGCACACACAGAGACATCCTCGCACGCAAACATTGACACTTCATTCGAATTGTGTTCGAAATCGTGCTTTTCTAGGCCGTGCGTGTCCGCCGTCTGATTATATTTCAACATAGCATCATATATTATATATTATAATCTAAATAGATTACTATTATTGCGATTGTCAGAACCAGAGAGTATAAACTAGCTTTAGGTCACATTCATTTTTGTTGCCTACGTTGAACGCGAATTTTAGTTCAACCATAGGAAAATAATGAATGATGGTCATTGATGTATATCGATGGATCAACAAGAGAACATTTCTCAGTACACGATGACTCAGTGTACATGCAATGCAAGTGTTATGAGTACCTATGTAACATCACTAATGTCATGTAGATGTACGGAACGTCACTAGCGGAAACAGGCACTTGACAACATGGCGTCGTATGGTTGTTTTTGTATCTTCTATATTAATGTGATTAAAACCAAGTTTCATTAAAGTATAGTGTTATTATTAAATATCATGCACCGACCAATACATGGTGTCAGAAGTGGTCGCAGTCATAGTCGTCAGTCAATAAACAAGATACTTTTGTCAAAAAGAGAATTTGAAAAATTCAACAATGGCGGATAAGAAGCCGACAAAGGAGGCAAAGGACGTCAGTGCTAACCCGGAAAGAATATTGAATTTAAGTGGAAATTTGCATCCACTGGACGTGAGCGATAATAACCTGTGTACGGCATGGAAGACCTGGTATCAATCGTTCAAGATATATATGAAGGCAAGCGGGATTGGCCGGGAATCGGAGGATAGAAAGGTGGCTGTATTTCTACATTTTCTAGGTGAAAAAGGTCTCGTTATCTTTAATAGTTTCAATGTCGATGAAGATACAATAACTTATGACGAGTTAGTGGCCAAATTTGAAGCATATTGCCTACCAAAAACAAATGTCACGTATGAGAGTCACAAGTTTTTCACAAGAAAACAGTCAGATGGTGAAAGTATTCAAGATTTTGTAACAGATTTAATAAATAAAAGCAAGACTTGTGATTTCGGCGATTTACGGGATAGACTGGTCAAGGACATGCTTATTTGCAACCTAAATGAAAAATATCAGTATGTGAGAGAAAAATTATTACTAGAAGAGAATTTAACTTTGGAGAAATCCATACAGATCAGTAACACATTGATAAGCTCACAGCATCAAGCAACAGAATTAAAAGAAAATAAAGTGAATTATGTCCGCCGTGGTTCATCGTCGTCGCGTCAATATCAACACAGAGGTCGAGGTCAGCAGCCAGTTCATTCAAGGTCCAAGTCAAATTCAAGACAGTCTTCTCACTATCAGGCCCGGAGTACTAGTCGCCCCACCAGATGTCAAATGTGTGATCAAGTGCACAGGTACAAGTGTCCAGCAATGTATGTAAGGTGTCATAAATGTAAGTCTATTGGTCATTATGAAAAATGCTGTAAAGCTAAACAACAGGTACATTTATTACAGTCAAGTCAGTCCGATCAACATGATATATCTGATCAAAATCTCTTTATTGGACATATTAACAATATTACCACAAATGGCAATGCCTGGACAATTGATGTGAATATTCAAAACAAAAATGTGCACTGTCTTCTTGATACTGGCAGTGATGTCAATGTCATGTCTGTAAACACTTTTAAAACTTTAAATGTGCCTAACATGTTACCATGTACAAACAAAATTACATCATATAGCGGTGATAGTGTGAAAATTGTAGGGCAACAGACATTAAAATGTACATTCACTATTAAAGGTCAAATACATGAAGAAAAAATAAATTTCATCATTGCAGATGTACTGTCACCTACTGTTTTAGGCAGAGACACATGTAACCAATGAGGTCTAGTCAAACGCATTTATAATATTAGTCATGAAGAAAAGTCAGATGTGTCAGAGTCAAATGTCAAACTGTCTCATGTGTCAGAGTCAAATGTCAAAAAGCCTTATGTGTCAGGGTCAAATGTCAAACAGTCTTATAAGTCGGAGGTAAATGTCAATAGTCAGTCACAACAGTCAATACAGTCATTGGAAATGTCAATGTCTCAAAGTAAAGTCTCAGATGGTGACTTAAATAATTTAATTCACAAATATGAAAATGTGTTTGTTGGTCTAGGTTGTTTGCCAGGTGAATGCAGTATAAAAGTCAATCCTGATGTGCCGCCAAAAATAGATGCTCCGAGGAAGGTACCATTTGCATTACATCAAAGACTTCAACAAGAACTTGAGAAGATGGAAAATATGGAAGTCATCACGAAAGTCACAGAGCCTACGGACTGGGTGAGTTCATTAATTTTGGTTGAAAAAAAAAATGGTCAATTAAGGGTATGTTTAGACCCTCGCAATTTAAATCAGGCAATTAATAGGGCTCACTATCCTATTCCATCAGTAGACATGGTCCGCGCCAAGGTGGCTGGTGCAAAATTTTACTCCACCTTGGACGCAAGTAGTGGATTCTGGATGTGTAAATTAGACGAGCAAAGTTCTTACCTCACAACATTTAATACGCCTTTCGGTCGATACCGCTTTAAACGCCTTCCATATGGAGTCAACTGTGCTCCTGAGTATTTTCACAGAATTATGACTGAAATGTTTGCCGACATACCAGGGGTGGCAGTTTACAGTGATGATATTTTAGTCAGCGGTCAAACACTACAAGAGCATAATGAGCGTCTCAAAATAGTATTTCAAAGAGCAAAGAAATACAACGTCAAATTTAATAAAGAAAAATGTTCATTCACCAAGGAGAGTATTAAATATTTAGGTCATATTTTTTCAGCAGAAGGAATCACTGTTGATCCGGACAAAGTCAGAGCAATCGAAGAGATGCCCTCTCCTACCTGCCTAAAAGATCTACAAAGATTTCTGGGCATGCTTAATTATTTAAGCCCTTTTATTAAAAACATGGCAGGCGAGACAGAAATTCTACGCGAATTATTGAAAAAATCTACTGATTGGCAGTGGACTGCCAATCACGAAAAAACATTTTGTCGTCTGAAGCAATTAATATGTGAAGTCCCAGTGTTGTCACATTTTAATGTGCATGATCCGATTGTCCTACAGAGTGATGCAAGTAAGAGTGCTGTCGGAGCGGTGTTGCTACAAAATCAACATCCTGTATATTATGCTTCAAAAACTTTAACAGATACACAACAGAAAATGGCTCAGATTGAAAAAGAACTATATTCAATAGTTTTTGCCTGCATCAAATTCCATCAATTTATATATGGGCAAACTGTTACTGTAGAGACTGATCATGCTCCTCTAATAACCTTGTTTAAAAAGCCTCTGGTCGAGGTTCCAGCGCGCCTCCAGAGAATGATGTTGAAAATACAACAATATAGTCTAAATGTAGTCTACAAGAAAGGTAGTCACATGTACATTGCTGATACCTTGTCAAGAGCAGCACTCTCTGAAACATGTTCAGATGAGTTAGATGATGATGTTGTAGTTCATGTAAACTTACTGATTAAGTCATTGCCAGTTTCTTCAGAACGTCTACAGTGGTTAGTCAATGGCACTAATGAAGATGAAAGCCTACAGATTTTGAAAAGATACTGTAAAGAAGGATGGCCGTCATGTAAAACTCAAATACACAAAGATCTTCATGAATATTGGCAGTATAGATTTGATTTACATACAGAAAATGGTTTAATTTTCAGAAGTAACAGTATAGTCATACCTAAAAAATTAAGGCCAGAGATTCTGAAAATAATACACAGTGGTCATTTGGGAATTGAAAGGTCAAAAGCGTTTGCTAGAGGGCATGTATTTTGGCCATTTATGTCAACTGATATAAAAAACATCGTTCAGTCGTGTCATATTTGCTTGTCACACAGAAATTCAAATGCCCCAGAACCACTTCTTCCACATGATGTTACATTACTTCCATGGGAAAAAGTTGGTGTTGATTTCATGGATTATAAATCTAAAAAGTACATAGTAATACAAGATTATTACTCAAATTATATTGAGCTAATGTCAGTGGCAAGTACTAACGCCAAGACAGTTATAGTCTGTCTTAAGAGTATTTTCAGTAGACATGGCATCCCAGTCGAGTTATTCTCTGACAATGGGCCACCATTTAATTCGGCAGAATTTAAGAACTTTACTTTTGAATGGGGAATACATCATAATACCTCAAGTCCCTATACACCAAGGTCCAATGGGTTGGTAGAGTCGGCAGTAAAGATTTGTAAACGTTTTCTTACCAAGTCAGAGGAGTCTGGAACCGATCCATACCTTGCGTTACTTCAATTCAGAAATACACCTAGGGGAAATCTACCATCTCCAGCACAATTGTTAATGTCACGCTCACTTAGAACACAGTTACCAACAGTGACAAAAAACTTAAAACCAAGAACAGTCAAATTTCAAGAATATGTAAAAACCAAGGAAGAACTTAAGGATAAAATGAAAGATTACTATGACAGAAAGACTAAATCATTACCAGAACTACAAGAAGGAGATAAAGTTTATTTTAAGAAAATGCCAGATACTCCATGGATTACAGGCACAGTTAAATCCAAATGTGATCAGCCTAGGTCTTATACTGTGCAAGGGTCGGATGGATTCATAGGAAGGAGAAATAGACAGCATATTTTGAAGCCGCCACAGTCACCTAAAAATGCATCCCAAGATATGGCATGGAAAAGTCCAAATATCAAGACATCTCCTAAATTACACACAGTACCACCATCTATGGAAGAGCAGACAACTCCAGCTGAAATGCAAACTAGGTGTGGAAGAGTCATAAGACCACCAAGACGGTTAGATTTATAAAAGTTAAGATTTGTAAAGTGAACACTAGAAATGACTGTGAAGGGCTGATTAATTTAGTTAGTTATAGAATATAAATAGATATAGACTTAGTTGAGCAACTTGTCTCATTTTTAAGAAAGTACTTAAACAGTCTTTGTTGTCAAAAGTTATTATTGAGAGTTTAGTCTATTTTGTAATCTGTGTCAAGCTGTGAAATTATAATAAATTAACTTTTTCTAATAAGGAGGATGTTATGAGTACCTATGTAACATCACTAATGTCATGTAGATGTACGGAACGTCACTAGCGGAAACAGGCACTTGACAACATGGCGTCGTATGGTTGTTTTTGTATCTTCTATATTAATGTGATTAAAACCAAGTTTCATTAAAGTATAGTGTTATTATTAAATATCATGCACCGACCAATACAGCAAGTGCCACTAAAAATTGTTACGTACTTAATAAAAATCAATACTTACTTCACTGCAAAAGTGGAATTTATAGTTTCTTATTCAACACAATATTTAATTTAATTATTATTTAATTATTTAATTTTAGACAGGCAGCAATTCGCTGATGCGTCTAAATCATATTTTCACTGTTAGAGTTCATGTTAGTAAGAGAGTTTATCTAGTCTGTTTTTGAACTGGTTAACACTTGTAGAGTTCACTGTGTCGGCGGGTAGTAATGTGATATTGCAAGGAATTCTATAAATATTGGATTTATCAAGACTATTATGAGAATAATAAAGCGTTATGAAAGTGTTTGATAACGACGTTACTATAATAACTGCAATGCTTTAACATATCATTCAAGAGTATAGGTACTTACATCATTGAAAAAAAAAACATTGTTAAGTATATGAAACTAGTTACATTATTTACAGTGTTGACAATGGCGTGTATTTTGGTTACAATGGAATAACGCACATTTACCAAGGGAGCATCACAAATCATCGGATATTGTGGGTACAATGGTGTTTCAAAAATTGCCGTCAAGGGCGCCAACTTTGTAAATGATATCAATTTCCGTGTCTGAATCCCACGGTGCCCGAACTAATGGTGATGTTGCATGATCTTCAATACCAGGAATTAATTTCATTTTATTGTTATTTTATTTAGTATTTGTGACTTCATCTGCAATTCTGCATGATTTTAATGGAATGATTTCGAGGATAAAATCTATCCTTCGTTTCCCGGGACTTCAGCTATCTCCAATCTCCATACCACATTTCACCCAAATTGGTCCAGCGGTTTAAGCGTGAAGAGGCAAGACAGAGTTTACTTTCACATTTACAATATTAGTATTGAAGTATCGATTAAGGTCTTTGTAGAAATTCTCACTTTTCTAGGTCTGGGGTCTGTGATTTCCAATATAATTGGATTAAAACAAGCTTTCGTGTGCACTGGTGTATTGTCGGATGACAAAGAGAATGAATGGCAGTGTTGCCATATTAAGGTTACATTTTTGTAATAAAAAATAATAATGTTGGTCTAACAGATGCCAACATATTCCACAAACAGGAAAATAAAAATGATGAAATTCTGTACAATTATACATATCTTGTTTAAATAAATCAAGCGTATAAAAACTTAGTTACAGAAATAAAATAAACCTTTAAATAAATCGCTTGTTTTACATAACTTTAGATAGCTGTAAGAGTGGACTGTAATCTTTTAAGGTAAGTATTTTAAATTAAACATTATATCTTATTAAGAACTTAATAAGTGTTATGCAAAACAATTTATTTAAACTTTACTATTCTTTAGCGAATGACAGGAAGTTACGGCCTCACCATTCGAAGAATCTCTGCAAATTGTCCCCGATGCGCTGCTTGTCTTCAATTGCACAGACTTTCCGTTGAAGGACCATGTAGAAATTCTCACTTTTCTAGGTCTGGGGTCTGTGATTTCCAATATAATTGGATTAAAACAAGCTTTCGTGTGCACTGGTGTATTGTCGGATGACAAAGAGAATGAATGGCAGTGTTGCCATATTAAGGTTACATTTTTGTAATAAAAAATAATAATGTTGGTCTAACAGATGCCAACAGTCTTAATTAGTAAAACTTCAAACATAAAAACATCAAGTAGAGTAGCTAGATAATATATCAAATTCAGATCAGATTTAATTTCGTCGTAGGATCAAATTTACAAGTAAATTCATATTGACAGGGTAATTACTAAGTTTCTGCTTCAATTACTTCGTTTAATGAACTTTTCTTTTTTGTTATTGGGACGTGTATTTATAAACCGCTTATACTTTGAAGAAATAATGAACCGTTGTACTACAAAAAAAAAAACAGAATCTTCAAAAAGCTTCACGCTACAAACACATCGTAATGTGATAGGGGGCCTTATTTAAGATTGTAAATAGGGAGGGGTTTGGGATTTCCCGTAGGTATACCCAAATACCTACGGGAAATCCCAATTAATACATATTTATACATAATTAATACATTTTTAACCGACTTCGAAAAAAGGAGGAGGTTCTCAATTTGTCTGTATGGGGCCGTTCAAGTATTACGTAAGCAGATTTCTTACCATTTTTTACCCCCCCGCCCCCCTTGTCATCAAAAGTAAGCAAAGCTCTTACCCCCTCCCCCTATGCTTACGTAAACATTTTCAGTTATAAATGTTTTTTTATATTGTCATTTTAAAAATAGGAAAATCCATGGAAAGATTATGTTTAACTGATACACATAGAGTAAGGGACAAAAATATTATAATCAAAAATAATATAATATAATCCCCCTAATGCGCGGTAATTCCCCTAATCGGTTCTCAAAGCGAGTGCCTAAACATATGCATTATTTGCGGGAATCCCCGAAAATGCGTTTCGTTTTCACGCATAGACAATGTGAGGGGTGCCATTCGTGTAAAAAAGTAAATAACTAACGATGACGTAATCATCATCTAGACCCCCTACCCCCCATGTCATCCAAAATAAGCAAAACAGAGACCCCCCCACCCCCCCTTGGTGCTTACGTAATACTTGAACGGCCCCTATGTTGTTTTTGTATGTTTTTGTGAAGTTCTGATGATGGGATCCATGAGAAAATTAGGGAACTCCTCAAAATTTGTTAGCACGTATAGTTTTGGCATCAATTTCAAAGACTACAGTGTACCTCCTTACATCCCATCGTACCCATGTTTGGAAATTGTTGCAGAAAAAATAAATAAAAAAAAAACAACTTCAATCTCCGACAGCCTACAAAATCGTTGTAAAGTGTACCGACCCAAAGCTGATGACAAACTTACAGTGAAGTTTTTATTATTTTATTTAATTTTTTTCTCACTATTTAGAGATGATTTGAGGTGGAAATCCATTTCGATTCCGAACAGCTTTTTGTGATATCTTGGAATCAAGAGCCAGTGAGGCCTATGCCCTGTAGTGGACGTCTTTCGGCTGAAATGATGATGATGATGAAGAGGGAGCAAGTGAAGTGTTATTTAGGAATATGAAAATTCTCATAACCCCATTCACACCTTGAATAAGGCCCCAGGCAGGAGTGGGCGTGGGCAAGTGTAATAACGCTTAAATATTCGAGAAAACATTAATCGCCTGAGAAAACATTAAAGGCGAACTTCACTGAAACCATTTAATTGATTGTAATTTAATCAACCTTTTTGACGCGTTACTTTTATACAAAGTAAAATTTTGATTATTAATCAAGTCGAGTGATGGTAGGCGTGGTAAAGGTTCAAATAGAGGAAAGAGTATTAGAAACCGGCCTAGAAGCGAGTTAAACTCGCGTGGGAGTGCGAGGGTTCCGACCCTTGATTATTTTCAATTACGTCATTTTGAAACCGTTTCACATGATAAGCTCTTTTATATGATAGATTTCAAATACCATGAACTTCTTAATAATTTCCCTGTAATCTACAGGTCAATAACTATCCTTCGTATTTTTTCCAAAATTGTAGGTCCACTAGTTTCGGAGATAAGGGGGGGGGGGGGGGGTCATTTTTCGCCTCGATATAGTTTGAAAAACTTCATTAATATATTTTTTTTATTTAGGCCCCAAAAATAGGGTCTATGTTTAAAATTCACTTATTTTCGTTACACGTCCGTTTTTGGGTCACAAACTTACATATACGTACCAAATTTCAACTTAATCGGTCCAGTAGTTTCGGAGAAAATCTACTGTGACAGACGGACGGACAGACACGTGAGTGATCCTATAAGGGTTCCGTTTTTACCTTTTGAGGTTCGGAACCCTAAAAATTTAAATACTATAGATCATGGACACTCAATATGGGACGGGCATGACACGACGATGGACTTTAACTAGTACATACCTAAAATAAAGTTAGAATAAATAGGATAGAACATCTACTTTAACTTTAACTTAATGTCAATAAACTCAAACCATGAAATTCAAACCATGATAAATACATTCGCATAGTTTTGAGCATCTTTATTTTTAAATATAAAAGAGCAGTGTGTCAGAAAATTTATTTCTTTGCGTAACAACGGAAGTTGAGTGTATTTTTTTTTTTGCTCGACGTCTTGCGTGGGCGCTGAATCCTTGGTAGCGTTGTCTCTTTTGTTTGTGCTTCATTAGTGAAGGAGGGTGATTATTTGGTGATACTGATGGTTCCGTTGGGTGCAGCGGAGCGCGGTGCGAGTAATGTGCGCACGAGCACCTCAAACGGACCGACAAAACCCTATTACCGCGCGTCGTGCGCGGAATGGCTGCGCGGACAATTGAAAAACGAATTCAAACTCAATTGTGCTGCAAATAGAGGAACTCCATAGAACTTTATAACCGCAACGCCAAACAAGATTTTCTACGGACGATGCGTCGTTTAGATCTCTATATTCAGTTGGACTTAACTTACATTGCCATTGGTGTATCTGACACCGCTGCTCTCGTTACGTTAAAAACCTAAAGCTATTTCCAAACTTGATCTAAGTAGGTGTAAGTATGCATTTACGTTTAAATAAAGGACTCAAAGGAACCATGTACGGAAGTATTCAAATACCTTTGAATAAGTATCTTTTAATGTCTCCCTCCAGCCCAGAGACAAGGAGTTTCAGTCACGAGCGATGTCCCAGCTCTATAATGACACCATAGCTTTTTCTCCAACGGCCAGAAATCGTGACTCTATTAAACTAAATGACTTTTCAGAAATGGATAAAAGCTTTACTTTGCAGAAACCGCTGCATCTGGTATGTAAAAGGAAAACACGATATTGAAAAGCTGAGTCAATGTGGAACTCGTATCATTAAAATTGTTTGAGAAATATTTTTGTTGTAACTGACTTAATACTTGGTTATTTAACTTTTGAATCCCCTATCTGTCGTATTCTTAAACCGTTACATCTACTTGTACATTCTGGATTTCAGTAGACAGTGTTTCATTAGTTTGAACAACAGCTCTCCTCAACGTACTGGCTGGTTGCAATTTTCAATCCCACCTAACGTCCCCGCTTTGGTTCTATATTTAAATGTTACTCAAATTGCGTAAACGAGAGTTGTAACTCAATTTCCAGGGTACGCGGACCGTAGCTCCTTGCGTGGTCTTCGTTATTCGCATTTTCAATTGCAAGTGCTCATGCATACGCGTGTTTCACACAACACACACAAAGACACTCAATTTCACGCACGGATGCCAGTGAACAATGTAACAATCATTGTACTTATACATACTATCGAATAAATATACATAATATTAAAGGGCTTGTTGCTCCGAATTAATTTACGCAGTATTAGATTTATGTTCGCCTTAATCTAAACTAAAGTAAGAACCCAACTTACTATTATATATTTACTAAGCTTTCTTAGGTACTATTTGCGAAATATAAATACACACAGTGTCACTTTGACCTAATATCATTGCATACATAGTGTAAATGGAACACAGAAAAACTCGTCATAAAATGTTGACCTATTTTTTCTCTCATAATGTTTTCGACACCAATTTATCAAGGCCGTTTTATATTTATAATTTTAGCAAATAGCTGGTGGCTTTCCTAGTGACCCATATTTACAGACATCTTCTAAAGTCAGTTATAAAGTCTACCTGTAGTTATACTATAGGCCTAGGCTTGCAGCATAGGTACTCACCTCATCTATATAGGCTTTTTTTTAGTAATGATGACAGAGGAGGTGTTTTCTTAAAAAACTACTATTCCTACACACGCACACTTAAACAAATCTGCAATGCAATGGAAGCAACCAAAGAATATTAATACCTACTTATGGATCCAAAAATTAAGTTTACTACAGCTAAAATGACACTAAAAGCATCATCAAAAATCTGGATGTTCGATAAATATTAAATCACGGTTTTTATCGTACTAGGTTTCCAGAATTTCAGGCAGGCCATAAGTGGGTCGTGAGGCAGGTCGTGCCGGGCTCGGGTCGCGGCCCGGTAACCCAGTTCCCGGGTAAACTGGAGCTGACACGCGTGCGTACACCTTTGCAAGGATACCGGCTTCTGGGAGGGCATATTGAAGAGCTGATGGTTTTACTTGTGGGCAGACTATTTGAAGCTTTGTTCATAGTGATAAGAAGGTGGTATTTTTTATTTAATAATTGAGGGACCGCATAATCGAAAGCTGGACCGAAAGTAACAGACGGCAGAGTTGCATGTGTCCGGGATGAGAATGTTGCGAAGTATGTATGAAGTATATAAGAAGGAGTCTGAAAGTAGGCAGTGATCGAGAAATTGAGAAATAACAGGTTAACGTTGTAAGGTACTATTAATACATTGTCTCGAACTTCCGCGATACACATTCATATTAAACACACTAAAAACGGGACTTAATCACGTAAAAGAACTATTACTAAATATAGACTACTATTATTAGAATTAGATATTAATTAATCACTGGATAGAATTACATAAACCCAAGATTCTTTCCACTGAACGTCATTTCTACTCAATAATGGTACGTTGGTGGAAATCAAAAAACATCCTAACTTCAATAGGGAGGATGGTTTCAAGTTATCGACGTCGTGGAATCCAGTGATCAGCAAGTGTAAGCAACGAGATGCCCCTTCGGAAAAATCTGCGGACATTGTTAGTGTTGTGTGCGAGCCTGTTGACATTCCGAGTGACATTAATAAAGTGCGGGTAGTTCGAACCACCCGCGCGACAAGAAAAATATGCTACTGATACCGTCACTGCAGTCTTCTCGTGACCGCGGCCGCTGCATCGCGGATGAAACGTCGAGTTAAAATGTAAATAGTTTTTTTTAACTATAACCATATATATGTATGTATACAGTGGCGTGCACTCCATAAAGGCAAAAAGACACTGTCTACCCTACCCTACTGCATACGCCATTAATAATCGCAAAAATCTAAGAACTTTATTTTTGTTGACTACCCTGTCCAAAAACTCTATGCACGCCACTGTATGTATATAGTGCCATCTGGTAAGTACGCAAATTCTACGCGGGACGAAAAGTCGCGGGAAACGGCTATAGTTAAGAAATAATAAACTTCCACCTCAAAATTAGAACCTCATGAAAAGCCTTGTGGGATTTGTAAACTAATACGAGTATTTACAGTTTTACAAACGACTCACAAGTTTCTGAGCTATAAAAAACATTTTGTATCAGCGAGTCTTTTTTAAATAAACATCAAAGAACTGCATAGTTTATAATAACGTTTTATTTTAATAAGTTATGGCTGCATTTAATTTTATCCGTTTCAAAGAACTTCACGTGACAATTATGATAATTTACAATGATGCCTCGGACAGTTAGTCTTTTAGAATGAGCGAACAATCACAACGCTTTTATGAATTAATGGTTGTAAAGACGTATTACAAAGCTTGTCACGGTATTAAAACTTACTTTCCTTTAGCTTATATAAATAGTCGTTTGACTCGTTTGATAGGACTTCGATAAAATCATCGCTTGTGTGTCTTACTTGTACTTTAGGTAAGTACGTCAAAATTGGTTAAAATGTAGATTCAAAATGTAATTTTATATGGACGACTTTATAACATATACAACGAAAATATTTTAAAAGATCTTCATTCTCAATCATTTCATATATGTAGTACCATTTATGAGGTGATGATTATGGCATGAAAATGTTAAAGATGCCAACAGTTCTGTTCTATAACTCTGTATTCAGAAAACCTTGAAAACTTTAAACCCAAAGTTACTTTTTAAACTCTTTCCAAGAATTGCTTTTATACCTAATTCACTTTCCATATTTCCTGTCATAGTTCGATTACATACGCAACGTATTATTCCAATTAAGATATGAATCGTTTATTAAAAAATATAATAAGTTATGCAAGCGACATGGGTTTAAATTAATAACCAGCATCGATGTGGGAAAAGCGGTTCACGTCGTTATGGAGTTGCCATGACGACGTAAACCGCTTTTTCACCCCTCCTATTCGAAAAGAAGTGTTTTGTTCTCTGTTTAGAGGGAGCAAAATGCGATTTTGCTCCCTCTTCGCTTTTTTTTAATTTTTTTTCATTTCTGCCCCGCTAACAGGGAGCAAAATACGTCTTAGCAGTGCGTTCACGGAGCTGCGGAGACTGTAAAAAGTTGCATTCAAAAGTCGCGTCTTTTTCGTATTTAGAATTTTATATATCGGCATTTTACATAAATACTTTATTACACATACTAAAAATCCATAAATTCATAGATATATACTTACTTTTGATAAATTATTTTCTATTTTTTATTTTCAATTTGGCTGAATGGTGCAGGCCAATGCCGTAGCATTCCTCGCAAACTCGTCGTGTGATCGAATAAAAAAAAAAACTCGAACCCGCGAATTTCGTGAGCGCTCATTTCCTTGCCGTATTATTTTACAATTAATTTCCAAAATAAAACGTACCTTATGTAGTGTTATGAATTATTTCGTAGAAAATGAATGAAATCAAAAAGTGATTTAGGTGATGCAATGTATTGGAATTTTGGAATCAACACCTCTGAGAATTCCAAAGGAATATTATGTAAGTACGTAATATGAATTGCACTGCCCTTTTTTCATTTTATCGCAAATGTATTAAAAAACTTTGTGTGATACAGTATGTGCGAAATTGTCAGAAAATGTACTTTATTTCACATTTGTCAAAATTTACCTATTATTATGAACGCAACGCGTGCGAGCATGACAGAATATAAATACAATGAAGTAGTACAGATTCTTCAATATGGAAGCCATTTTCGCCTTCTACCTATGAATTTATGATAAGCGCGCGAAACACACGTTCTTTTTAACCTTGTTTGTTTCTAAATGTATTATTTTTTTGCTTTACTGAATTTAAAGACAATAATGAACGAATGATCTAATGATTTTCTCATAGGAGGGGTGAAAAGCAGAGTGTACAACACGGTAGCAAACTTATTTATGCCTTGGGTGACAAAGCTTGAATCCCTCGCTAGCTCAAGATTCCACGCTAGAATCCCTCGCTTACGCTCGGGATTCTATTCTGGAATCTTTCGCGTCGCTCTGGATTCAATCCGTCACCCGCGGTAAAATAAACCTTTTTGCTCCCTAGTCATACAATCTACTATTCCATTGTCTGGGATTAAATTCGTTCACGATACTGGGATGGAATATTGAGGAGTTCGTTGCCTATTTGATTTAAGAGAGATGTGCGGTTTTTTACAATAATCCCTTATTTAATTGTCATAGTCCTCACGTTGATGCCGAGGCGAGAGCGCGGGCGACTGCAGCATGCACAAACGCTGTGAGCATGCATAACGCATGCCTCATCCGTATTCAAGGGCGAGCGCCCGCTTGCACGAAGTTTCGCAACCCGATACTGTACCTTTTATTTGCTATTTTTGAAAAATATGGCTACTGTGCTGGTGCGACCTGCGCGATATAGCTAAGAATGATGCGAGCCGAGGACTCATTAGCGTGGTCTAGGAGAGAACTGTGTAGGTTACAGCAGTTGACAGCAATAGGAGATTTATTTTTAGGCAAGGAAATGGAAATCAAGCTGCTAAAGCTGTGATGCAGTAGCAATTTTCATTGTACATTTATTTGTCAGTTCACTGAGAACTGTAAATAAATTATGATAATAATTTAATGATGCTCTTTACTGCAAGGTAACGTAAATTCTAATATACTATGCTAATAGGCTCCTCCTGCCTGTATCTTGCATTTCTGAACGCATTAGACATCTGCCAAGCAACCTTACAAAGTCACTACTAACCGCTAAGGCCTAACACATGTTATCCGTTTCAAATAACTATAAAAAGGCCCATTATTATTGCAATTTTCTACCTGCGGTCGAGAAAGCTTAACTATTCTAAAAGGACGTAAAGTATGTCTAGGTATCATCTAATCTAATTCATTATTTTGCTTCGCACAGCAGTATTTTAGGATTGGAGAAAATCGACCTTGCACCAGTTGCAACTTAGCTCACCGTTACGTGTCTTCTAAAGTCTGACCTGTGGATTACCAGAGAGAAACGATCCTAAGTCCACACCGATATTTGCGCCATTTTACTGCGAAAGGTCTAGAGAGTACGGTTAGTTCTTTCCCAGGTATAGTTACTCTCAGATTAAAAGTTATCGTACATTCAGTAAGAATTAGAAGTTAAGAACGTTTGCGGTTTCTTATTGAAAGCAACAAAAGCTTACGTAATCAACAATCTGTTGAAACTCAACTTCTAAATGGCTATTAATATCTCAATCAAACCTTATTTACCTACATGTTTAATTACACGTGAAGGCCTGACAGGAACGCGTTCATTTAATACCACTACATAATAATGAAGCTAAATAAAAATGGCTATACCTACATTATTAAATACTTAGGAACCTTAAAAATAAATAAAACGATCTACGTTCGGAAGAATGCAAAACACGATAAACTAGGAATAAAGCTAATATAAAACCATGTAACATTTTACAATGGATATTCCATAAAATTTTACAGTCGACGCCGCAGTGGCGCCACCTTGTATTAAGGTTAGTAACGAAACATTTTCCAGAACCGTATCGGGCAAATCCTGGCACACGACAAAAGGCGTCAGCCACCGACGCGGCTTCTTGTCTATTCTATTCTACTTTACACTTGAAGTTCTAAAGTAAATTCAAGTATTAGAGCTACCTACGCTGTAGTGAATTCTAGGTAGCTGTAATCCCCTTAGGGAGGCATTGAGCTTGTGTGCACAAAGAGTTTCGCAGTGTTTGCTGTTTGAATTATTGAATGTACTACTAAATTACTTGGGTACGGTTTATCGAGATGTAGAATTAACAGAAGATAGTAACATCGTAAGTAGGTACATTAGCTTGGTTAGAGTTCTAAGATTTTCATGTTTTAAACAAAACTAGGTTAAACGAATTCGTTTGCGTGCGTGATTCGTTTATATTAAACGTGTCTTTATTTTTAGTGTAATTTTCTACGGAAAGAAATGTCGAGAAAGCAAATTTTCTCCGCAGATTTGTATGGTATTTGACACTTTTTAATAATGTAAACGTTAACGCGATTGTAAACTGAGGATTGTTTAATTTAATTACTAAAGATAATGTGTTTTTTTTGTTTCAGGTATGTAAAAGCCTAACTCTTTTGGACAGGGTGAAGAGAAGGAGAATAAGAAGTGCCAATAGGTATGTCTTTTTAGGGTTCTGAAGTCCACAAGGAACCCTTATAGTTTCGCCATGTCCGTCCGTCCGTCCGTCTGTCCGCACTATTGCTCGGAGATGCTTAGGTCTAGAGAGCTGTAATTTGGCATGAATATGCATATTAGTTACGCTGACAAAGTGGTACAATAAAATTTTGAAATATATTTTTTTATAGGGTACCTCCCCTACTCGTAAAGTGGGGATGTAATTTTTTTTTCTTGCGTACCCCATGGTACGGCATATCGTTGAATAGGTCTTAAAAAAATATTGTTGGTTTGTTAAAACCATTTTTTGATTAATTGATGCGTTTGTGAAATATTAAGCTTTAAAGCGCTATTTTTTGTTGGGGTCACGTGTCCCCCCCCCCCCCTGCCAGCTAAATGGTGGTATTTGGATGGCTGAAAAAAATCACGGTTGTGGCATATATAACGTAGTTGAAAGGAAAACTATCAGAGCTAAGTAGGCTATACAAACTTACGAGTAATAGTCGACCAACTTATGATGATGATTTTTCTCGAGCGGCAGGCGCTAGCTAGATGCTAATAAGTCTTAGAAAGGTACTGTGGGCATCGTCAACTTCGGAACCCTATACTTTGCGCGTGGCCCGACACGCACTTGGCCGGTTTTTTTATCTGAATTACGTAACTGAGTACTTAACATAAGCTAATAAGAAAACTTCTTAACTTGGAGATAGGGTTTATTAATATGAATCCAAGTAACGAGCTATACCCATGCTATACCTAACAGAAAGAAAGTGATCACGTCCTAAGACAAGATTGCATTCGCATAAAATGAGCCAATTATCAGCTTGTAAAATGAGACTTATAAGGTGATAATTGTTATAAAACTCAACATCAGTAGGTAATAGAATGCAACAATGCATTAAGTGGCTTGTTTACATCATGTAAACAATACTTAAACAAGGATACCGCCATAAACCTCAGTGAAATCAGTAGAAAGCTGCGGGTAACCGCCACCTCGCCCCCTTATTTAATCTAGGCAACTGAGCGACTATCTCCTATCGTCATTACTTTCCAATCTCTTGATAGGTATTTAAATAATTATTTATGTAGCAATCACTGCTAGAAAACTTGCTTCATGGCTACGATTGTACGTTCATCGTGAAAAGTTTTAGTTGTAAATTCCTGGATTGTGACGTAAGGTTATTTTTAAAAAGTCTTAAACGCACTGTTGAATAGGTACATTGAAGCTACTGCGTTTTATGGGCGTAGCTGATTTCTCAGCTTATAATACAAAACTAATTACTAATGCACCTGACGATAAAAATTGTAACCGACCTGTTCTTGTAATTTCAACAACGTTGTCACGGCACATTTATGATTTGCCACCTTAAAATAATTGTACATTTATTAATCATCATTATATCAGCCGATAGACGTCCACTGCTGGACATAGGCCTCCCCCAAGGCTCGCCACTCCGACCGGTGCTATGACGCTCTCATCCACCGACTTCCCGCGACCTTCACCAAGCTATCGCTTCACCTTGTTGGAGGCCTAACGACAGCTCGTGTTCCGATACGCGAACGCCATTCGAGAACTTTTAATCATATACTTACTTATAAACTTAGAATGAGTGTCAAGAGCTTCAGGAACTTACATACAGATGGGTGCAACATTTTCGCATCGCTCGAGCTAGTATTTTAGTTTTTAATGTCAGAGTGCGTCAGCGAAGGTTGTCGTTAATTAACCGTAAAATACGTTATTATCCGTAGGCGACTAATTACGAGTTGGCCATTGTTGATCGGTCGCGCTCCGTCGCGCCGATAGGGGGCGCGGTACTGCACGACACAGCTAATATGCCGCGCGCGTGTTGTGGCTCTTTCGCCATTGACAAAGAGTCTATTATCGCTTAACCCACGCGCCATAGATACTTACTATACCGGCGACAATGGCGGCGGATGTGCTCTTTACAACGCTGAATGGCTTGGCTGTCACATGGCTGTCACTTGCAGAGGTCTAGTTTGTAGTATGTTTGTTAATTTTAAAGGAAAACCGCAATATTCTAGGACGAAGAAGGTAAATAAGAAATCATGTTAAGGTGATAACTCACGGTTTTATGTAGCCTCTACGATAATAGATGGCGCGGGTGGTAGATATTGTAATTTTCAGGATTTACGCAAAATTCCAAGCCCAAAGGTACACTTTGATGGACTATGCGATTGAAGGGATATATTATACATCTCAATTTCACATAATTTATTTTAAACATAGCTTATATGTTTCTCCAAATGATGCTCTATCTACCCCTGAAAACTGCATTCAAGTCAGTTCAGTAGTTTCGGAGATTAACTCTAACAAACAGACAGACAGACAGAAAAGATTTCTAAAATCGCTGTTTTGTGGTCTACCATAGTACATCTTTAGACCCCCCGTTCCTTTTTTTGAACTTTTCTTTCTATGTACAGACACGCCAAGTTCTGCTCTTTTATTATAGTATAGACAGATATATTGGTGTTGATTGATTGCTACAGGTTTATAGGTACGATACGGGTAAGATTTTCATGGAATGACATTTTTGCAGAACTGGCTATACAAGTATAAGTAAGTACTTAATTGTGGTTGTTTGATTTATTTGGATGGCATGATGGTAGGTAGGTAGGTACGCTATGTCCGATCCGAAGTCGAAATTTCTTGTGCAAAATGTACCTATTTACCTACAAGTTTGATTAAAATAATGAAATATTTTCACATTCCCATTATCTCCACTAAGATGTACCTACACGTACTATAAGTTAAATTATAAGTACCTAAGTAATGCACGCTAGTGTGTCGCAATCGCACCGTACCTAGGTAAGTAGGTAGGTATATGGTTGGCCAACATGTTACAAAAATGTACGTGGCCTCTCTTTTGACAGCCGAAAACCAACAAACACGGTTCTCGCTTTATCAAGAAACATGGAAAATTATCTCGACCCTGACGCTTAAAATCGCTATCTTGTTGATAGATATGACTTGTATCTACTTACTCTAGGGAAGTGATTACCTATTTAAAAAAATCATTGTTCAATAAGTAGGTTAGCCGCATCAATTTTCAGGGCTGTTATTAGGTAAGTACCTACCTAAATAGTACCATTTTCTTAATTCACTGTTCTTGTCTTATTAGGTCCAATAATAGGCTGAATGTACGCCGCGGTCTCCGACAACAACCGATGAGTAATGAATGGCCGAGAACCAATGAGATCACTTTCAAACGCTGCTAATTTCATACTGGCAACAACACAGGGTCGTTACACTTCATGGCTCAAGTCAGTCTCAATTTAATTGCCAGAAAATGATCCCACTTAGATGTATAAGATACCTACTTTACACAAAAATACGACCGTAAACAACAAGTTGTAAGCTTAAAAACAAAACTCCTAAATTAAGATTAAATTAAAAGCAAAATAAAGTTGAGAAATGGTCATAGAGCGTAGCGTAAACATTCAGTACAAACATTCAGTATTGTGACATTCAGTCCACGTGTATGTTATCGGAACGTCAAACTACTAGCGCCATCTGTTACGCTTACCCTGAACTCGCAGTAGCGGCGGCGTCATCGTCGTGTCGACATTGACCGATAGGTGGGGCCACTAGTACACGCGATGCGAGTGACGCTCGCGGTGTAAACGAACGTTCTTGACTGCGCTACTTCGAGTTCATGACACAACAGACGAACTCACGCCTAGTAACGTAACAACATCGAATGCCTAGGTAAACAAACCATTTTATTATACGATTTCCCTGGACGTCACGCGTTATAGGTATTCGTTTATGACCTCTTCATTTCCAAACCTTTTGCACTTTGAAGCACTTATTATAAGTAATTATCGCTGATACATATTTATTTATAAACTTTTCAATTTATATTTAAATATCTACACGTAATACACTGCCTAGAAATATTTATGGAATCCGCGATCCGGGCATCGATTCAGTTTCACACGCGAATTAAATACCTGTTTCCAGTCTCACGCAATAGATGGCGTTGATGGTATCGTAGAGACAAATTAGGTTTAAAAAACTTGTTTTGCCCAGTGGTTTTGTCATATTTTTTTCTTTACGTTAATATAAGTAGCGAAATACAATGGAAGCTTAGGTATTCTTAAATACATGGATGGTACCTACTCATTTTGGTCAATTGAATGTGTTTTAAAAATTAAAATTTGCGTCCCACACGGTATTGACACTCGGCTTGTCCTCTAAAAACATTTGTGTCGTAAAAAACGATCAAAATAAACGAGCTTGGAATTTTATATTCTTGGACAGAATATAAAGCGGGTGCAAAGGTTTCATCCATTCTGGGTACCTACGGAGTGTATTTTATAAAGTCTTTTTGCCCTTTTCGGACACGTCCGAGGTGAGCCGAGTTATCGCGGGTATGCAAATTAGATCTACGTCCGAGATAATGAATTTTGGAACGACGACGTACAGTTTTGCTTAGAAAATATTCCTACAACTTTGCTTAAAATAATTGCTTTATCGTGTAAAACAATGTGTGGTTTACAATAGAAGACTATAATTTATCCAATTTCTATTGTAGAGTTCGCAAGACGCACTGTAACATCATGTAAAGTCCTAGTATCTAATACTTTAACTTGAATCCTAAATGTAGTTTGTAACCTAATTTATTTCTAGATTCGAACAAACTTCTTCATTCAGATAGGTTACCTACATATCTAAGTAACTAACTACTTGCATTCGGCCTCTTCGGCATTTTGTAACCATAGCTGAACTGAGACACTATCATAGAAGAAATAAGGTAAACTTCCTATGATAACCTAACAAATCAGCGTACATCACTACATAGTATAAAACAAAGTCGCTTTCTCTGTTCCTATATCCCTATGTATGCTTAAATCTTTAAAACTACGCAACGGATTTAGATGCGGTTTTTTTTAATAGATAGACTGTTTCAAGAGGAAGGTTTTCGTATTTAATTTGTTATAGTTTAACTCAATTCCCGCGGGAACGCTATAACCGAATTCCACGCGGACGAAGTCGCGGGCAGAAGCTAGTCCGAAATAAGTGTTAAATGCGATAATAGATGTCGCTGCCTAGGTAGCCTGGATACAAATTTGAACTTCTTGACACCATGAGCTACATCTAGATAGCATAGCAGGCGAAGTATGAAAATTTAAAGCTCCCTGACTATTTCCGATGTATGCCGTAATGTAAGGACAGTCTTATAAGTATAATTACATTGTCTCTGATACTATTTAATATTTTATCCCCTCCGACTCATCCACCTCCAATAAAACGTTTTAAGTTTATATCTGTAACCAATCAATGAGATATGTTGAGGATTAATGCATCACACAACTTATAATAGTACGAGTATTTAGTGGAATAGGTACAAAAAAATCAAGCTATATTCATTGACATTTCATGGAGCATCCGACTACCTATAATTATGTTCATTATTTCTTTATTCTTATTAACAGCAGACACTGGCAAATTCAAAAATAATTTACTTAGTAGAGCTTGTGTTTCTCTATTGCTAAAATCAATTGTTAAGTTTGTACTTAATTCTTAACTTAAATCATGATCACCACAACAGCCTATTTACGGCCCACTGCTGGGCTCTCATCATGAGAGGGTTTGGGCTATAGTCCTAGGTTTATGGGTTCCCTTTTTTATTATTTGCTAGAACTTTGTATCCATTGCAAATAAAAAAAAAGGAAAACCTGTAAACCTAGTATTCCATTGTGTCAATAACTTACTAAAAAATCATGGAGATTGGAAAATATTTAGAAGTGGAAGAACGTTTTCTTTTTTTGTATGGAGGTATTCTTCCCTCTCAAGTCAAGCGGTGGATGAGCATGTGACCCACCCCCTGCTTGGGTGTTTAACGTTTTAATTTAAGTACATGGGCGACAGAACTTTGCTCGGGTGGAAATGGCAAATATGTTTTTCCCTAGACATAAGATCTAGCTTCATCGATTTCTCGTCCCCTTTAGTCCCTAACCTAACCCTAAATTACACAATTTCCACATTTCATCGAAGCTTGAAGGAACACAATCAAAATAACTAATTGTCTTATACTGTCATTTGAGCTGGAAATTGGCTGGCTACTAATTACTCAATTCATTGCTTCGACTCATTGAAGCAATTCGCTCAATTAGAGATCGACGGATAGCGTAGCGGCGTATAATTTATAAACGAACCACATTAATCACAATATGCGGAGTGAGATCATGCGCCCGCGCACCGAGAAGTGCATTATGTTACATTGGACAACTGCAAGGGCATGAGAATATCAATGGAAATGGATAGTTCCTTGACGATAGTGTTTAGATGCCGTGGTGGCCTAGTGGTTCGACCTACCGCCTCTCATGCAGAGGGTCGCGGGTTCGATTCCGGCTCGCACCTCTAAGTTTACTTATGTGCGAAATTCAATTTGAATTTACCACTGATATTTTCGGTGAAGGAAAACATCGTGAGGAACCCTGCACGCATCTGCGAAGTGGTTCGAAGATGTGTACGTGTAACCCCAATCCGCACTGGGCCTGCGTGGGGGCTATAGCCCAAACCCTCTCGTGATGAGAGGAGGCCTGTGCCCAGCAGTGGGACGCAAATAGGCTGTAGTAGTAGTTAGTAGTAGTGTTTAAACGCTCGCCTTAGTTAAATGTATTAAGCTCTTCATTTGACAAAGCCTCCCCTTTAAAGATAAGTATTTTTTTATGAAAAGGTCTCGTTTTAGTCTCAAGACTGTCAGAGTAAAGATTTAAACTATGCAAACATCGATCTGTCAAGTGTTAAAGCCCACATAATAATTATTGGCCAAATAAAAGCGACTTCGTGTATGTTTCAAAAACTTACTATAAATGAGGTTTGACATTTTTGACCTACATACCTACGAATACTTAATTGCGTTCGAGACATTCGCAAAAAATACCGATATTTACAGATACAATACATCTAAATTAAATTTATAAAAGTCAAAGGTGCTGACTGTTCTATCAATGCACAGCTCAAAATACTGGTCGGATGAGAATGAATATTGGCCTTATTGGCACACTATATTATGACGTATCCATCCGCCATCATCCATGTATACATACGCTAAGAAAGTATTTATGAAAATTCCACTCCTTCACACTCCATTCCACGTTGAAAATTTGTATTCTCTCTAATAAGTTCGAGTTCCATGCGAACGACGTTGCGGGGAGAAGCTATAATTATTACTGTGGTAAATTTCATAGGTAAGTACGCCATCAACTCGAAACTGAGCACACATAAAGTCTAGAATATTCTCTGCCCTTCTAGAACGTTCAGCCGAGCGTTGCCAATGATCTCATCCCGACAAGCCGCCATTAAGTCGTCGAAGCGACTAATGACCAGCGGATGACACCGCCATTATTCGAGCTCTACCATGATAACTTGTAATAAGTAATTATATTAATTATATACTGCAAATTTAATGATTACAGGCCCTCAGGGACTAGCAATCTATCACACAACTCCGAAACGTGCTATAACATTATAGAAGCCCTAGAATTGGCTTCATGTCAAGCATTCCAATGAAACTGTGTTAAATCGACCGTAAAACCAATTACTGAGCTTGTAATGATAAACAGTGAGAAAAAGACGATAAGCAAGCAAAGGAAATGAGAAAAAATCAATTAAACATATTATCGTGTTCCATTCCTTATTTTTCTACCACATGACTTCAAGTCTAGCTAAAATCTAAAAACATTTATAAGTATGCGAAAATAAACTCTCTCTGTCTGTCCGTACCTCTTCACGCGTAATCCGCTGGACCGATATAGATGAAATTTGGTGTGAGGATAGTTGGAGTCCCGGGGAAGGACAGGCTGCTTTTTATCCTGGAACAAGGCATAGTTTCCGCGGGAACACGATTACCAAATTCAACGCGGGCGAAGTCGCAAAGTAGGTACCTACCTACCTGTTAGAGAATCTGCTACCCAGTTTCTACCTCGTGGATCAAAACATGAAAATTGTTTTAAAATTACAAGTGACTGTCGCCTTTATGTACATTTAGGAAGGGCGAGGGAATATAAGGGCTTCATATAAACGAGTTTCACCGCCCTAATCAATAAACTAGGAGTGGTAAAGTAGGTACCTATCTACTATTTCATTTACGAGTAAGTGTCAACTTCGTGTCATATTGGTGCTATTGTTATTTTACTATGCTGCTAGTATTGCGTAGAATTAAGGTTTAATTTGTTTTGTATAGATATGCTTATGGTACTGTAATGTAATAATTTACTTTCGACAGTGTTCGTACCTAATTTCATTTGCCCATAACTAGGTTATGCAGAGTTTTTAGGTACCTAGTAATAGCACGGTTTTATTTTATTTTACCACCCCCGCAAGAAAAGGAGCTTATTAACTTCATGTCAGGAGCAAACTTAAGACGTTTATACAACTCAAGGTTACTGAGTGTAATTGATGAAATTTCTACTTTATGATTGCTACAGCGCTGAAAATGTTCTATGTCGGAATTTATTATTTTACCTTTCTTTAGTTAGCTCGTAACATGGACTGAAGACGTATAGGTACTTACGCATTAAAAGTAATATGCATCCTATTTCATTTACCGTTTAGTAAATTTTACAACGATAATCATCATTACTTTAAATGAAGCCATTTACAGTCATTTACTGCGACCTCTATCTACATCTTCCGGGCTAGAGCGGCTTTGATCCGACGTTCCCTCAAGTCACGTAAAACGAAAATAAAACTTCATAATATTGAACATAAAATTTAATGTCACACTAACTACAGAAACTTCCGAGAACGCAGTGTCTTAAGCACGTACGAGTGTTTGTGTAGGGAAAAACAAAGAACCTTAGTCTATAAAATTATAACAAATGTAGCATGGTGTGTCCACGGTCTAATATTTCTAAGTCTGAGCACAGATAAAACTAAAATATATATGTGGTACTTCGTCGCCATTCGACAACGTAGGAGAGTAAGGATTCACAATCAGCCGGAGAAAAATGGCCCCGTCAAAACGGGTGCCCGAACAGCTCGGGCACCCGTTTGGCCTTCGTTATAAAGAGGTGTTATTAGCATATTGGATCGTATTTTTAGGGTTCCGTACCCAAAGGGTGAAAAACGGAACCCTATTAATATGCCTCCGATGTCCGTCCGTCCGTCCGTCCGTCCGTCCGTCCGTCTGACTGTCACAGGGCTCTATCTCTTCAACGGAAATAGGTAGGGATTTGAAATTTTCACAGAATGCGTGTTTCTGTGGCCGCTATCACAACAAATACTAAAAAGTTAAAATATATCTATATAAATTGGGGTCTTCATACAAGTAACTGTTTTTTTCTTCGTCTCATTTCAAGCGCTCTATCTAATGAACCATTATTGTTAGACACCTGAAATTTTCACAAAATACGCATTATTAAAGCCTCCATCACAACAAATACTGAAACAGTCAATAAGTTTATTCCCAATGCGGATTTTCACACAGGAAAGTTACGTATTTTTTCGAACGTCGCTCTTGACGTACATTAATACAAAGAATAAAAATAAATGATTTCCTGACTCTAAAACAATAAAAAAAATAGAAAAACTGAAAAGAATTCAATAAGTATAAAAAAAGAGAAAAAAAGTGTGGAGGATTTGGGATTTGAACCCACGTTCACTTGAATGAGTTTCCACGTCTCTCACGAATACGCCACCAGAACACTTACTACGCTGACGAAATTAGGTATCTATATTCCGTAGTAAGAACGAATAGAACAAAAGTCTCTAATTCAAATTTCGAATATTTTTTGTATATTCATTCAAGTCCATGATGTGACTAAATAGTTCCATGTTGCCAGTGTTGTTTTTTTCTAATGGACTCATCGATGTTGCTGGCTAAAGAAGTATGTTTAGTTTAAAAAAAAATAGTACATAGTTATGATGAATTAATAAATTCTATACAGACGATGATTCCTAATTCCGATATGTGAATTTTCTCCTATCTTCCAATAAAATCTTGTTCGGCTTCGACCCTGCCTGATAGGGTCATAAGGTACTTAGTGTTGTGATTAAATTGTTTTTTTTTTCACCAACTGTGAATAGGGATCACATAGAGACGCTCAGTTGTACGGAACCCTACATATGCGATTCCGCATTTGACTGATTTTCTTATGTCAGTTTGCTCCATATATTATGACATATTATGTTAGGCACTGTACGTCCATTGTGTTATTACTTATTATAGGTCAATGCGTAGGAGCATAAATAAAGAGCATAAGTTTGTTTCGGTTTCGTCCAAAATTTTGAACTTGTAGGTCACACATAGCTAATGAAGGAAAACAAAGAACTCTTAACTAAACTAAATAAATAATTCACGATTTAGTCAAAATTTTGTTACGCTTTTAACCATCGCATTATATCTACACTTACACTAAAATTTATAAAAAATACTGTGAATTATTTTCAGCTACTAAAAAATACTTAATTGATACGCACATTCTTCCTCAATTTTGTAAGACGAAAGAAACCTTATTTGCATTATTTGTATGAGTAAACCATATACAATATAAACAGTATGATACTTTGAATGCATCGCTGAGCTGAATTTTAAAACACAGCTCTACATCATTAAAGTTTTGATTAATAGCACCATTTTCGTTCCAATGGGCATTTCAATAAACCTCACTTAAAATGTTAATGTAATACAATTTAAACGTTGTGGGATGGTTGAAGTTTACACCGTGACTTTACCTCGAACAGGTACGGGGAATCCTTGACATTTACGTCCCACATCGATGTAATCTTCCAAGGTAATAAAAACACAATGAAAACATCCACTTTACACACAACTATAACTAAAGTCACCGACAGAAGATTGGATGGGAAAATGTGCTCATAAATCTGATATACGCTTATCTCCGAGCTTTGACCAGTGTCCCGTTTAATTTTACCGATTACTTCTGTACCTATGTGAGATTGCACATTGCACACATACTTTGAGCACAACAGTGTACTGCTTAATTTTGCCTATGACTCTTCACTACATAGTATACAAAAGTCGCTTACTGCTGTTTGTCCCTATGTATGCACGGATTTTGAAGCGGTTTTTTTAATAGAAGTTGCGGGCAGAAGCTAGTCTAAATATATAAAACTCAAAGGTGACTGACTGACTGACATAGTGATCTATCAACGCACAGCCCAAACCACTGAACGGATCGGGCTGAAATTTCGCATGCAGGTAGATGTTACGACGTAGGCATCTGCTAAGAAAGGATTTTGCAAAATTCCCATGGGAACGGGAAAAATCGGGATTTTACTTTTTAATATTTCTGCGCATATGAAGTTGCGGGGAATAGCTAGTTACTTATAAGTAAGAGATGACAACGAATTAGGTACTTTGCTTTTCCGCTACCGATTCGATATCAACTATTAGCCACACTAATGCTGTCAGCATAACAATTATACTGAATCTTACTGAATCTTATATTTTACTGAATCTTCAAACATCATCTTGGAATTAAGATAAGTAAGATTGGACACATTCAAACTTTTCTTTAAAAATATTTAATCTACCTAACTCTCGATCAATTCCTCTCAACCAAGTAAATACTTCTACACTGGATTCACAGTGTGTTTACTTTAAATACGTGTACGCAAATATCTAAACCCTTTTAAGTGCTTGCCTCCTTACATTGTTGATTGAGATTGCGAATGGATTTCATTCAGATAGAAGATATTCTATCTGAATGAAATCCAATATCTCAAATGTTATTTACATTAAATGTTCATATTTATATCTAATATCCTATTGGATTGACCCTATCTTGCGAGAAGCTGAGGGTCCAATCACAGATGTGTATGAAGACTATGAGGACAACTGCCCAGATCATGTTGAGCTTATTAGTGTTGTGGTGGATAATTAAATTATGTAAAGAACGTGAATTGAATACCTACAAGTTAAATTTGGCATATGAGGAAAATACGCGTAGTTTCAAAAACATAACATACCTAATACCGCTATGGTACTAAAGGCTGAAGGTCCATCATAAGTCTAAAAATGACAAAGTAAATAAAGTCCCCCAGACGAAGGGCACTCCTGCGTTATCTTGTTTGAGATAAAGGGCCGAAGGAACCGTGTATTGCCATACTTAGTCAAATATGTAGCGGTGATAAGTTCAGTGATAACACCATAACCTTGGGAACTTGAGAGTAATGGTGGCTTTTAAACTGAGTGATTTTCATATGAATTTTACATGGTATCTATCTAACAAACAGGTTTTTTAAACGAAGTTTAGAAAAAATAATTGAAAATAAACTTGAGCTACCTATCTCAAAAAATAATTTCTAATAAGAGATTTTAAATAAGAACTTACTGAACGATACTTTATTTGTGCAGCAGTGGGTAAAAATATCAAAAAGAACGAGTCGTCTCGTAAAAAAGTGAAACTACTCTTGATTATTATCTAAACTTTTCTTGCGAATTTAGATCATTGACAACAAAACCAAAAATACACGAAATTTTTGAGGGGCAGCTTTTCAAATGTCAGATAACTCACAAATCGTATCAAATACCTCATCTAAAAAAATACTTACCTGAAGATTGAAAAATCGCCCCTAAATTTACAAATGTAAATTCAGATTTCGTTATCATTATCGATATCGGTATTTACTAAAAGGGTAGTTTGGAAGTTAAGTTCGAGTGCAAACACTCGATGTATCTCGAGATATCTCGAGCCCACGAGTGCATGCTTGCTTGGCAATTGATTCGGCAAATACATAGTACATAACATACTATTCACACACGCTTAATAACACGCTGCCGCGCTGTATGTTGCTTTTTCCTGGAAATGAAAATCGGGTCATCGAACTTGAAAGAGCATACGTAGGTCGTTTGTAAATGGGTATGTTGTGTAAATCCGTGAAAAATCTGCGAGCAACGACGTGTACATGAAAAGTGTACACATCAAAGACAGAATAAAATAGAACACACACAAGTTAAGGTTAAATAGAACACGTTTTACCTTTACCATTGCATATTTTTTTAGCTAACAATATGACAGATAGAGTTCTCTAAAATGTAGTTTACTTATATCATTTTCATTTACTAGCCAAGGAAAATAAATCATCATCATTTCTATTATTAACATTTTTGGCTGTGTTCCGCATAATATAAATAGGTAGGTAGGTACTTTCTACTTCCTTTCACACCTTTCAGAGCATTAACTTCCATGTTAATAAAAGATAAAGATAAAAAAGATAAAAAAAACATTTATTCAAGTAGGATTTTACAATCACTTTTGCATCGTCATTAGGTATGTACAGTTTGATGTAGTTATCATTAAAAACATACCGTTATCCGCTGCAAGCTTCGTCATTGATTTAGGTACCTACATCTTCTACTTTGTATCACACTTTTTTTTTAATCACACGCACTATATCGAATATCGAATATCTAATATCCTTCATACGCATATCATATTTCACGCAATCCATTTATATTTTGATACAGGTGCTAGCCGTGGTGGCCTAGTGGTTCGAACTACCGCCTCTCATGCAGAGGGTCGGAGGTTCGATTCCGGCTCGCACCTCTAAGTTTACTTGTGTGCGAAATTCAATTTGAATTTACCACTGAGCTTTTCGGTGAAAGAAAACATCGTGAGGAAAACTGCACGCATCTGCGAAGTAATTAAGATGTGTGTGTGAAGTCCCAATCCCGGTACTGGGCCCGCGTGGGGACTCTAGCCCAAACCCTCTCGTGATAAGAGGAGGCCTGTGCCCAGCAGTGGGACGCAAATAGGCTGTAGGAGTCTATCGGGCTCATGGAAATGAAAATGTTGAAGTTAGGGTATTTAAAGTCTCTCAACGCAAATAATTGAAATAATCACAGTAGGGACTCACGTTACTACTTCGACAGAAATATTTCAGTGCCACCAAAATGAGTAAGTAATTAACAAAAAACAATTTCTGTCTCGGTCTGCGCTATGCGCGAGTGGGAGAAAGCAATGCAGCCGAGCCGTTGACCCGGCTAAATTCGGCCAAGGTCTGCGGAGGCGACATTAATTTTGTATGCACAGAAGTACCTAAACTATAACAGACACAATAGATTTATACCGAGACTAGGAGCTATTAAAAGACGATAATACTTTGCACTGGCTGCAACAACATCTATAAGTAGTAAGTACATAATTCTCGAAACCATGACCGGCGTGATAATGCTTAGCTGTACGAAATTTATGTCAGCACTAAATTCCGCTGAAATATTTTCGTGCCATTAAATAAGACACCGTTTCACTTTAGCATCTGGCCGGTGTATTTTTATACCGCTCCATGAAGGAACTCAGCCGGGTGCTTTATCGTGTCGGAAAAGTTGTAAAACGATGGTGAATCGGCCATCGATCGTTGAACCTGCGTTTAAAATCGGCCAAGGTCCCCGCGGTTGCCGACCTCCGGTGGAGCTTCCCGAAAATGCTCGTGGTTAAAATCGCAAGCATTTTACTCAGGAGGTTTGAAAGAGGAATGTCTATCCCTTTACCTTTTCTTTTGTTGCGTCAGATAACAACAAAAGTCTAGAGTAGAAGCAAAACAAATGGCAAGTGTAGCGTCCATCGAACCGCGTCTAAATCCATCCAAGGTCCCGTCGATTGAAGGACGCGCCGACCGTCCTGCGTTGGTCGTTTACACCGCCGATAACAAAGGGTTGCTGCCTCGAATGCCTGCCGCTGACTCACGTGGAGTCGTGTAAAACGACGTAAAACATACGAGAATGGGAAAAGCAAAGTCGATGATTCATATAACCATCGATTTAACTTCTAATTCAATAAGTGTTTTGAGGCCACCCGTAGTGCAAAAGAAAAAGTGACATAAACAAAAAAGCTTGTGGATTAAATAGAAGAATGTTTATTTATTCGTTTATTAATAAAACGAAAGTAGCATGAATGCATAGGTTGGGTTATAATGGAAGTGTTAAATTACACGGAACGGCGTCTAGACGCGGTTTTGCTCGAGCAAAGTGAGATGCGCTATATAATGCTTGCGGTGGGGCTCCTGCTGCGTTCCCACAGATTCGAAGCCGGCGATTACAGAAAAGAGAACTTTTTTGCTTTTTGTAATCAAGACCCCATGGCATTAGAAAAAGAAACCGATCGAATAACATCCCAGTGTTTCAATATTTACGGTACCGATCAGGCATAACTAACCAACCCGAACTTTATTTTATTAACTCCAAGTTCGGATGCGTCCACAAACCTTGAAATACCCATTAGCTACACGGTTCGTGCAATCAGCAGGTGCACACTACACTTAACTGACCCCGCACAAGCAACATTTTATTTTCGCCGATAAACCCTCGCCGTTCCGCTGCACTGGCTTTAACGCTTAAAAGTAAAAAGAGAAATTGCTTTCCGTCTGGCGAGCGCATTGCGTTCCCTGCATGACCTATATCCTCCCCTAGTGCTTTAGGGTTTACGGTGGAGTGCCTGTGCCTGACCTGCGCAACAGCAGTCTGGTTAAATAACCGGGGCGATGTCAGCTGCGCCGAATGTCACCACAAGGCCACATCCGATGCTCAGGGCGTTTAATTAATTTGCACACTGGATTACTAAGTTACATCCCGTTTCCTGTTGACATGAGACTTGTGACTTTGATGAGTAAAAGGAAAATATCTTTGTCTAAAATCCAGAGTGACCTAATTTCTTTGTTAAACTTTTTCAGGGAGTCCCACGCGTTTTTGTTTGACTGCAATAGAAATAACTCGAGGGAAAAGTAAAAATATAACTTCGTGAAGACTTTTTTTACTCGGCTAGCCTTGTTTAAATAAAACTTTTAAAACTCTTTTATAAATAAAAAGTAACGAACCTTCAGCTACTTAACCATAAGAATGATACTGGATACTTTGGTATTGGCATTATACGATCAGATAAAAAGAGTTATTTCGACGTCAACGCCTTTAAATTGAATGCCATCTGAAGCTCTTTAAAGTTTCCTTTTAAAGCTTGATGATAATTTTGTAGCAACATGACTATGGGGACCAAGTACAATAATTTACGTAATGTTGTCTCTAAATAATTAAGTTTATTACCATTGATCGTATCAATCATTGAGTTTCAATAGCGACCGATGTAGTGCAGACAGACGTACCAATACTAACGTGTATTCGCCACAATATTTATCAACCAAACAAGGGTGTTTTAATTTTGACATTTTCTTGTTATTCAATGGCGTCAGGCCGTCCATGGCATCTATTATCGATTGGCTTTGCCGGTGCACCGCGCGGCCGCCATGCATCGGTCCCGCGCTGTCGTGTTGCCCCGTCTATTTTTACCGCTTCATTGCCTACTCCCCTCGCTGCCTGCTTCCTGCCCTTTATTAAACTATCTGTATGTTAATTAACAACGGCCTCGCCTGGCCTACGTTTAAATTCCTTGCGATTGTTTGTGTACTTAAATTACTCGTACAATGTATGTAACGTATACCTTGTCATTGATACTCTTATCGTCCTCAGCTATGTTAATTACTGTAAATGCATAAAGCGACGGGTTGTATGTAATTGTAAGTCTTCATAAAGTTATATTATTTCTTATTTCACGACCTTCACTCAACAATGCTTAATTAATAAGTCCCTGCACGTTGTCAAACCGAACCACCGTCTGTGGCTTGCGATCCCCATCTTTTCTATCGCGTTATGCCTCTATAGGGGCGTCTCTTTCTATAGGGGCATCTGGTGCACATAACCTGCGCTTGTTTACGTTAGGCCTACGTTTGTTCCCCTTGTATGTGTGGCGCAGGGGTGCACGCATGTGTGGCGCCCGTGCACAGCTGTTGCGGGCCTGTGAAGCTACACCACATCGACTCTTCTAAATTTATTCTTCCTCATGGCCCACGCCCCTGCTGTAGAGAGCTACATTGAAATCGTGAGTCGAAACTGCTTGGATTCTATTCAGTTAACTATTTAAATAAGGAATTACACTATTTAGCATAGCTACGTGATCCATTAAATGTCCTTTCGACAAGGCACAATGTTACAATAGTGGACAATTCTTCAGAAGATAATATATACGTTTATAATCATCTGTAATGGATGTTTAATCTTGATTTCGTGCAGGTCCGTCGTTCTTTTTACAACTATTGCTTATTCTGCCATCCTCATTATCGCAACTGGCTATGTAGAAAATAATGATGTCATTATTCACGTTTTTTTTGTTGTAGGTCGAATAAAAGAGTGTACCGGTACGGTTCCTTAGTGCCTCGACTTACCTTGCGCTTGTGCCGTCACAATAGCAAAACAGCTGTCGAGAGGTCAATGACTTGGAGCTAGTGCAAATTGTAAAGTTACACCGAAAGAACGCAAAAAAATTGCATCAAATTGGGACGCACATGTGTGCTCTGCTCAGTCAGAAGAATTCTTCGAATGGAGTTGCGAAAGAAAACCGCGAATATCCTCTTCGACATTGGGCGCCATATCCTTATTTGTTTTGTTTTAACACGTAAAATGAATTTCAAAGAGATTGAATTAATTATCAACACCAGTAATAGATAACGTCCCTTGTTTAGTAAGAACTGAGTGGAATCAAACGTGTTTTGTAGTCCTACTATACTAACTAATACTACCAATGCGTCGATACATGAGTGATTTTGGAGGCCCAAAATAGACAGCCATATTTGTTTGCTGACGTCATCTAAACCCTTGGGGTCGATGCTCGAGCCCCTACCTGCATTTTTTGTTGCATCCCCCGTGACGCAAGCAGTCCACAAGAAACAGTGTTTCCTTCATTTGGTTTGGCATCCTCTGCATTCCTAAATTCAACCCTTTTAAGTGGAACCGATCTGAGCTACAATTAGATTCGAAGTGGAAACAGTTATATATTCTGCTGTGGTTACTTGGAACATGTCAAATTCTGAATTCTGTACACTAGGTTCCCTCCGAATACCTCAGCATCAAAGTTGTAAACTGTATTAGAAAAAAAATAGAAACTGAAGTGATTCTACATTTAAGACTAGACCATTAACACTTTGCCTGAAGCAGATGATAATAAAATACCAAACACATTCAAGTCCAATGTAAGTATAATTTTGTGAATATGGAAACAAAAAGATCCAATCATTCGTTTCGTCAAGCAAGCATGTTGTGAATGGTGTCAATCGATGAACACTGAAGGTTTGTAACTGCAGTCATAAACCTCTCAGTATTTATTACTCAAAAGTGAATTTAACGTGAGGCCCTTCGCAACCGGCTTCCCATTGCGCAAGCTGCGATCCCGCACAATTGGGACGTCCAGAAATGTGTCAAGTTGAACCGGGGTCGTTCACCCCCACTGTTTACGTTTAAACTCAGAAGAGAAGTGTACCGTCTTTGTTTTCATATCTCGCAGGTGGGTTTTGACAGGTGTCGCCATTGTCAACCGACTCTGGGTCTATGTATCCTAGTATAAGTAAGAATTAGAATAGGAAGTCACCATAATAGATGATTTTGAAGGTCTTGAATATGTCCTTGCGATACAACTTTCGATGTAGACTTCAATTCGGATTTTAAAACACAAAAGGTGAATTGAAACTGTCTCAAATTGGAGCAAAATATGTTTTTCCGCTTCCGATCAAGTTTTCCAAGTCCGACTCCTTATTATTCATAAGTCAGTTCACGTAAAAAGAAATAATTGTAATGGTGTGTCTACGTGAGAAATAAATTATTCATAGAGATCTTTTGAAAAATATCACGGTCGACGCGGGGGCATTATACTTTTAGATTTGATGTAAACGTTGGTACCAGCGTATTGTTGCAGCGAATAGACAGAAATACGGACTACAAACTCCAAATATAACCGCAACACCTTCTATGGATAATGGCATAAAAGAACATCTATTTCTAATGTAATTTAAACCAAATTACCATTATAATTGAGTTAAAAGTTTCGCAGCATTTAATTCACTTACATTACAAAGCACTTTTAATATGAAATGATTTCATAAAAAATGTAGGTAGTTATATAGGTCAAGGCGCACTCCTGTTTTAATTTTTATTTTAAGACTGGTGGAGAATAAAAAAAAATAGAATAGAATAGAAACTTGAAACTTGGCGACGTGCAAGAGGATCACCTGAGTGGATAACCCTGGTGATTATATTGGATCAATATGTCCAGTGAGATCACCTAGGTGATCCTATTTGACGCCATGTCCAGCACGATCACCTGGGTGATTTTAGTGGGCATACGTATATCCAGTAGTATCCCCTAGTACTAGTATGTAGGTTAGGTTCGTTAGTTATGTATATCCGCCCGAAGGGCAAAACTAAAAATAGGGGCCCCGCGTAGCGGGGAACCGTCGACCCAGTAACATTCCTAAATCTTTGCATATTCAACATTACCACCACAGCATCCAATTTAATTTAATTTTATATGTGCATTAAGTATTAGTAAGTTTTCTTGTGGCTGCAGATCAGATTAGGATCTCCTCTTTTACTCTTCTATTTCGGTCTTTAAATGGAAGATCAAGATCATGACAGATGACTACAAAAATTAAAACTTACCTATACCTATTTACGTACCACTGCCACATGGAATGGTACATTTATTCATTTAAACTACTGGGCAGTTCACATTAATTGGTCACGATATAGTATAAAATGACAAAAAGAAGTGTTTTTATTTTACGGCCGCGTTTAAAGTTAACAGTTGTGTTGAATTAGCACCTGCGCATGCGAAGCCAACCGCCATCTTGTCAGTTGGTAAAAGGTCAAACTTGGTCTTGAAAACGAGTAAATACCTATTTCTTTTACGCAAGGACTATCCACGGTTCTACGACTATTCCTTTAGGACTATGAGTCCATCATCATTTCAGCCGAAAGACGTCCACTGCTGGACATAAGCCTCCCCCGAGGCTCGCCATGAAAGTCAATTCAATAATCAATTATTCTCGGTATCTTCATAAATTTGTGAAATACGATTTCGTTCAACATTTAAATTAACTAAAAGTTCTAAGCACTAACTCACACTCACATTAGCTCCCATAAAACTTCCTTTCATGTTTATGAGGCCTTAAATAAACCGGGCCATTAAAATATGTCTCGTAAAACTAAATATTTGAATTCTTTACTGGTGGCATACGGGCTTGTATCATCCTTTAAATTTTCTTTTCTTTTTACTCTGGGTAATGATGGATATTTTCGTTCCTTTTTTAAACAACCCACATAAATCAGCATCCGGCCCCAAATAATTCAAGCGATGTCAACAGCTATAGTACAATTAAAACGCAGTTAGATATTGTCTATTCAAGTCTATTCTCTATTTAACAATGTGCGGCAGCCGGGCCTCGTAGATACGGGGATAGCACACGCGTTGCCCCTAGCAACGTCAAATGCAGGGGATGATGCCCTTTTGGGATCACCCACGAAATTTCTCTCGGTGGAATTCCCCCGGCGTACTTTTTTGCCGATCGTATCGCCTCATACGGCTGCATTCAACGTCGGATATTTATTTGGTGTCATTTAAAGACAGCACCTATTGGGTTTTTCGAATGACGAACCATTATTGACTTACTTGTACCCATGACCAGAATGCTGAGATACGGGTAGGAATACCTAAAACTGAAATTGCAAATCTAAATTCCAAAACATTTTAGAAATCTGTAAATACGAGTAGGTATAAGCGCTGTGTTTTACTTAAGTCAAATACTCTTTAGCATCATTGGCATCTCAATTTCTCTCCAAACCATTTAGTCTAAAAGTTTCCTTCCCTCGAGCATCGAGACGCTGCAACGAGTAAAAATTTTAAATGACTAGCGGGGAATCGGAAAACTTTTGGTGAAAAATGATTCGCTTCTACAGTTTTCAGTTTCTAGACTGCCATCACACATCGGAGGTGTGAGACGGCGACGTGGGAAAATGGTTTGCTCTCTCAAGAAACTTCCAACGTCGCAAACAACTTCGTACGCGAATATTAAACTCAATGTGAAACCTTGGTAAGAAACATTTCTAAGTATTCATTGCTAACGTTCAGTTTCGTATACCCTATACGGGAATAAGAAAAGAGCGCGGCGAATGCACAAAAAACTAATCTAAAATGCGACGCGTTCTCTGCTTGGAGGATAACAAAACAACAAAGCTTATGCAACATCCTGCTATGGGCGATGGTAGGGTTAGTTATAGCATGCACGGGTTGAGCTCGGATTTTGTGCGTCGTGGCCTTGATTCTTCCAAAACTGGCGGCCCCAGCCGGCAGGTGATTAGGTTACATAAACTAAGTCCGTCCCCATTTCCTGCTGGCGCGCTTCGCAGTTGTCGGAGGCTTCTAAGAAAAAGCCGAATTTGCAGCCCGCCCCTGTTGTTTTGCTCTTGCTTTTCCACTTTTGTCGGCTAAAGTCGCATCCACATAGAACCCGAGTTTATAAATATGTTGGAATTTTTAACAAAACCTACTATAATTAAAAGGATAGAAAATGTCCTCGATGCAATTATGTCCAATACATCATTAACCTACCTACTCCGAGTTTTTATATTCGCTGTAGCTTGAAAATGGAAAGCAGTCGCACAGTAAAAACTTATGATTGGATAATTTCATCATATCTTTAAAACATATCTAGAAAATAAATTTAATAGAAAATTAAAACGTCAGTACCTGAAATTGAATAGATATTTTATCAACAGTTAACACCAACGGAGAAATGATTGAATTTTACTGGCTTTTGTATAATAAAATCCGGTACGATCAATTACCAGCACGGCGAGCATTCCATCTAAACATAGAAATAAAAACTTTCGCTGTAATGAACACACTGCTTTACGACCCAAGTGGAGAATAGCACACAAACTGGTTCTGCCACACGCGAGGCGGCTCCGAAGGGACATGCAACGAATAAAACGAAACCTAAATGCAGCTCTAGGAAACGCTGACCTTGGACGCAAGAGGCAAGGCACCTGGCGTTTTTATCTGCCCTTCGAATAATTTGCGAACTTATTTTACAAGTCTCCCACCCATCGTTCCCTGCTTTGACGCATCGAACATTTTTACGGAATGATGTAATACCTATACCTAATATAAAAAAACGTTTAGAAAGTTCATAGAGAGACGATATTTGAGTACAGTTAATGGTCGTGTCGGAGTTGTCGGACCGCTTTGATGTCGTTTAAGTAAATAGTGGCGAAGTGGTGACGAGCGCTGGCGATATGTCGGTCGTGTCGTGGTGTCGCTTGCGTAACCGGTGTAAGTCGTGGAAAGTGAATGCAGCATTTCGAGGTCATGTAGAAAGTTCTCGTCGTTGCTTACTCTATAAGGCACATCGCAAGTCTAAATTATATTATATATCGTGCACTGCAGCCACTGCTGTTGCTATAAATAATACAAGGTCACATACCTATTTGTGCACTGATACAAAAATTGAAGAATGGCCGCCACAATAACGTTACAATAAAACAAAACATGGAATCACATACGCATAAAAACCTAAATTGATCTAGACTGTTGCATAATAAAGTATTCAACCTAACCAATTCCGCAGTAATATAAAAGAATTCCATGGAATTTTGGCAAAAAAAAGTTACACGTGCCAGCCCATTCGCCCTGAGCTATTGAAATTTTGACCATGGTCCGGTCTGACTTGCATATAATGAGACATCAATCCGCTTCGGCGGTCCGAATTAAAGGGACGAGGACTTCACTCCAAGAGCCCAATTTAATAATGTGTGTTTTGAAACTTTAAAAATCTTATATATATTTGGAGCAATTTGACGTGTGTATCATTGGCAGCGGACTAAAGGAAGCACAACAAAGCGTTTGTCGATGCACATATTTAAATGAAAGTTTACGAGGGTATTCATGCACACGCTTCTTGAAATTTGCCGACATACATTTAACTATCTTAGCAGTATAGGTACATGTCCACATTGTATCATTGCTCCGCTCCGTCGATGGACACGACGCATACTAAGCAGCTTCACAATAGCTGCTATAAAAAGCAGTCGATCCTGACGCGCTGCACTCATAGGAAAAAAGAACAACGAGCAAGTCCATAAAAGCAAAAACTACATAAGAAAAGCTTCACATACTCGTACCATCACACGGATACCTGCTCCGCTGTAATTTTAAAACCTGCTGAAGACTATAAGGCCCTTACTGAGAAGTAATAAGAATATAATATTAACCAGTACCAGTACCAGTAGAAAAAGAACATGTCACTAAGAAACAAGAGCGAATGCCTCAGACGTACAATTTACATCTTGTTCGGGATAAAAGTATTGGCGAGTAATGATGTTTCATATTGAAGAAGAAGAAGAAGAAAGAAGAAGAAGAAAAACATTTATTCGTGACGATAAACACACAACATGAAAGCATAAAAAGGGTTATGGTTGGTCACGAAATGGTCCCAACTCAGCGTAATGTAATATATTGCTCAATATTCTAGACATTTTGATTTGCAGTTTGCTTCCTTTACGCGTAAAACATTTTCTGTTCGTGCGGCGCGTGTGCCTCGCGCGGTACTGCCCATTTGCATATGAAACGGAAGACTCTTGAATGTTTTGATTTTTACTCAAGTCCACGATCTGGAAGCTGCTTTGAGCTTTGTATTCCTTTGTGAACTCTTTTGCGTTCGAGTCTCATTCACGCAAAATGGCTTCTTGTTGTGCAAAGTTTTCTTTCGCTTTATCTTTGTATGATAATTTTACACCCCCTTGTTCAGACAGCATTATTTTGTAGTAAGTAATTTTGTTATAATTTGAGAGTATCCGTACGGAGTCAGGAAGGCGGCGTTATCTTGTAAGTCTCACATCAAGTGTCCCTTATCACCCCACATGTTTGATCAGGTGCCTGTAGAGGATGCCAGAACTCGAACTATTACTGACATCTTCAAGGTTTCGGTACCTCAGTTGATTTTTCATGGCCAACCTTTTATATCCCTATCATGTTACTTAATCAAATTGTATTTATAAGGTTTCACCTAAAGTTGGTATTTCATTATAGTTTCAAACCAAGCGGTGTGTTAAGAATGTCGTCGATGTACAACAAACCGTTTAAGTTTTGCTCCGCCGGCTAAGTGTGAATGCGAGTTATAACCCGCGCCCGAGCATAAGCCGCTCACTAGCCACACGTTAAATATTGAAACACGCCATGTCTGGCTATGTGGCAACGTGTGAAGCATGATTAGGATTTTGAAATCTGTAGATGTATTTTAATTTAGAATTTTGTCATTTGTTTCAGGTAAGCATTCGCAGATAGCAGATAAAAGTAGCTGTAAATAAGGGTCACACAGAAATCAACGATTGGCACGATGACGATGGGTAAGATGATACTTTTGCAATACATACACCGTATTGATATAATTTATATTAAGTGAAACAATACGAATAAAATGCATTTTGGTGACTTTAACTGCAAATATTGCATAACATAATTTCAAATTCTTAGAGGGACGCATGTGAGTCAACGGAAATTCTCCGCTTTTTACCGCTAAAGGAAAGGGAAGTAGTCTAAGAACTAGGAGGAAATTATCGTAAATAATTTCATGGAAATGATCGTAAATAATTTCATATCCACTCCACTCATATTATTCAGTATACTATTGGTGTATCCTCATGAAATTCAAATCAAGTTTATTCATTATTCTATTCACGGAGGCTTAATTAAAATTGGTAAAATAAAAGTAATACAAAAACCAACAGTACGTTTCTTAAAGAAACGCGAATCAACATTGACATAATTACGAATTTCGAAGATACTCAATGAGTATTACTCATGCTCGCTCGACGATGCATGATCCACGACTGCGATGATTGATATGCTTCAAACGATGCATAGTTATCTCCAATAATTGTCTTTGCCAATATATCTTACCGAAGGAAGCAATTTTGAGTCGTTACTTTCGGTTCGATTACGGTTCACGCTGTATCCAATTTACTAACTTTTTTTTTATTCTTTGTTAATTATAAGCAAGCATTTGACCATTTGATCTGACGGTAAGTGACGAAGTGGTCGAAGATGATACATGCTGCTTATTTAGACTACATACCTGTAATTCCTGTAAACTCTCGACTTGGAAATATCCAATTTAGGAATAACGCTCGGGGAAGAGACCAGTCGGTGGAGAATTCCACTCCTTAGCTGTTCGCACGATGAAACTAGAAGGGAAGCGCTTCGAAAGTTTAAAATAATTATAGGGATCAGATAATACATTTTATTGTATCTGTCACATCATACCCGTTTTAGATCGTTTTAAATACGCTACAGGATTTATTTAAAGGCGTCCATTCTTCCCGCGCGGCTAATATAAGCAATTAGATAAGTTATTATATAAAATACTTAATTGCACCAATCGCACGGAATTTCATAACACTCTTAAAACTTATTAACAACTTTGTTTTTTTATTTTTATCGTGCTAGCAGTCTCGTTTTAAAAACAAAACGACGGCCAGTGAAACCTGTTGCGAAATATTTGCGGCCTGGATTTAATATCCTCGTCTCGTTTCGTGTTCGTTTTCAGAGAAGGAGAGAGACGGACTGCCCAATTAAGAGCATTAACAATGTTTCGCCTTTCTCTTTCTATCGTATGATTATGGTTGGTTGTGGCATTTGTTGCACTAGGCGGGCGGGTAGGTACAATGTTGCGTTCTGACCTCATGCAAGGTCTTCTCACAACGGCGACGGATTAAAGTCGGCCCTGATTCCTCAAATCAAGAATTACGAGTAGTTACGAAATAATCTTGTTTTGTGTTAAAGCAAAGTTATACCAAGAGGTCTTTATTTCTAAACATTTAATCGGATCTAATAACTCGTTTAATTGAGTTACTTTTATATCCATGTTATCTGAGTAAATTCTACCAATAAATTGCGACTCCGTGAGAGTATTCTGCTCAGGGCTGCCAGTAGAAAATTTTAAATTATGCAGAATATGCTTCTGAAAATATACAAAATTGCATGCTAGGATACAAACACTGCATAAAAATCCTTCATATACACAATATTGATTATTAATGACGTGAATTTACCTACGTTGATTCATTTAGGTTTTATGTAAGTATACAATTATACATGAGTGTCCAGGATACGATCAGTCACCTAATTATACAGTTTTTGTATCCAATTATACCATCTGGCAGCCCTGATTCTGCTGTTAGTCGACGGAGTGAGGGCACCTATTCACCACTTGTCCCCGTCGAAGTTTACTTAATAACTACAAAAACACAGCACAAATGAAAACAATTGTATTGTAGTCTGCCACGGAATAGTCCCAAGTCCCTCAGCATATGCTAACATAAAAATGCCAGCACTGGTCCTCCGTTAGGACCAATTGGTGAGACCACGACTGGAGTAGACATTACGGTTGCTGTAGCATACATTGGAAAACCACATGCAAAACGTGTACCTACTTATCGAATAAAAATTGTTTTTCTTCAAGAAAATACAACAACCATTAACTTTTGTAAAGGATCGACATGTCGACTCCGAAAATGCGAAAATGGTTTTGGCTTTTAGCTTATTGGTCAGTATTTTTATCGACTATCAGCGCCGTGAGCAAATAAAAACGAATCCGGGCAACGTGATTTTAGTTTTAAATATAATTTACATACAATTTAAAAAAGATTTAAATAGCTGATTGCTCACAAAAAAGAATGAGCTCGAAATTTATTTAGTGATGAATATTTTTTGAGAAATTATATTCGTCCGTTGCAGGTTGTTTCATTATTTTAAGAAGCCGTACCTACATTGATTTTTTTATTTTATTTATTTATTTATTGAGAACAAATACAATTGAATGAATAAAAATAGTCCCACAAAACTGGAGTACAGTTTGACTGCGGGATCACGAATATTAATCAATTATACATTATTATCTTAGCCATTAATTACTAGGCTATATACTAATATTAATATTAGGATAAGTTTTTATATAATATCAAAATAGTGTTTTTTTAATAATCTTTTGAATTTATTTTTATTCTTTTCATGTCGGATAGCTGCAGGCACGTTATTCAATATATATGGTAAGCGTTTATTGACAGTTCTGTCGCCATAATAGTTGTTGATCCTGGGGACGTCGTACTTGCCCGCAGCTGTCGACCTGGTGTCGTGACCGTGACTAGTTTTGCATAGGTTATACTCTTGATTGCCGTGTTGATTAACTGCTAATAGATATTTATGTTTGTAACTGGCCGGAAGGATTTTACATATTTTGAAAAGTTTTGAAGGGTTATCTTTACATTTACTAGCTACTTTTTTATTAACAAGAAGTTTCAAAAATCGAATTTGGAATTTTTCTATTTTGTCCAAATTAGTTTTAAAAGTTAGTCCGTAGCAATCAAGCGCATAACCTATAATTGACTCTACTAATGACATATAGAGACACTTGAGAGTGCTCATAGGAACTTTAAAGCTTAAATGATAAAATTTACCTAATAAGATCCTTAATTTTCATGATTATTCTATTTTAATCGGAACTTTTGGTTTTATCTTGTGATTTGGGAACCTGCCTTGGCCCAAGAAAATTTAAGACGATCTCACAAAAATCATTTAGTCGCCAAATAAGGCAGTCCTGCGCAGCTTGCCCGGTGTAGGCGTTAAAGATAAGGGATACCTTTTCTTGCATTTTGTTCGTTTTGTCGCATAACGCTGGTCGCCTTGCATTCTGTTCTGAATTGAAACAGCGATAAACATCGTTAAATGTTTTAAACGGGTCAAGGGATAAAATTGCGGCAAAATTCAAGCAGCGTTGAATTTTCTTATATTTTCTTAATTAATAATGAAATTTTTAAGGGGCTTCAAGCTAACTGCGCAGTGTTGTTAGATTGATTTACTTTACTATAATCACAGGGCGGACACGGCCTATAAAAGCACGATTTCGAACACAATTCGAATGAAATGTCACTGTTTGTGTGCATCTGTACACTTGTAAATGTGTGTGTAGGTACCACATACGCGGGCCAGGGATTCACTCTCCGCGCTCCCGCGCGTTGCGCGCCGGCTAGATTCAGGCGGTTGATTCCGTGGCCATCCTGTATGTTATAAGTAGTACTATTAAATATTCTGTGCTATAATCTAAATCTAGATGATTAGATATAGTTAAATAACAAATATTTTGTACATAATAGTCTATACTCGTAAATGGATGGGAACATTCCTGAAGTTCGTTCGACGAAGTTTTTCTTCATACAAATAATCATATTTTTCTAGCTCGGTGTTAAATCATACACCGATAATTGATATGGTCGTTCCAGTGAAGAGCTCGAAACAAAAAGGCCGCAGATCCGCCATTACAAAAACTCAAACCATTTCCCATGACTGAATTAATTATGAACTAGGTATGATCATTTTACGTGGCTTTTCGTAATTAAAGTCATCGGCTTTATGGAGTTGAATATATTCATAATAATAAGAATTTTAACGGCACTTGCGAAATGAAAATATATGTGTATTATATACCTATGTAAAACTACAATGTTGATTGGGAAGCAAACCACTTTAATTCTAATCAACATTGCCCTCTTTTGTGTTTGAAATGTTCAACCAAGTGTTAATAATACAAGAATAATAACCACGAATTCGGCTTCTAAATTCAGAATTTGATTGAGATACCAGACGCAATCAACGTTTCTGTTAATCGAGCCATTCGGTCTGATTGGATCCTCCGCCCACCGAATTTCAGCATTTAATTAAACTATTGTCGCCGCACAATTGCAAACGTACTTTTAGTTTTTTTTCATCAAAACCCCGAAGTCGAAGTACTGGTAAACAACATTCCGCGAGATATTTGGCACTTCATTTGAATAACTATTTTTTTTCCGTTCGCCCGTCCTTTTAGAATCTGCATGACGCAATGCAACGTGAGACGAAGCATAAAAAAGGTATATCGATCATTCCAATGTGTTTGCATTGACTGATTTAAATCGAAATGGATCCCATTTATTTTATCCTTAAATATGTCCTTATTAACATTTTTCACATAATTATCGGTTAGATCGTCGTTATTTTTTGCACACTCAACGCAACCGGTCCAATGGTCCAATCCTATGTACCTATCGGTCGCATGATATTTAGAAATCTTATGATTGAAAATCATAAGACGAAGCAAAAGCTTCTCTTCTTCTTTTATTTAAGATCTGTGCTCTTGTCGGTGGAGTAATCGCCATGTCTCTCTATCCTGTGCCCGTCTTTTTAGGTCCTAATAAAGACGGGGCATTTGTTTTTCCTTCAGTTGGTCAAAGTAGGTTAAGCGGGGTCTACCTCTTCCTCTTCTTCCTTCCATTTTACCTTCCATAATAATTCTCAGGAAACTGTCATGCCTAATCAAATGTCCAACCATCTTTCCTCTTCTTGTTTGTACTGTTTTCAATAAGCAACGTTTTTCTCCAACTAAACCCAAAACCTCTTGTTGGCCTTTCTTTCTATCCAACTAATTCTTTCCATCCTCCTCCAGCACCACATTTAAATGCTTCCAATCTGTTTCTGCGTTAAAGTCCAGCTCTCACTGCCACACAAGCACCATTTAGAGATGTCTACATTTGTCAGAAATCACTAGATTTGTCAACGCTAGGACCGAACCAATCGGTCGTTGATTTTGAAATCGTGTATCGAACGCGGACGATATAAAAACGTCGGGGCAAATAAACCAAACAAATACAGTCCATGACTTCCCGGCTGCCGTGGCCTTGACGAGGCGGACCTTGAAATGCTCAGCCGAGTCGGTTGTTCGACGGAGCGACTAGCGGGGAGCTATTGCGATTAATCATCATCGACGCTGACCAAAAAATCTTCTAACTCAAGCCACAGAATAAGTGATAAGTATACCCACTCCCACTACCGTAAGATCATGGCTACATGTACCTACCTACCTGTAAAGGCTATCGAGCCGTTAATGTGCAACAAAGTTTGAGGAGTTTCCAGATCTTTTATTGTTGTTGCATGTAAGTTTTTCACATAATGCTTTTTTTTTAAGAACTACAGAATATAGAGAAGCTCAAAATACAAGGATTCCGTTAGACACTGGCTAATAAGTTTCCAATTGGATCGTCACTGTTTTTTTTTCAAAACGCCATGTGAACATGAAGACAAGAAATCAGATCTAATATATAAAATTCTCGTGTCACAGTGTTTGTAACCAAACTCCTCCGAAACGGCTCGACCGATTCTTATGAAATATGGAGTGTATGTTCAGTAGGTCTGAGAATAGGATTTTATACCCAAAAAACCGGCCAAGTGCGTGTCGGGCCACGCGCAAAGTATAGGGTTCCAAAGTTGACGATGCCCACAGTACCTTTCTAAGACTTATTAGCATCTAGCTAGCCTGTGGTATGTGCCCGCCCGACGCCCCTGCCGCTGGAGAAAAATCATTGGTTTTTTAATCATTTCATAAGTTACTCGTAAGTTTGTAGAGCTTACTTAGCTGTGATAGTTTTCCTTTCAACTACGTTATATATGCCACAACCGTGATTTTTTTCAGCCATCCAAATACCACCATTTAGCTGGCAGGGGGGGGCGGCACGTGACTCTAACAAAAAATATCACTTTAAAGCTTAATATTTCACAAACGCATCACTTAATCAAAAAATGGTTTAGTAAACCGACAATATTTTTTCAAGACCTATTCAACGATATGCCGCACCAAGGGGTACGCAAGAAAAAAATATTACATTCCCACTTTACGAGTAGAGGAGGTACCCTATAAAAAAAAAAAAAAAAATTATTGTACCACTTTGTCAGCGTAACTAATATGTATATTCATGCCAAATTACAGCTTTCTAGAACTAAGCATCTCCGAGCAATAGTGCGGACAGACGGACGGACGGACGGACATGGCGAAACTATAAGGGTTCCTTGTGGACTTCGGAACCCTAAAAATGATCCAAGACTGTACGAAGTCCGCGGGATCAACTAGTTATTATATAACGGTTTACGAATTAAGGACTAATTTTGTTTGTATTAATCATTGTTTGTTACACAGGTAGAACAGAAGTTTACGAGGAACGCGTAATTTGTAAATTAAACGTAACTTCAGTCCATATTATATGACTAGTTGATGACATTTTGTCGCTCGCACGAGTCCCCCAAGACGTGTCCTAAAACCGCTTCTTGCTTTGAGGCACTCTACGCGCCATGCGTTCACTAAACTTTGTGATTACGTCACCTTTTATATTTTTGTACTCTTAGCTTAGATGAATAGCCTCTGAGCCAGTTCCACCACAGTATTGCTCGTTATTGGGAAACAGACGTTTTCGATTAAGCTAACCGATTCAATCGATAAAATTATAATGGAATTTGTATTTTTAAATCAAACGTTTGAGGTTGATGGATTCTAAAGATAACTGTAGACTGTCGTGTTATTTATACTGCACAAAATGTAATGCGTCTAAAGTTACCCTAATGTTGTACAAAGCAAGAAAATATAAGAGGCTTTGAAACTAAATCTGTGCCTTATTCCAATAACACTGAAAAGAAAATCAAACGATAAACTAGCTGCCAAATGGCATCAAACGCATAGGAATTAGAACACGCAGTTGAACAATGAGGAAGGTACTAACGTGCCAACGTTACCTTGCCTAAACAACGTGATGATGACCGTGATTCGACGTACCGTGAGATCATTGCACCACCATGGCAAAATACATTAGTCATGAAGCGAGTTCTCAGTTCTCACCCACTCGCACCGAGATGAGTGAGACAAAAGTCGCACCTCGAAAAGTTTGTTTATTCACCGTAAATGTGGGTATATCAACTTGGTCCGTTACTCGACTGATCATTGCTTAAGGAAATGATAGATACTCGTAGAATGCAGTTACTTTATACTTTGTTCGTTAGACATGAGGTCTAACGTCTAACCTACTAGGATTGTTTTGAGACTTACACTCAAGATCAATGAAATCGGGTCACTTTGTAATAGGATTTTCCATACCAAAGTGACCCGATTTCATTGCTCTTGCTTGACTTTATTATTATTCCGATATACTATGCAAATGTAACTCGTAGTTATTAAGGTAGTTTCAAATCGATTTGTTAAATTCCACTAACATAAATATTCTTATAGTTAGATAGGTACTGCCAGTGTTTAACGTCTATCGATGAAGGCGTCAGAAAGGATACTAAAAATTTAAAACCTTTATTTTCTGAATTCTCGTTCAACAGACGGAAGCAATGTCATATATTCTTATAGACATTTAAATAAAAACAAAAATACGCGCGTCATTACGACACACCTCAATAAGAAACTCTTTAGTATATCAAACTGTAGCGACGGATTTTAATTTAATCATTGGCACATACAAGTAGATGGACTACCTATTTATGTTGCTATCTCTTTATTTGTGCTCCTCAATGTCACCGAGTTGTCGAGAGGGCAACGGACGCGATATCTATAAAAGTATAAACACTCATACATGCAAAGGTATATGTACTCTCGTAAAATTAATGTTGTTTAATTCACACGCGCCAGATTTTATTTTTATTACTGAGCAGTATAATTAAGCAGACGGATCTACCTGTGAAAATGTTGAGCTGACTTAAGAAACTGAGGAGGTTTTGGATTATCTCTGGTCGCGGCAAAACTAGGAGCTTTAATGTAGGGGTAGGGGTGTCTTCAGTATACTTTTGGATTTGGGATTTGTAGACGGTAGCCTGGCTAATGCCCGGGATCCAAAATTCAATCATTTATTCAGCAAATTGGCCACATAGGGGAGTCCGTCATACCCTCCTTTGGTACGCCTGACCAAGGCGGGATGTCAAACCGTGTCAAACTTTATATCATTACTCTTCACAACATCCAGCTCTCCAAAATGTACTCTTGTTTCAATAATGAATACTGTGTAACGAAAATTATTCTTATTGTTATTATATGTGGCGAGATTGTTGTTCTCCGAAGCATCCACGTGCCGCGCCGAAGCATGACGCGGAGGACTCACGCCGGCGAGTTATTGGGTCACCTAGCGTGCGCTTGCGCAATCGTGAACTTGTATCTTTGGTTTCCCATCTCTCATCTATATTTCTAATACTACAAAAGGTCATTTCTCATCTTATTTTAAAGAGGTAGTTACTGTAAGTTTTGTAAGAAAAACTAGAACTCTAAAACCACTCTGGAAATACCGAAACGATATTGATTGTTTTTCTCCATTGGAGTAACTTGCAATTTCCATGGAAAATGAAAGACGATAAAATTGGAATATCTATTTTGAAACACAGATTTGAGATCCACCTGTGCGATTGCGATAGTTTTAGAATGTAGTGTTCAAAACGTGTCTCAGCGCTAAAATGACAAAGAGTACAAAGTCGACTGCCCGTAATACAAATTAATGATTTGAAATTTTTGAATATTAGATCCAATTCACATATCAATATATTGATTAACTGAAGCTTGTGAGGAAGTTGTACATGATACGTAGATTTGTAACAAAAATTGATAGTTTACTCCACTTCATCTAAAGATGATGAAGTTGCATTCAATTGTTAATTGTAACCATTTTATACGTACACGTCTAAATTAACAAGAATTCTTAAATGGTTATTACTATTTCAAGATGAAAATTCAATTCGATACCATTAAGAAATAACCTACGCAACGATTTCGAATCACATTTAGCCTGGTTGGTTAGAAGCGCCCCCGTTATTTCACCGACGCTACCGTTAGCTTGTGAAACTTGTACATATTCGGTACATATCGTTCATATGTTGTAATTTTACGGTAAATCTTTTGAAATATTTGACTTTAATGGAAACGTCGTTGAACGGTTTTGTAAATATTTAGTGAGGCTGTCGTGTGACACTTGCCCTATTCGAGCATGACTGTAACATTTCCTGTGTCGTCCGAATGTAAGCGATTTCCCTGTTTTATTTAGGATTTAGTTAATCCTATCATCATGAGGTAAAACCGGCGAGCACCGACAAAGAGGCGAACTACCGTCTATGGCAAACGGTGACGGATGTAAAAAAGAGAGAGAGCTTGACGGGAGTCTTTGTCAATAAAAATATGTCGAGCAACAGCGACGCAAAATACAAGGATATCCGTGGAACCTGAAGCTAAGTTGAGTATGAGCGTTCATTACATGCCATTTATTAGGTAGATAGTAGGCTTTGAGATTGTAACACCTTTTACAAAAATGTTGTCGCTCTTAATATTCTCGTGGCACTACCTACACCCTCCTTTCTTGAATGACTTGTCCCAAGTAGGTTTTATGTTGCGGTGTAGAATTTGAGGATCATAAAACCATGAGGAGTCATCCATCAATTCGCAAATTGACAGGATCGAGACCTGCGACAACGACATGGGAAATAGGATATCTTTTCTTCAGGAAACAGATGATTTGATCTTTTCAGGAAGCAAAGTATCTTCCGAGGTTTATACTTAACGAGAAGGCACCTAAATTGCGTTGGGAAGGATTGTAAAGTTAATTTTGATCCCACAGGAAACGTGCGCAATCAGGTCGTGTCGGGGCCGCCTGGATGTTATTCCACTCGTGATATACTCGATAGTAGGTCACTGCCGACTTCCATTACAGCTTTCAATAGAGCACGCCTCGTCAGAACCACGATGATATTTCCATTTAAATATAATTCACAAGATTTACAAGTGCTGGCCACGAATGGATTCAATGAGTGAATGATAAAAACAAAAAAAAAATTTTAGAAACCCCCGACGTCTTCAAACGGCTGATCAGGTTATGGTTACTTTACCATATACTTTCAATATCATTGAAGTAACACGGTACCAAATTTCGAATCGATCGGACATAAGGAAGTTAGTCAGATCCCCTCATCGCCTAGAAAAGAGCTGTCATCTTCAAACAACGGCTAAACAGATTTTCATGAAACATGAACAAACAAACACACTTTCACATTTATAATATTAGTATGGATGGATTTGGCGATGAATATGAACGCTTTGAAACAAAAAAAAAAACAAACAAAACGGAACTGCATAACATTGCGGCATAGATACTCGATATGATGATAGTTATTTATAATTAACAAACCTAATGAGATTCAAGATTTAAAACTTTGTTTTGGCGCCGATCTTATAGTCACCTTTGACAGCTATACCTCTGGACCTTAGTCAACAGTGGCGTCAACTGGTGAGCAAAGAAACAATAGTCCCCATTGAGTAAGGTGCAGAAGTGTGCATTTACGTACGTATATTTGCGAACTCGATTGTATGTAACGCATATCTATTCCGTCTTGAACTATGCCAACAGATATTGACATAAACTCTTCAAAATAATATTGTACTTGCTTTTAGATAAGATTTCCATAAATCAACGTAATGAAGTATTATTTACGCGATGTTTCGCTTCTAATCCACTCGTTTTATCGCTCTTTACAGTCGTAAACCTGTTTTCAAATGATTATCGCTTGAACTGAGACCCACGAGACCTCATCTTTTTGAAATTAGGTATACGTCCAATAAGTTACGCAACACATGAAGGCATAAATATCTACGTTAAGAATCTATCCTCACGTTCCATGTTCAATAAATCATTTCGTATCTATATCACAATAAATTTCTAAATCATATTTAGCTACCTACTACAACACATGCTGAGTGTGGCCGTTTTGGACATAAATGTTGTAAAGAATGCTTTTAGTTTATCCTTTGTATTAAGTTTTATGTTTCAAATAAATATTTTTCACTATTTTTTTCATTTCATTTACTAAATATTACGAAAATGATCATATAGTAATAACTTAATCAACAAGAGGATTGATAAATCTTGATTACTCTATGCAATGACTGTGTAACACCTTGTTTCCCGGTCGTCATAATTTTATACATCACTCTCGTCTCAGTCATTCATTAGATGCATCAATTTCAATGATTACAGGCCACGGCTGTCTGTAGCTACGTCTTCATTTGCAGCTGATTGTAGCTAAGTAATAATTATTGTACATAATTCAGTGAACTCTGTTTTTAATCGATAACCGTGGAAAAGTTCGTGTGATAGACGATGGCGGCAACCCCTGACTGACCGGCAATCAATAAACCTAGCTGTTTACTGGCACTGCATAAACATGATAACAAAGTTCTTAATTAAATGCTCTTGAGTTGGTAATAACTAATAATTAATGTTAATCGCAGGCGGTCTGAAGTGGGATTCTCATGATATCTACAATGTAAAGCTTGTTATGGCATACCAGGTGTCTGTTTTAATTTTGATCGCGTTGTTGATCTGCAACCGGCTAGGCTCACTTGACGGGCAGTGGCTGTTCAAGTATTCTGTGCAGGTGCTGAGGCACGCAGGTGTCACATTATCCGCTGAGAAGTATGAAGTTTGCATAAAAACTCTGTTTTGCTTCTATTCGCTTTGGTGTTGCTGTTTGATTGAAACATAGAAGGGAATGTACATATTTCACTATTAGCATTTACAAAACACATCTTTTGAATGGAACCTATTACACTATGGTCGATGTTTATTACAAACATCCAATATTGTACTTTACTTCTAATAAAGTACCTACTTACAGGAAAAATACAAAAGGTAGAAGCTGATTTCATTTCACAACGTTTCAAATTTATTAATTTTTCAGTTGGTTTCATTCATTGTCCTTAATAACTGTTTGGGTACGCATTTCGTTATTTAATATCGTGACGTATTTATTATTCAACTAACTCGTCCACTTAAAAAACATAAAACATCTTACTAAGTAACATGTTTTATCCAAAGCACAACTCCCTCGAAATATGATAGTAGGTATATCATTCAACGAACAACGAACAATCTATTCAACAAACTCGAAAAAAAAAATTGATCAAAGTTCCTTGTAAGGTTCATCATTCTTAAGAAAACCTATTAGTGATACCGAGCTATAAAATCACTAATGGTCCGCAATTTAGATAGTGGTTGAAACACTATACATAGAATGCAATTTTTTGCCGCAAGCAAACACAGACAGTGACGAATCTAATGGCAAGCCAGAAGCCTCGAAAAACAACCGGCAAGAAACGAAAATCGAATCACGTAGGTTTCGGTTTTGTAATCATAGAGTGACCATTATGTTTTGGTGTAATTTTCTTCACTTCAAACACGTTCTTAATTATAATCCATAAAACTTACAGTCGGCCGACGAAACCGTTTTGACTTGACAGAGCAATCATGGAAAGGGTGAGGGGCGAGACGGGGGAGAGAGATAGTCGTCCCGCCCGAGCTCTAAGCGCGATGGCGTATGCGTATGCAGCTCGGGACCACTCAGTCGAGTCCCTCCACCCGCGACGGCATTTTCAACGAGATAAAGGGCGTCGACCTACTGTACTTAATTCTCATAGGTATTAATTAGGTACTGTGATATGACCGTTCATTTTTTTCACTTCATACATCTTCTATCTTCTTCTCTATATAGAAAAATCGATCGCGCGACTGTCAATTAGGACACCTATCCAAGTCCAATAATGTTTGATCGCGTGTTCGTGCTATATAAGTAGTAAAATTCGCGCGATCTTGCGATAATCGCGTAGTCGCGTTGTATTAGGACGATCCCTTAGGGTGGCTAAGGCTCGCGAACTGCTGGACCGATTTGGTCGGAAAAATCGGGAAAAATCCAAGGAACAGCTAAAAAGAAAAATAGCTTAATAATGTGGCAATCGCCCTCGGGTGATATGAGGTTCACCGGGTTAACTAGTAGTAAATAATCTAGTATTAACAAAATAACTAACGATCATATCATGCCAGACTCGCTAAGAATTGTATACAATAGTTGCATCTGCTCTGCTGTGCTGACATCAACGTACCTTAAAACATGGCAGGTGACGCGAAACTAGACCGTATATGATTGTATTTAGTGGTGTTTTGTGTTTTATCAGATGGCTGCGATGCCCGAGATAGTAAAGTGGCCCAAGGGCAGTACACTCCGATAACGCAAGGTTGTCGCACTGTACAGTCGAGTTCGACGTCATGTAAGTATACATACACTTTTTCACCTTGCTACGTTTTAATAAGGTTGAAAAGTGTAGGTACCACATGTTAATGAACTCGACGATACGCCAACATAGAGAACTCACGCTATGTGAAATGCATTTATGATAAAACTAGTAAGTACTTGTACAAGATGGATTACGATGAAAGGATCCTGCCAATCATGAAAAACAATTTTAATTAATTGACATAATATTGTATAACATAGACAGGCTGTTTAATTCTTAGTTCAATATAAGGTCAATGAAAATTAAGACCGCAATAACTCGCGAGAGACAGAAACGGATTCTTAATGTTAATATTCTCAATATTCTCATTAAAACCGCAGTATATTTTGATGGTGGGTTGTTAAAGTGGAATGCATGCAGTCTACGTGTAATCAACACGTTCCAAACGCGGTTATTTGTTCAATGTTTGTTACTGCGTAGACTATTTATTATGTTATGACCGACATCACAAAGTTAACCTGCTAGACCATAGTCATCTTGATTGATTACACCAATACCTACAAATAGGTAGCACAGTTTAAGCACCGCATTTAAAAAACCTATTCCAAATAGTGTGGAAGGCCGCGTGATAACACAGAATGCATTTTGTTTTGATTCTATTATATAAAGGTTACAGCTGATAAAAAGATATCACAACCTCGAAAATGCGGAAGGCGTATTATTTTACCAAATTTAAGAAGCGCCTTGTTGTTTATGGGCAAGTCACGTCGTGCGACTCATATTTTTTGTCAGCTTAACTACATTTGTAAATATGTACGTCGGCTACGATGGAACTTCAAGGTTGACCTCGTTAGATAAGCATGATAATTTGGGGTACCATAGTACATTACACACCTAGGGCGGTCTAGTAAAGAAAGTCTCAGATCGCGGGTAATTGAGGCCCGAGCCGGAGGCGAGGGCTATAATCTAGCGGTCTGAGGATTTCTTTACGACCGCCCGTGGTTAGTATACGATTTTACGTCACCACCTGGCCGTGAAGAGGGATTTTTCGTAGCGCCCAAGGGCGGTAAATCCCGCTTTTCGGTCTGGTGTGACGTAAAATTTCTTTTTTTTGGGTCAGTTTATAACTAGGTACAGCGCTTGAATATCTATGTCAAGAAGGTTTTGGTTAATTTTATATTTTATATAATAAATACGTTTAGGCAATAAGCCGAACCATATCTCATTAAAAAAAATGTGCTTTTGCAAAATAAAGTGTTACGTACATACTAACTTATATTCGATAGGGTTAAACACCGTCACAGAGCTCAAATAAGGAATATTAATGTAAGCAATATTCCAAAGTCAAGTAATATTTACTCGCAATGAAAAACTACTGCATCTATACGGAGGACGTTAACAATTCTGTGTCAATTTAACTTTGTTTTCACATACTCCATCTGTGACTTAATTTATTATTCCTTGTCGCGGTCCCTACACGCCAAGCCAAAGGGATTGGCGCCATGTGCAACGTTAAGTTTAAAAATAGAGGCTAGTGTATAAAACAGACCCTTACGCCCTATAACGACACTAACTTGAATTGTTACGTGATGACTGCTTACATTTTATAAAACAATATAAATGTAAATCTGCAGAATATCAAAATGATGCTAGTAAAATTTTGCATACTAAAGTATTCACATCAATGTAGCAGTCAACAAAATTGGCAGATTATTACATTACAGGTACAATTATCAACACAAATACGTCGTGCATTAATATCTAGAACATTCTCTCCAGAGTAATATAAACACCGCAACACTACAGAAATAGCTCCCGAACGCAATAGAATAATGCCAGAAGCCTTGTCCTACTTCAGTATCCCAGTTAGCGGCTGCAGGATGCTTACGTCGGCTGAGCTTGTTTCAAGCATTTTTATGAGAATCCTTAACTTTGAAACAACTTTTATACTTCGTTTTAACTAGAGCTTGTATTTTCTAATCAACTCTACTTATACATATACATATAGGTAAGTAGAGTTGATTGCAATTGATATTTTAAACGACAGTAAATTCCAGGATTTTGAAATGGGGCGGTGATTTGAAAGATAAAGCAAAGGTGGGTAAACGAGAATAAATTGTTTTATAAAAAAGAGCTATAATAAATATTGATAATAATGACATTCATTACGTTGACGTATTTAGTGACAGTATTGATAATATAAAGTCGGTAGATGATATTTGATGACAAAACTGAACTATGAACTTGACTGCAGTTGCGTTACGCGTAAATCGTATGAAATATTCTAGTTAATTATGACACACGAAGTAGCCGCGCTGAGTCAGTTCAATGCGACGAACGGGTCAAGGCTGTGCTGGCGACGGAAAACGGCCATCGCTGACCGCTGACCTGGTTCACAAACGGTAATAGCTCCCAATAACATCGATGCATTCATGTGTACTGTATGAACTGCATTGGCCTCAGTTTTGGGATTTAGATTATAAACATTACTTATTTGAATTGTGTTCATCTGAAATTTTCAAACGAGGAAGATCCTCCTTTTTTGAAAGTTTTACACGACTTGTTATCGTTTGACGTTCTCAATTTCGACTGTTATTGATATTATACGATGATATGTTGCGATAGCTAGAAGTGGGCGAAATTTAGCTTGCAAGTTTTCATTACATAATTAGTTACACGATGACATAATAAAGTGTTTTAAAAATACTGTGGATTGATAGTATATTATTCGCTGCTCGGTAGATTAAAATACTTCGCATGGAATGTACTAGTGCATGGCGCATTGCGTAACCGTCTCATCTAACACTTATCGCTTATTCAAGGCTAGTGCCTAGGTAATATCGGAGTTGGTAATGACTTGTGCATGAACCTAGCGTCGTGAATCGTAACCAATGTTAACTACGGAACCAGCGGTTAGCACTGATAACGAGCTCAGGGAAGGCAAAAATCACTTACGAAAACCCTCAAGTTTACGCTGTGGACTTGAAACCCTTCCACTTGGATCAGCAAGTTTGACAGGCCTTTTTACGCTTTTAAAAATGCTTTTACGTAGGCCACCTCGCCGGGGTACCAATGCGGGTATGACAATCTCCCTCGCGACCATGTACCAGTCTACCGCCTAAAAACCAACGAATATCGATTACGCATTTGACGGGGCGACATCGGATCACAGTCGCAGGCTTTACAGGCCTAAACTTACGAGATAAGTACTTATATGTATAACAAAGTTAAAGCCTGAATTAAGGGTACTAACCCTGAATGGTTACAAAGAGGCTTTTGTGAAGCAACTAAAAATGAAACTGGCAAGGAAATACGCGGTGACATCACCGATAGTTACTTATTGATAACGAAAGAAAATTAAACGGAAGGTCGTTGATTTGTTTGCTCGCCCACACGTACCGTAGCTTAGGTGGACGTTATTTATGATATTTAACGTTGTTCCGATCCGCCTACGTTCAGTCAGTCCATCATTTGTGTAGGGCTTTGTTAGACTTTTATTGTCTGCATTTTTATTCGTTTCATGTGATCAGGGTTAAAACGTTTGTTATCGTTAGCTGCTAGTTGTTAAATAACGATTTGAAGCTTGATTTTTTTTACCATGATGATGTGCGATTCTTTGTACTGCACTAAAAGGTATTTCTGGTAAACTTTCAGAATGAGTCGCCAATTCAACACTGTCCATAATGGTCTCAGTCTCACTTTTTATACCACATTCTATATTTTTAGAATTATTTAAGAGCTAATTGAAGCTTTGCTTCTAACATTGCTTCTGACATTCGTATCTTTAATTATCGGTTGAACTTATATAGCTTCCGTAACATGTTTACTGCCTTTCAACCAAACCCACACAGGGTATTACTACCTATTTCACAAAAACATCTCAATCAACGTGTACCGAGCCTTACTTACTCGATTCGAACCCCGTGAGCACTTAACCCTATTGTTCTATTGTTCTTCGGAAGCTGAGGGTCCGAAATATAGAATTATTCGCGCCACGTCGAGCTCAAGACTCGTATCTCGATGGAAATACATATCGATAATACCTTGTTTCCAATAATGAACACCGGTTTTACAGGGATAACTTGGCGTGAACGGATTGTGGTTATTGATCGTTTTTAAATAGTAATGTGTACAGAAAAATCTATAATATATCATGAACACCACACCACCACACCACATTCATGATGAAGATTTAGGTGTTCAAATCATTGCCCACCTATTGCTGCCACCCGTTTGAAGCCGGGACATAGCCGTTGGTATAACAATAAGCGGTTTATTTACAACTAGCTTCTGCCCGCGACTTCGTCCGCGTGGAATTCGTTAATAGCATTATCCGCGGGAACTATGCTTTTATCCGGGATAAAAAATAGCCTATTTGTTGACCAGTGTTATAAACTACCCCCATACCAAATTTGTTGCAATCCGTCAAGTAGTTTTTGAGTTAAATCCGGACATACATACAGACAACTTTTCTAAAAATCATTATTTTGTGTTCAGTATCGTTGATATAGTCCCCTCGACTTGATAGATTGGTTCTTTTAATTTTGAAGTTTCAGACGCTACTTCTACAGACTTAAATAGTACCTAGGGATTGCTCTCTATGGCTCAATACTCTTCTATGATGCTTTTCTACGATAAATGTTAATGAGAGCTTTTCCTGCATTACGCAAACGAAGTTTACAACTTAATATCATCCTGGCAACTTTAAAGTTTCAGTAGGGAATAACCAAGGTGTAATAAGCGAGTTGGTATTAAACTACACTCATGTTATTTATCTTCAAGAGGTTCGTTGCTAGGGGAGAGAGATGGAGGATATAGTAATAACGGTTTAGACAAGGATACAGGAGTTATGCAGCTGTAATTAAAGCGATGGTGCCCGTTGAAATGTCAGACTTAATGTGCAGTATAAATGCACTGGTAAAAAAAAACGACACATGTCTTTGGACGTGATCGGCTGCTTGCACCGTGTACATGGAAAAGACCAGTTTTATGTGGCTGTGTTACCATTTTAAAATATAACTTGTAGAAAATTATACATATACTATTTGATTTTTGCAAAATAAAGATAGTTGTAGATTAATATAATAACATGTTGTTCTGTGAGTTCATGGGAGCACATACGCGTATAAGAAAAGTAACAACACTTCTGTTTTCATCTTTTTTTCACACGCTATTTTAAGTATTAGCTAATTAGAAAGTAGGGAAAAATTAAAAGGACACGCATTTTTTTCAAGTTTTCATAAATCGTCAATTTCATACATAAAATAAAATTAAAAAGCGTCTCATTCTAAAAGGGCGTAAGTCAAAAATGACGTACCGCTTTCTGCGCATAGATATAGTTCTGCGCGTAGCGCCGGCCGTCATCTCTTTAGCGAGCGTGAGTGAATTGAGTGAGATGACGTCACGCACCACATCAGTTATATGACTAAAACACGATTTTCTCCTAAAAGTAATCAACGAAGAAATCTGGTTTTTTTTATTGACTCCTTTAGGTAGAGGTACCGAAATGGTTTTCGAATTACGCCCTACTAAAATTTTGAAATGTTGTCAATTGTTAGTAGAAAATCGGTACGAAGTTTAGAGGAAAGAAAACATCGTGCGTTTTTTTATCCACCAAAGCAAGTAGACTGTAAGTAGTCGATACAAGATACGAAACTCGCCTGCTTAATATGATTATGGTTTATGGATGGATGACCTGTCCGGGACGGCCGCTCGCGCGCGACGGCCAGTCCGTGATGTAATGCTGCATGGTAAAGACGTAGTAGATAATTTTCCTCGAGTGTACAGACAGATAAATCACAGGTCGTATACGTGACGAGGCGTGGTCATAAAGCCTGATATTAAACATTGACGTAGCGCTGTAAAACGACAAAATATCAACATTTAATTGAAAGATATCATGCTTATCTGATGGAAGTAAGTTCGAGTTCTTCCGATGAAAAAAAAACTCGATCATGATTTATACAATAATTACAACAGTTTCAAGTACGATTCTGAGAAGCGAAGGTCTTATAAAGGGCATGTTGAGTTCCGACCTATCGTATTTTGCGTTCAATAAAATTAAAAGTCGAATGGTATACTTATTTATTGACTCGTAATTATAATTTCCCGTGGTACAGCGCCTCTATCCGTTGGATATCAATAGCATAATTAATAAAATAACCGTTGTGATCCCATCAAATTATTGCGTAAGATACGATGTTAGTAAAGTAAAACTACGATGAGAATGTAACAAAACAAGTACCTAGATGACGAATTTTGCATTTGTTTAAAATTAGTGAGCCATTCCACTTCTCAGCGACTGTTAAACTAGGCAATTGAATTTTCCGAGTCTGATACCTATCAGAGTGAATTTATATTAATGTATCCCCTACAAGAGGAAACTTTAACTTCTTACAGCATTTTGCGTAGCTCGCCGTCGCTAAACAGATACAAATGTTATTGCGTTTCTAACATCTTGAAGCCCCCATTTTACAGTATGCTTCAAATCCCAACTACTATTATAAGAATAAGAATAATGTTTATTTACCAGAAAAATATGCAGAAATTGCAGAATACAGTCATATTATAAATGTCGATATGAATTTGTTTATTACGCTTTCGCACATACATCACAAAATGTGCACCCACGTTATCTTGCACGTTATATTCGTTATAGGCGATGACAAAGGGCTCGTTTCGCCCAGGTAAATAGTACCCGAGAAATCGAAGGTACATAAAAGTGGACAAAGCCGGGGTTAGAAGCTAGTAGGAATATAAAATCGCAAACACAAGCGTTGTTCTAAGGTAACATTTTTACGATGCAGTATAAATATTACAAGCGTTCGCTCGTTGATGGCCGCTACAATATGCCTTTGTGAAATCGAAGCTGTCCCGCGTAAATAGGAAATATTCATGGCAAAAATTGTTTTTGCAGTGCAGCAGTAAAACTTGTGTGGAGATGTGTTAAAAGTTGTAGACGCGGATTGAGGGTGGAAATAATATTTACTTGTTTCTTTTAAGAGGGTTTAGGTACTCCGAAAGTTGGCAACGTCGCAAATAGCTGTCAAATATTACGCTGTTTTCATTAATTTCTGCATATTACTGAATGAAAACATTAATTATCGCTCTATGGTTGAATAAAACATTAACTATTGATTGCAACAATTAAGCATAAGAACGCGAAATTTTTAGGACTATGGAAGTACTATCATGTACCGACTATATAATATACCTACCTACCACCTTGTAAAATGAGCATGATTCGCAATAAATGATATGAATATGAATATGAATATGAAAACTTTCCATCGCATTTTCCATGCATTTTAATGTAATCTTATCATTTTAATGCCTAACCAACAAATATAAAACGAGACGCCTCATTCAATCATAGAATGATAACTTCTTTTTTAATTCAGTAATATTGAGAAATTAATAAAAACAGCGAAACATTTGACAGCTATATGCGACGTTGCCAACTTTCGAGATAAACCCTCTTAAGGCTGTAATACATAATAGATCTAAGGTTGGCATCTTCTGACCTCCCCTTCTTTCTTACATTTCTTACTTTAGTTTAGTTAGAGGTTTAGTTAGGTGCACCCTCCAGTCAGAGTTGCCGTGATGCCGTGGTCATGTTCCAATCTACTTTGATCGCCATGTGCTCTGCTGGATATTAGTCGTCGACATCTGTCTCTATAGTAATCAGTATGCGACTAGTTACGCGTACATCGTAGGTATGCATTGCATGCCAAGAATTAAACTTTTAGAGAACCAATACAAAGTTATAAGTGATTGCAAAAGGATTTTTATATTTATGGTTATATCTAAGACATCAGCTTTTTTGCTCCTAAAGATACCTTCCCCAATCTAGCGGCGATACATTTTTAACACAGCCATGCAAAGAAGTACAAAACAAGTGCACATATCGACGCGAGCGGCATTTATTTCTAGCTCGAACAATGGGTGGTAATACCGGGTCTGGCCGATCATTTCTGCGCTGAGTTACGACCCTATAAATACAAAGCGAGGTGCCCGTGAACCCTACGACACATATTCTACGTAAGAAACCATGTTCCTCGCAAAGGGTCCAGCCATATTGCTTACAAAAGCGCTTACAACTTGTCTCGTTTGATTTCTAATTCAAGTATCACTTGGTTACAGGAATGTACTAGGACGAAACAGATTTGTTTCTTATACAGAGGTGTCACTAAGTATAGTATATAAGGTATGATCTCTAAAGGTCTGCACGTCATGTGCAACTTTTCACTCCAGGTCCGATATTGGTATTGGTAAGCGTTTTTAGTGTTTGATGTTTTGGTAGATATTATTCAGAATCTCAATGATATAAAAAACTTTGCTGTTATAAAAAGTCGATCGTGTACTATATCTTAGCGATCGTTTGTGTAATTATAATCCCCGCTGTCATCAAATGTTATCCGATCTCGAGGCATTATATTTGCACCAACTATTGTCCATCGTGATGCACTGTGCACATATATGATGTTACCTGGTTCATATTTGACATGTCTTTCTCAAATGACCAAGATATTAGGTTCAAAGCTTTCAATCAAGATCAATGACTTAACTTATCTCTACAACGTTCTTTACAAATTCTAGCTAGCTCACCAAAAACTATTCAAGCGGGAATACGGATCGAAATAGACGTTAGCATTCAGGGGGCAAATCTCCTATCTTGCAGCATTAAAGGATCATTCTAACAAATCGAGATAGATATCTGGAAATACCTAAAGCCGTTGGCGTTAGTCCAGCGCAACTAGAGCAAGCGTCCGTAGGTGTCTATCGGCAAACCGTTGTTGGCAATCGCCTTAATAGGTTACGTGGAATTTCTACTAAACTTACATGTATTGTGAAACTTGTGCAGACGAAATGTACGCAAGTGTCTTCTTGAAACATTATTGATTCGTCAGCTTTTTAACTCGGCCTGACTGTGTGCGGACAAGGTAATGACAAGTCGCCAGTCTTCTGTTCCCATGTTATTGCTTATTGGTGCTTATTGGCCATGACCGTGACTTGCCATTAGACGTAATTACCTTTAATTTGCACCGCTTCCAATGTTATTTGCTGTGGGCTAGTCCGATCTCATGTACTAACTCGTAGCTCAGCTCTGTAATTATTAAGTTTCAATTGAAGTACGCCTCGTTTGATATAACCAACTGTTTGTTGATTTTACTTAGGATTTTGCGTTTCCTTTCCATTCATGTTCTTATTAATTTGGAACTTAATTACCCTCATAAAACAAAATATGGCACGCACAAAATTGTGACTTCCTTATGATTGGAGTACTTAAATCGCATCTGGCGCGCGGAATTACGCGGATCCTAAAATAATCCGTGCAAAAAAACTCTACAAATAACGAGGTAGCTTCGCACATGTGGTTGTTTTTTAATAAATTAAGAAACGTATTATTCTGTCTAATTGCAAAGTTGGCAAGGAAGCGGGAGGTGACTTGACTGTCAGTCCGTTCCTATTTTAACTGTAGGAGCATGTTTTTTGGCAAATTCTGTGTGTGCTAGCTGGAGTCAACGTTTCCTTTGACACTCGACACGGCACGCGTCAAAGAAAAGAATCGTCTGTGTAAGTGTACGAAAATAAAAAAAATGTTTGTCGACGTATTGTTCCACGGTTGGCTGATCGTGAGAAATTGCTTTGCACGACTGCTCTTAAGATACCGTCTTTAGCTATTTATTATTAAATCTAGAAAGCGTAGGTTTGAAATAATTACCCAGCCCACTCTTGACGATAATGAAATATTATCTCAACCATTTGAAATGCTTACGCGTGATAATCACCCCGTCGTACTTTGCCCTAAAGTAGTCTAGTCGCTCTACGCATAAAATGACTGTTCTATTTTGGACGACCATTATACTAACCATATCTTACTCCTCTAATGACGACGCCATAAAAACTGGTGATGACATCAGTAATGTTAACAAAAAGCTAAGTGGCGTACTCGACGTGGTAGAAGTTAACAATGCATTAGCCCTGGTAACGGCTGAGCCGATTGCATGAGTATAGCTATTATTGCTGTGTCATCGCTCCTGGTGCTAGAGGTGGTATCCTACAATAGCGAGGACGTGTTACGCAACGATGAAATGCATTCTGTAAACGACACACGCGCGCGCAACGGTCGTGGAGCGGCGCATCGTGCCCATTGGTGACCTATTTGCAATATAACTTTGGTCCGTTGTTATATACCGATTGATTAGCTAAGTAAGTTTACTATATATAGATACTTTAGCTATAGATACTTAAGTATTTATAATGGGTTTTGTTTTAATTGTGACTGATCTGTGCAGATCAAACAGCCCAACTTTGGTTTCTATGGTTTCTCGTGGTATAAGAAAGATCTGACCAACCTTTATTATACAATTTCCTTTTAGAGAGAAGTTTCTTTGGAGAAAATGGGGAATGAATTAAGTAAAATTGTATTCCGATTTTGCCGTAGAATATTAATATTCGTTTATGAACAGACTGTAGGCTGGCTATTTGCGCAGGCTTGTTAGTAATAAAGCATTAAATACACAAGCCATATTTTAGCTAACTTTGCTTTCTTCAAAAAACTTATTCTTGCGAGAAAACTCGTAAATAAACTCGTAAAACACCGCCGGTCCCAATTATTACATTTTGCTGACTTTAATCATGATTAATATCCGCTCTGGCATGCTGCGGTGGTGAAGAAAAACAGCATCCTTCCGAATTCTATCTAATTTCAACGGAGTTTCCCTTTTGTGTTTAGTATTTTATTTTCAAACAACGCAGGATATGTACCGTTGTCCGGACACAGTAAGGTTTTTGAAGAACAGTTAAGTTTATTTCTATGATTAGAGCATCACCTGGGAGTAATAGCGCGAGGCACGCACCAGTGGCGCGCCGGTCATGTTCCCAGGGACTACAATACAATACTTGCTCACGGCACCCCTCGATCGCGTCCGCAATTTCATATCACTCCCCGGACTCGATAGTTACATCACGTAAATGATACTATTTGCGGCTACGTATCAAACAGTCGTAACTGTCTAAGCTTTCTCTAACCGAAAACTCTATTACCGACGAGCTAAAGTTTAATATCATCATCACGTTCCGAAAGGTCGTGAGATTGCGAATGATTGAAGCGTACGAATGTGTCCAAGCGAAAGTGCAACCAAAGCTCTCTGCAGTAAGGCTACGTTCACTCGGCATCTGATAACATTGTCTAGGCATTATGTAATGTGACTGTGAGGAACGGTAACATGGTTCCTTAGCAGGTCACATTGCATCGGTGCGAATGACATCACTGTCAAGTGCATAGGAGTCAACGAACAGGATTTCGTTGCGTATGCAATAGATGGCCCCTAGCCTTGACTCGTCGCCCTCGTCGGCCCATGGCTCTTGGCCAGAACCATTCACTGGCCTACTATACACTAGGAGCTGGTCGTGCGATTTTGAAAGACTCGTCCGTCTTGTTTTTTGATGTTGGTGCGTTTGAAGGAACATAAATATCTAGGGCAAAGATTATTTAAAGTTATTGTTAAATTGATCTGTCCGTACCAAGGCCGTGCAATTGGGCCAATTTTCGATTTATCTTATTAGCCAAGGTCACAGTACAGTAGTCATTATTATTTTCATCGATCTAATTGGTACCTTAAATTAATTACTTATTTGGAATCTAGATCATAACTTGAAATGCGGCTGTTTCGCTGACTCATTACATAAGGGTTGATAAAGTTGGACACATACACACATTCGAATGATAATTTAGGTCGTGTCTTAGGTAATTTTGTTGTTGATTCCCTTTTCTCCACCTGCGACTGCGGAATTCGTCGTGTAAAAACTGTATTCCGGCTCCGGTCGGCACATGTGTTCCGCACTCGGTAACGATTCATGTAAACAATGTACCGCAGTAACCGGCCCACAACCACAAGTCAGTTTCAGGTGACAAGCTGCAGAGTTGTCCGATGCTCGGCTTGTTAGCCTGCGCAGGAGTGACGTGCCTCGTGTTAAGGACACAGTCGTGTTAGCTCGGCCATTATCTTTTAATACCATCGACTTCATTATTCGCTACATTTTTTTGCGACGGCGGCGAGGCGCGGCACGAGTTTGATAACCCGGAGACCTTGGTCTTAATTGCGCTCGCGCAGACCATTCCGCCGCGTCCACTTTTTATGCGCCTGCACATCGCTAGTAAAAACACGACATCGACGCATAACCAGCCGGCTGTAATGGACGTATAGAAGCACCAAAGCTCTACGTAATCCATAACTCTCACAAACCGTCGGTTTGCACCGAGTGCGCTCTACCGAGAAAGCTTCGTGAGCATCGTCTTACACCTCGTCATGCTTTTGCAGATCGCGTTCGATAATTTAGATTTTGTTTTTATGAGCATACAAAGGTATTGGTTACATGTAACAATGTTACCGTAAAAAAATGGTTTTCCTAATGGTGTGTTACGCAATTCTAGTATATTTACGCGAAGATCTTTATTTATAAATGTTATCTTTTGTTCCAGGTAAGGCGTGGCTGTTCATGAACCGGAATCGGTAACTAAATGATAGTTGAACTTTGTTATTTACTTCCATATTTCTTGTGAACCACAACAAAAGCTTGGGATGGCTTGAAGCCAAGAGTCAACGGCATTAATCATTCCACGGTATGTAGAATTCGGCGCTAATAAATCTTCACATAGCTTCCAACCGTCGGTGCCCCAAACCGCATGACAAGTGGTTTTCGCCCGACAACGATTAATAAAGAATACAAACTAAAAACGCCAATTGACAAGTTAGATTTTTATTTAAAAGCTTTTAAAAGCTATTACAGTGGCACAACATAATCATGAAGCACTCTGATCATAATGATAATTCATTCAACGAAACAAAGAGTTGACGTCCCAAGAACAACAAAACCCTGAAGTTCACAAGTAAAGACCCGGATACGACATCGATTAATCTCATCTCTAATTTACATTTAATGGCAAATCGGGCAAAGAGCAGAATTAATTCTACGTTCTGTTAATAAACCTTTCTGGCGGGAACACAGTCAAGGCTGTGGCGAATCATTGCAGGAAAGGCCATTTAGACTCTGCTGCAGTTGTCAACGTTGCGATCGTTAAAATATTGAGGCCGAATCGCTTACCGGCCGCCAGGAACTTCATTCGTTTAAAACGTCTGCCTCTGCGAGGGTGCTTGACTCGTGAGCTCTAATCATTGGAATATTTTAAAATATGCAACGACCGAAAAGGTTAATTGCGTACAGCGTTTAGTAACTGTTTTTTTTTCTAAAACTAGACTGAATTTAGTAAATTGAGGAACTGCTTAATTAAAACGTATGCTAATGACTGTTCGCCGCAATAACGTTTGAAAATGGAACGCGAGACGGCTCGATTTAATCCGTCTGGTTTTGGAGTACCTAGTATGGGAATCAGATTAAAATCATCGGAACGGAACGTGTAAATATTCGAGAATGATCGAATAAATGCTAAGTAATTCGGCGCGGCGCGGGGCGCGGGAGGAGGAAACCAATCTTAGTTCTCTCACGCACGAATGCCCAAAACCAATGCCCAAAACGCAAACCTAAGAGCAATTTCAAATTTCTTCAACTTTTTAGTCAAATTTGTTTTATATTATTCAATTTCGCGACTTATCATTTAATTTTATGCTCGTCTTTGTTTTTGGAAAGTTAAGCTTCTAGCTAGCTTAAGCTATAAAACGTGGATAAAACTAAACCCAAAAAAATACCAACTTCATTATTTGTAAAATATCCCATCGATCATGCGGTAGGTACATATAACATCCTGGATTATGATAGAGTTAGCACAAATATTTTAGAAATTCCTGTAGATTGCTGTACTTACGGAGGTACTAGGTAAGTACATAATTATATTCGCCAAACTATATATCTTTCCTCAGCTTCAAGTAAAGCAAACTAGGTGGATACTGTTATGTCTTTCACTAATTATAGGTAAGTACTTCGTCGTCTTTGAAATTCATTCATGATGGTCTAGAATCATCAGAAAATCATTAGAAATAGTATTCGCTTGGTAATAGCAAGGTTAGGAAGTACATAGACTTTGTATTTCCAAAACAACGGCGGTCAACGCTCCTGGAAGCACGTGACGTGATTCGATGACGCCAACACCACTATGGCGGCTGCGTCAAACAACTTATCGACTCAGTTCTATCTAATTACAATCACAACCTTACATGCCACGAAACAAAGTTTCTTTTGCAACAACTCACTTAGGTATAATACGCCGTTGTGTAATCAAAACGCTTTCGTTATCTAACTAGAAAATCTCGAAATCAAACTACATTACGCGTTACACGTCTCCTCGAAAATAGACCGTACACGAAATGTGTCACCCAAAAGCCGTAATGTACATCTCTAACTCGGTCATCTCAACGATAACGCTCAATGGAATTTATTGCTGAAGTAGGTACTCAGCTCACCTGAAATGGCTGAAATTCAGGTCGTCGGTCTAATATTGAGGACGCATTTTGTCACCGTGACACGGTTTCGTTCGCAAATGTGTCAGGTTTTAGTCGATTACAGAGAACTGGGTGGATGGTTTGATAAAATACTGTGTCAATGGGTGATTTATTGTCGAGTAAACCATTTTCCAATTCAACTGAGCGCTGTGGCCTGTAGGCTGACCTCCTAACATTGACCCTTTTTCCACGGTTACGAAACCCGTGCTGGCCTCGCTTTTTTGTGCACGTAATTTTTTTGATGCTGACTAGGTAGGTAGGTAGTACCTATTACTAAACCGGCCAATTCATTGCGAATCAAATGATGGGGACAAAAGTACTTTGGTTTATTTATATTTTCACAAGCTTCTGCGCGAATTCGCCCGCGTGGAATTCGGTAATCGCGCTCCCGCGGAAACTACCTATGCGTTTTTCCGGGTTAAAAAGTAATCTATGTGCTTCCCCGGGCCTCCAACTAGGTACCTTCCTATGACCGTAGCCATACTTACCAAATTTCATCTAAAGCGGTCTATTCCAGAGGTGTCACACAGACAGAGTTACTTTCGCATTTATAATACATATACCTACTTACTAGGTAATTTATTACTAAATAGCTTCTACCCGCGACTTTCATACTTAAATGAAAATTCAATCTAATACCTACCTAGGTACTTACCTACCTAAGAAGAAAATATTTGAAGCAAACTTGATTTGTGTTGATAATTTTATTAATATTTTTAATTTCCTAGATCAATAATTTTACAAAGGTACTACTAGGTAAGTAAGTTCTTAGTTTAATACCTACCTACTTTATTTAATGAAATTATAGGTAGGTGTTGTTATTTTTCCTTCCTGTTCAAAATCGAATAAAACGTCTTAACTACGTACCTACTCCACACTATAACTTCGCATTTCAATTAAAAATAATTTCTAATATAAACTTTCTCGGACTTACGTAACAAGCAGCGAGCGATGTTGTTTTGATAGAGTTGCTTAGGTTAGGATCGAGGTTTTATCGGCGCGCTACATAATGTCGCCGGTGACTCGCCCGACTTTCTGTGCCACGGCTGCCGGCGCGGAGGCGGGGAGGGGGCCGCGGGGCGTGACGTGACGTCACGCTCGACCGTGGCAGTGAGAGCTCGGCCGCGTCGCGCTCGCTCGCTCCATGTACTTCGTTCACGACGGTCGCGCGAGCGCAACGTACTCCTCTCGTTTTTACAACCAAGCGGCAAACTCCGCACCATAGAAAATATTTTCGTGAGACTCGTTCGTTTTTCATACCTGTTGCACGGATTGTGTAGTGTCAAGAAGAAAGTTTATAAAACGTTTTACAAGTGCTCGTTGAGAAACGGTTAAGTAGATTAGACGGGTGGTGTGTTTTAAAAGTTAGAGATCAGTGCGAGGAAAAAGTGAAGTGAAAGCCCGCGTAGGATGTCCGTCGGCGCTCGTGGATTTGGGAGCGTGTGACGCGCTCGCCCCGACATGAGACGCCGCTGGTCTAACAACGGGGGCTTCCAGACGCTGCGTATGCTGGAGGAGAGCTCGTCCGAAGTGACGTCGTCCTCTGCGCTGGGTCTGCCGCCGGCTATGGTGATGTCCCCGGAGTCGCTGGCCTCGCCGGAGTACGGCGGGCTGGAGCTGTGGGGCTACGACGATGGCCTGACGTACAACACGGCCCAGTCGTTGCTCGGAAACACATGCACGCTGCAGCAGCAGCAACAGACGCAGCCGCTGCCGTCCATGCCCCTGCCCATGCCGCCGACGACTCCAAAGTCCGAGAACGAATCCATCTCGTCAGGTTAGAATTAGTTTCTAGTTAGAATACGGCGACGAAGTTCATGGTTTTTGGCGCTCGGTTGGAGCCTGGCTGTCATCGACCTTTGGCCCGGATACCTTGACCGCGGCCGGCGTCTCCGTGCCCTGTCACTAAATGTCACGATTTTGTTTACCCACATTCGACTCTCGGGCATCTGTTTATCGGTGTTGCGCATGGTCGTTCACCGACATTGATAAAATGCGACTACGAAATGTTACGCGGGACCTAATACAATATTCTGAATGAGTAATACCAATTACCAACACGAGTCGACCTGAGAACCTGTTTAAGATATTGTTAGGGTGCAACTTTATCAAGCAATAGCAAATACAATCTTCAATTAAATACCACAAATGAAAAAACATGTAAAAATAAATATAATAGGTACATACTCGTACAGTTAGCCAGTATTCTCTATAGATATCCTTAATAGGCAGGAAATAAGAAATAATAAGAAACTATAGTCTATGCCGAGACTTATGTGACTAATCACAGCTATGACAGATTGTAGGTAGGTAGGTACGTGGGCGATACATTTTAAAAATAATTGCAACATACCTATGAGAACACTGTAGGTTGCCTGCTATACTTATAATACCAATAAACAAGGAAGGACAAGGAGTTAGAGGGGGAGAGAGAGAGAGTAAACATTTGTTGTGTTAAAAAAGGTTTACTCCCCTTGGCTCTTAATGTACCAGTATATTACGATTAAAAAAATAACTTCTCCAATTTGTCAGTTAGAGCAGAAATTTGTAATCTTCATACCGACCGATGGAATAAAAATACAAAAGTAGGTACCTATAACACTGTCTCTCTTTCATGAGATCATGAAATGCATTATTTAAAGGTTAGGAAAAGACATAAACCAGGGACTTTGTTTCTTGAGTAAACCACACAAATTGCATTTCAAGCAATTGACTTTTAACATACGAAGGTACTTTTTATAATAAATTGAATTGTTTGAGTAAATTACATTGTCTATGGGTAATCTATACCTACATATAAAGCATGTTTGATTAGCACCCGGTAAGTAAGGTAGGTGTAGGAGGTTCACCACGGATGGAATGACTAATTCTTTCTTATCACGGAATACATGTAAGAACACAAGGTTATTGTGGAAAATTTATTATGGCCATATTGTTAAGATGCGGAACCAACCTTGAAAAATGACAAATCTACGTCAATGGATTGTCTAACCAATGACGATACCAACTATATGGGTATCGTCTTTGGTTTAACGCATTCACTGCCACTTCTTTTTGCAAACTTTCGCCAGGTGCCACATCTGTCATTAAGGGAACATTGCAACGCACATGTGCGTTCGAGGCACTGCGGGAAAGTCAGCAAAACGCATATAATAATATGCCTTGGTGGCAGTGAATGCCTTAACTAAACATAGGAAGGTATGATTCCAAAAATATACTTCTAAAAACACTTCGATCTATTTTATTACGCCAATGACGATATTAAATGTAATAAACATCGCAGTGGGCATCTAAGGGATAGGGGATACATAGTACGATAAATTGAAGGGCTGCCCGGCTGTCCCCCAATAGGCAGGTTATTAAATATGAGCGGCTTAGAATTGAATTTGACTAGGTTCCTAGTTATTCTTAATAATCCACATTTTTTTGTTTCCATGATCGATAACTGTCGTGATATTTATTATTTAACATTTATAGGTATTCGAGCTAAATCCTACTGTAGCATGCGGCAGATTAAAGTGAGCACTTAAAACCATGGAACTGTTTCAAGTAATTTCCGTTCATTTGAGACGGTTTCAATTTGCCAAGTAATACCTACAGTATAAACAATTTAAGTAAGTAGTGAGTTGGATGGTGTTTCAACGAAGCGACTACGGCCGGTCCGACCGGTTTAGAGACCACTCCTGATGGTAAATCGCACCGACTGACAAAGCACACATGTGCATGTATTTACTATGTGACAGCATTTATTCTAAATACCTAATAAGTATAAAATAAATAACAATATCCCAATTCACTTTCTAAGTTTCTTTGAACTCTACTCTACATGCATGCAAGTTAGAAATCTGGTCGAGAAAATATGAGAAAATCATCACGATTTTGCAGATTTCTTAATGCAGTGATGCGGTAAACTTTCGTTTCACTCATGCAGCTAGTGGTGTACAGTACAGACCTCGTAAAAATATTCTAATAAGAATAGTCCCATTTAAAATAATTGTTATGTTCTTTTGCTTTAGGCAATAATATTATTATAAGCAATAATTAATAGAACCTATGTGTACATACGAGTATATGTTGCCACTTTGAAACAGAAATATAAAAATAGTATAATTACATAACTTATTAGTAACGAATAACAACCTTAGAATGGACGTCACTATGTATAATACAAAAGATGTATACTTTAATATTTTAACCATTTCAGGGTTGCTTCCGAGTTCGCGCTATTCAATGCCGCCGCGTGTTAGCTTCCTTGTCAAATAGCGATTTAGATTGCTTGTTTTGCGTAAACAAATAAACCTCAATCTGGTTTTTTTTTGCTCTAAACTCTAATCTAAGGTATGAAGATTCTCCCTTGTTAATTGAATCAGTAATCCATTTCTCGTGGTAGGTATGTTGATTTTACTAAACAAATTCATAACGTAGATAGATTTATTTAAAGAAAACTTTAAAATAGTCGCATACCTACTTACCTACTTAATATTTAAACGGTACTATAGCTATATTTTTATAGTTTGCCCGCATGGTTTTCTCTATCTCTCATTATATTGGCTTACCATGACTTAGAAAACGTTTTGTTGACATTTAGATTGCTCGCGATGCGGGTTACTTTATGACATAATAACGTTAATACAATCGGTCTATCAAATAAACTAGTGTTGTTTGTTGTACGGGTAAAATATTTGTTTCGTACACCATACGCACGAATATTTTTGTACTTCAAAACAATCGGAAGTTCAAAGAATGTTATTTGATCTTATTGAAACCAACACTTACGAAAAAAGAAACCATACGACTGGTATGTTTTCGGTTACCTAAACACGGATTTATATGGAAAATATTTTCCTCTATCCATCAAAGTCACACACAGTGAAATTATTAGAAATATTCTCTAAATAATTAATGTTTCTTATTCGTGCTTGTAGTAACGTTATATTCAACATTTATTGCGTGGTTGAAATCTTGAAAACCGTCAGGCTAGAAAACAATCAAAAAGTAAATTCAGTTTTATTAATATGTGCGTCGACGGAAAAGGAACAGCCTTATAACTTTCCCCACAAAAGCCTATTTACTCCACTTGCTGGGCAGTGGGCACAAGACTCTCACGAGAGGGCTCATTACTTCAATTTTTTTTGTTGTTTTTGTACCTTTTCTACACGAATCCGTAAGAGTTGGTCTAGTTTTCCTTTTCTATGTGTAAAATAGTAAAATAGATCTTATGCGACTAATTGTGTAAGTAATGCGTCGCGGGCCCCACCTGAGGTGAATGTATTGACGAGTCCGCGTGGGGGCGCCAAGGTCGCCGCGGTTTTTTGACACGTCGCTTTATAAATAACCGACTAAAGCCGTCATGTTGGCTGCTGCTAATTACTTCATGGTGTGGCTGCCGGCTAAGTTGGCCGGAAATTAATTGTTTCTCTCTATGAATAGCTAATCGGACGGGTTATGGACCTGATACATTGCGAAGGTTAACAATAATTTGACGAAGTTATTGACGATATGACGGTATGAATTTAATAATTATGTAATTAACGACATAACGAAAACACGTTTCAAACGTTACAATGAATGAATTCAACCTTTATTTAGCGCTCCACATATACTTATCAACACCTGCCATAATGTTTTATATCATATTCAATAGTGAAATATGATCTGATCTGCCATCATGCCTACATTTCGCGATTCATCGTGATTGATGATTCCTCATCATCGGGGTCGCCTACCTCTCTCAGGACGTTATACAGGCTTGTCTATCCTCGGTTATAATAGTTAAATAACACATCGGTATCTAAACTTCTATTGCTGAATTTTCTAAACTCCTTTTTATTACATGTTACTGAATCATTCATTTTCCTTTTGAAACGATTACAGTACCTTCTACTGAAGCATTATTAAAAAGATAATCTTGTTATTACTACTCGAACTCGAGCCATTAGAGCGGCTATTTGAGAATAATTTCAGTTAAACTTCCAGTCTTGTAATTAGCATACAAATCGGATCAGCTTCGCAACTATTAAACGGCAACTTTGCGTCTAAGCCGTCTATGGTGTTAAAATAATAATCTGCATTGAACCAGCAGCTGCCACGTCATGTCAAAAGGGTCCAGGACCGCATAGATTTGGCAACCCTTTTGAGTAATCTAATGGTTCGCCTGACCCCCTCATTTTTCAACTACGCTACAATGATATGGAATGGTTCTTACCATTATATTTCATAGTAGGCCACGACGACAATCCAGAGAATTAGGACTGATTTGGAATTGGTAATCACACGCTATGGTAATTGTTTATTAGATCGAGGCTGCCTTAATTACCCTGCTACAAGGGCTGTTAATTAGGTGAGCTCGTAAAACAATTCAATTGATCGTGGATAGGGTTTGCAAAATCCGTAATTTTTTCGTATCCGGATATTTCGGATATTAAAATTTGACAAATCCGGATATCCGGATAATTCGGATAATACGGATTTTTTTACAAAAAGTAACGTTCTATAACTTTTGCAGATACATATTAACTCCGGGTTCCTCATATCCACAAAACGCCTCGTTTTGGCTACGGATAGTTAGTATTTGATAGATTTTCTATGGCCCAAATGTCAAATCTTAAGCATCCGTAGCCAAAACGAGGCGTTTCGTGGATATAGGAACCGGGCCTAATATTATTAGGCAATTTAGGTACGTACCCAAAAGACACGATTCTCACAGAGATTATTTTGTGAGTAGGTTCTGTTAACTTCTGTTTAATTCCCCTATTATATTTCATATCATGTAATAAAAGTATTTTAAATTTTATTTATATATCTTTGTTTAGAACAATTAATTCTATGGATTCCAAATACACCGCGTTAACTTCGGCGTTTTTTCTTAATTTGCCATGTTTATTGGTTTGATATAAGTCATATAAGTAATAATTACAATAATTAAAAAACCTACTTTACCTTTAAAAATAGCTAAACAGTCGTTAGACTACTTACTTACTAAGCAATTTTGCTTAGAAAAAGCAACAACTTAGTCCTCTCGTTCTTTCAGCACTCATTACAACGATATTACATTATAATTGTGTATAAAAATAAAACTAATGGAAATCCTCAGTCCTCAATTCACACAAAAAATTCAATGATAAAAACCGGCGAAGTGCGTGTCGGGCCACGCGCAAAGTATAGGGTTCCGAAGTTGACGATGCCCACAGTACCTTTCTAAGACTTATTGGCATCTAGCTAGCCTGTGGTATGACGTGCCCGCCCGACGCCCCTGCCGCTCGAGAAATATCATTGGTTTTTTAATCATTTCATAAGTTGGTCGACTATGACTCGTAAGTTTGTACAGCCTACTTACTCGTAGCTGTGATAGTTTTCCTTTCAACTACGTTATATATATACCACAACCGTGATTTTTTTCAGCCATCCAAATACCACCATTTAGCTGGCAGGGGGGGGGGGGACACGTGACTCTAACAAAAAATATCACTTTAAAGCTTAATATTTCACAAACGCATCACTTAATTAAAAAATGGTTTTAACAAACCCACGATTTTTCTTAAGACTTATTCAACGATATGCCGCACCATGGGGTACGCAAGAAAAAAAATTACATCCCCACTTTACGAGTAGGGGAGGTACCCTATAAAAAAAATATTTCAAAATTTTATTACACCACTTTGTCAGCGTAACTAATATGTATATTCATGCCAAATTACACCTTTCTAGAACTAAGCATCTCCGAGCAATAGTGCGGACAGACGGACGGACGGACGGACGGACATGGCGAAACTATAAGGGTTCCTTGTGGACTTCGGAACCCAAAAAACACGACACGCACAACCAAAAAATGTACGAAATCATTCAGAAATTCAATCGAAAACTGTTTCTGTTATAATCATGACCAATTTTTCACGAATCCGTGATATCCGAAATATCCGGATTTCATGAGACGTTGGATCCGGATCTGAAATTTTACGGATATCCGGATATTTTGGATATCCGGATATCCGGATTGCAAACCCTAATCGTGGAATTATATAACGATACCTACCTGTTATGTAACAAGGTGTAATAATGTGACTTCTATATTAACAGTCAGTCAATTCCTACATCGATTCGAACGATACACTTGAACTCACTTGTATCACACGTCTAGTACTGTAATTAATAATTTTCATCAGTGATGTAGTTATTTTCTTACCTACATAGGAATGTCTTTCCTGAGTAATCTTCACCCTACATCGTAGTTGCTACTAGCAACTTGCTAGGATCTCTAGGAAGACGAATCGCAGCGGATATGCGGTCGAGCGCGCTTTGCGCTCGGTTGCGCACGCGCTGCCATCGCGTCGCTTGTTAGTTCTAATATTCGAGTCGACTTACTCTAACCACCTTGAGATCGAATATCTTGAGATAAATAATCTTTTCCGAATCACGACTGTCGATATTCGTGATACTGTTTTAGCCATGATACGACTTTTTAATAATTGTTAAACAAAGAGCCATTTTAACAAATGTTGTACAAGAATACCGGTACATCCGAAGCGCCAAGAGGAACAAACCAAAACAGATTTTCTTTTTTATTGATGTCTACTGCGGTACAGCATGTTCTCGTAAGAACTGCCACACCGTCTACGAACCATGCTGTGTGCTGTGTGGTGTGAGCCGGGATTTATATATAATTAGAACTAACCCCATACCTACCAACTGTTGTGGCAATCTGACCAAGTAGTTTCCGACACATACAAAAATAAATAAAGTCTTAAAAAATGGATATGTACTTACCTACGTTCGTTAAAGTACCTAGGTACCTACTACTTATTTGTCGATCCTGAATACTGTTTTTAAAATAAGATTTATACATTATTAGAACTAACCCCATACCTACCAACCGTTGTGGCAATATGACCAGTAGTTTCCGACACATACAAAAATAAACAGTCTTAAAAAATGGATATGTACTTACCTACGTTCGTTAAAGTACCGAGGTACCTACTACTTATTCGTCGATCCTGAGTACTGTTTTTAAAATAAGATGTTACATATACACCTTTGTCTTTTTGTAACTAAGTAGTACTCATTCATTAAATGGTTACAGGTTTACAACATACAGGTTTACACAACTTAGAAGGCGCGTAGATTAAGCAAAAATAGACTCTGCGTCAACTGCTTAAGTGCTTCACCGCGCGCCTTCTAAGTTGTGACGTGCTGTACATAGTTAAGTATGTACTTTGCACACACTTAACTTCTCTGACCTTCCGCGAATAAATAAATACACATAAATCTTAAAATAATCATTGTTATCTCATTTAAAAAACCTAATAGTTTGAAATTAATTACAAAGATTAAGCTGAATTTCATGTTATCGAAACTCTGCATCACTAATACAATCTTTTTAAGAGATCAGCTTTAAGCACGACTAAACAAAGTTAGCACTGTGCGCCTTAACAGCATCCTGCTTCGGGCAATCTGTGATCATAAATACCATAACGGTTCAAACAAATGACTCGTTTGGCACAAAGAAGAGCTTTGTACGGACAATGGCGCCTCCGACATTAAAATCTTTCATTTTTTTTCTAGCCTATTTGAATGTCCCACTGCTGGGCAAAGGCCTCTCTCGTGACCTTCCAACTCCCTCTATCCTCGGCCATTGTAGGCCAGTTGAACGGTGTTTTGCAATAATGTGTTAACCCACAAGAAGTTTTAATTGGGATTTGTATTTTATCTTTAATGAATAGATCATACAATCGAATGAAAAATTCATGTAGGTTGACACATTATTGCAAAACACCGTTCAGTTGTTGTTGAACGTGTCCAGGTCGTCCCGCCACCTCCGCCTGGGCCTGCCGCGCCGTCGCTGAGCGCTCTGTGGCACCCAAATCTTTCATGAAATTTGTATTTCACTACACATTTGTATTATGTGCAATGCAAACACTAACTGACCAGTTAAAGGTGTTCGATCTGAATTCTGAAATCGTGGCCAGTATCACTTACCATAAACAAACCGAAACCTCATCTCATTAAACAAGTTTTCGCCAAGTCAATGTGCTGCCATATTTGCGATCTTTGTTTGAAGTGCAGACTGCAGAGTAAATAAACTGACAGAAATCAGAAATGAAGATCTCGGTTTCTGCATGTTTACATAAAATAGTTTTATGTATATCAGTGAAACTGTTTGATATTCAGAAAAAGTCACATTGAATTCTTTATATGTAGTTAAGTACTACAGAATTCTAGTCTTTAAGCAGCTGGATGATAAAAATACCTACTTATCGAACAGAAAACTAACTGTACCTACACTGGAGTCATATCTTATGGGTAACAATAAGAAGCCTCTATTTTCTTCATTTTGAATTATAATAATAGAAGTTTACTTTTTTATTATTTTCATGTAATAAATTATCTCAAAACGAAAAAAAAGTCCAACCAGGGCTTCTATCATTGGTTCTTTTTTAACTTATAATAATAATAATAATATAATAATTATAATTGAGTAGGTAGGTATTTCTGATTGTATAACAATGATAATGATTGTTATACAATCAGAAATACCTACCTACTCAATTTGGACCCAGTTTAGAGAAAAGATCCAAACTTATCAAATCAAATCAAATGTATCTAATTTACAATTATTTTTTTCACACTTGCATGACACATAGACTGGACTTGCATGGAAAAATACGTAGAATCGTGAAGTTAAAATTGTCAATGGTTGGTTACACTGAGAGAGTATTGTGAAATATAAAAAAAGTATTACACCAATGGCATTAGGCGATTTAACAGCCTTTACTGAACACTAATATGATATAAAATTATTAGTAAAACAATTTAATCGTACGTATAATTATAATAACTTACTTAATTTAATAAGTACAATAATAATCAGCACGTTTTGTTTATTTGCGATAAGTTGAACAACCTCTCACTGATTCTTAACGTTCGAATGAAGTTTTATAATTAATTGACACCTGCCATACAAATATATCAAGCGTTGCATAAAATCAAACGATCAAGAACATTCTTCATACGCATAAGCTTTCAAAGAATAAACGTTTGACATCAGTCAATTAATTACATTAATTACATTAATAACATTTCGCCAATTCTCTTTGATCTTATAAAAGACTGTTGACAGTCTTTTATAAGATCAAAGAGAATTCACGAAATGTTATTAATTACTAGATGTTTAAATATGTAAAAGTTCGCGTAGTTTTTCCGGGATAAACGTAGCCTATGTCCTTTCCTGGGACTCCATCTCCATACCAAATTTCATCCAGATCGGTCAAGGGGTTGAAGCGTGAAGAGGTAACAGACAGACAGAGTTACTTTCGCATTTATAATATTAATATCTAAATATATAAAACTCAAAGGTGACTGACTGACTGACATAGTGATCTATCAACGCACAGCCCAAACCACTGGACGGATCGGGCTGAAATATGGCCTGCAGGTAGATGTTATGACGTAGGCATACGCTAAGTAAGGATTTTGCAAAATTCCCACGGGAACGGGAAAAAACGGGATTTTACATTTAATATTTCTGCGCATACGAAGTTGCGGGGAAAAGCTAGTCTAAATATATAAAACTCAAAGGTGACTGACTGACATAGTGATCTATCAACGCACAGCCCAAACCACTGGACGGATCGGGCTGAAATTTGGCATGCAGGTAGATGTTATGACGTAGGCATCCGCTAGACATAGACATTTATTTCTCAATATCAAATTACAGCATATTTTACATGTCAAAATAAAGCTAAGAAAGGATTTTGCAAAATTCTCACGGGAACGGGAAAAATCGGGATTTACCTTTTTAATATTTTTTTAATATTTCTGCGCATACTAAGTTGCGGGGAAAAGCTAGTTACTAATATGGATATAGATAATATTGTTTTGTATTGCGGAAGGACAGAGTCAGATGAATTTAAGAAGTGGATTCCGAGTAATCTTTCCTATTTACCTACAGCATGACACAACTTAAAAGGCGCGCGGTGAAGCACTTAGGTAAGCCGTTGACGCAGAGCCTATTTTTGTTTAATCCACGAGCCTTCTAAGTTGTGTAAACCTGTACCTAGCTAATTTTTATTCTAATCGCCTTGTGTTGTGGGGACGCAGTCATCACCTCGAAATTGCCGGCTGAGAAAAAAAGCAACAGTGTAAAATACTTTTGTTATGCATGCCACCTATTTGCTTCGTTCATGTGCGTTTTAAAGCCTGTGATAACCTGATAACGTTTCTCACTTCACTTGGCCTTGCGCTGCAATCTGCGTTCGGCGCGTTGGCATTCACCTTATCGTATGTTGAACTGCTCTATATCATTCAACTATCATGCATTCAACCATACATAAACACATCCAAACATTAAAATCCAAAAGCTACATCTGACAGACGAATTATATCCAGCTCTGAATACGCGTGACGCACACATTCCTACGCCAACCATGTATACTATACGTATGCGTGTACGAGTACAAGCCAGTAGTCAAGGTCGATAATGTCATTGTACCGACGACGAACACACAACGGCGAGTGTGTGTAGTAGTAGAGCTCTCTGTGTGCTATTGAAATAATCTTATCATATAGGTCACCTTACTTTGTAGATAATGCACCGCACAAGCGACGTTGCACCCGTTTTTCAGAGAAAATAAGCTTGCTTAGATTGTTTTGAATAGGTACTTTCAGCTGTAATAATGCGTTCGTCATGCTTCGTGGTTTTATTAGCAGCATGTTTATATAATCTCTCTTGTATTTTTCCGTTTCTAATATGACTTGCCATGTACGGTCGACGTCAAATAGATTGTTACACTTTTGCACCCATTCCGTTGTGTGGTTGTGTTAAGGTTCAAAAGTGTAAAATGTCTCGTCTACTGTACGATCATGAATAGATCTTATATTATCTTATTCCCGAACTTGTGGTTTATTGAAGACCATAGACGTAAATAATATAGACCCGGTCTAACGAACACGTAATATGTCCCCACTTCCACGGTGTCCAATCCAAAGCTCTGTCACCGAGCGTGCGTGACAATAAGCGTTTTAAAAAAAACTTTTTTCGAAACTGTTTCTCAGTATCTAAAAACTCGTCTCGTTGTTGGAAAAATGTGACCCAGCTTTAGTGTCACGATACAAGTTTAACTTTGGATTGGACACCAATGAAGTGGGGAAACATGACATGTATCTACGTTAGGCCGGGTCTATACGAAGTATTATTTATGTCTATGTTGAAGACACTCCTCTCATTTATAAATTTACATCCTAGCATCATCGCGTCTAATATAAATGAATGATTAAATAACTAACGCCTAGAAATACTTGGCACCTCATCGCCCGCACAATTCACTAGATCGTTTATTTCATAGCTTTATTTTCTTGGGAACTTTCGCTTAAATAATGTTATAATTTGTCCGGCCTTCACATCTAATTACGTAATTTTTCTAAATGCCATCCTGTATTATCGTTCCATTACACGCTTTTTAAGTTCAAAGATAATTCTACTTCAACAACAGCGACTAATGAATAAATCATTTATTATGCGAATTCTGTTTTCAATTAATTTAAATTCAGCTTTAAAGTCTGTTGCTGCATATAATAACTTTATAAGTACGTTAATTTTGTTCGCGTATTATTTGTGAGCTGTATGTCCCTAATAAATAAGAAGCTATTTTTAGGGAGAGATGGAATTTTTCAAGAGTGTAATGAGATAGAGGAGACATGCGGCATCCCGAGAACGCGCGGGCCTGAAATAGAAGTGAACTGGCGGCTAGTAATCAAAGATCACATCAATGGCTAGGCGAGGCCGGTCCGTGCAAGCATTGACGCAAGCGGCGTCAGTTGTTTACAGCACGAGCGCTCAGGTTATTTACATTGGGGTCACAGACACGTCGAAGGAGACCAGGGTTCAATCGATGTAATTATCTAAACCGTAGTTACCTGCTAGCGCCGCGGCCCGCGCCAATGACCCCCTTTGACATTACGAGGTCGTTTATGCAACACCTTGCAACACATAAATAGATGAGTGCAGCTCCAGCGCAGAATAAAAAGTGCCTCGTCGTTGCGTAACCTATAGGTAGATATTCGTACACAGGATTGTTACACGCGAACGTTTCTCGATCATTGACAAAACATATTTTTCGTGTTTTCGTGTCAAATTACGTTATCGATTACCGGAACGCCGTGCGTTATCTATGCTAAAGGTGCGTGATAATGGTATGCTATCTACTTGACATTTCTCCGTGTCAATGCCCTAATGCCACGTGGTTTGTTATACAACGCTCGGCGGTATCAATGAAAATTTTCTCGTCGACTGGGTCACCGAGACGGCTCGATGTGCCACCAGTCAATGTTTATATCCAATTGAGTGAAAGTAAATACCTAGCTTGAGAGAGTGGTCACGTACGTAGTCTACGTAGTCTTGCAGCTCGGAATTATCTGATGCTATCGTCATTTCTAACTTCTGCTGGCAATGAACAAGTCGCACGCGAGTAATGTTTTGCGATACGAATCTGCGCCTGCCGCCATTTGTTACAGGCATAGTTTGTCCTGAACCGTCCGTCACTCCATATCGCGTTGCATTGATTAGATTGTTTTACGACTCTGTCAACATGCGACTCTAACGAGCGCTATTGTCCTATGGCCGTATAAATTGAAGACATCACAATCCATCACGGAGACAATTTGCGCAAATTGCGTATCCTGTGTCATTGGTAACGGTTAACAAGGCTAAGAGAGTGCGGTATCCCAAATAGCTATTGGGCTCGGTATATTCCAGATGCAGGTTGCTGTCCGCAGTAAATAGGTAACATAAGCGGGACACGATATTTAAATAAAACAGGCGTCGTGGAAGTACATGCAGTCCGTACCGAAATACAAGCAAGCTTCATGAAGACGGATGGTTCGCAGTGCGTCTATTTATATTTTCCCCGCGCTGTAAACTGCCTGCGCCCGGAACCGGTCGCACAAGGAATGCCTGCTCTCTCTTACTATCTACGGAACTCGCCGGTTCACAAACTGCCATATTTTCCTCAGCATACGCACGAAACTTCAGTAGCAAATAGGTACCAAGGCTCGGGCTCCCGTTGCAAGTTACGCGTCCCGTATTATTTGATTTACGAGTATATCCTTAGTGTCGTTTGTAATGCTTTTTAGTTTTAAACACTGTTACATTTGTCTGGAACAGTGTTCAACAGACTTGCGGAACTGGACATGGATGGAACCGATGCAACGTAACCAGACGTAACTAAGTTGCATTTCCGTATATTATTCTTGACTCCCACTGTCATTGCTTTGCGTTTTCGAACTGCCCACCGCTCTGATTGTCTTTGCGTTTCTTTAACTGAGTTAAGTCTCAAAGGTACCTACTTGACCTTCAACTTATAAAAAGTGTGTTCTTATATTAACACATAACGTCATATATTTTCCAACTCTGCCTTATTAATATAACGCTGGAGTTCAAGTTATTAACTATTCCCAGGCAAACAGTCACTGGCCGTAAGCATTATTACCTATAAGCTGCTTATAGGTATATAATCTGCTTGTTAGTCCATTATATAAAATACCCATCAATTAATTTACCTTTGTATTGAAAGGAATGAACTCCCACGGTTCCACGACCCAAGTTAAGGTCATGAGGAACACTTTCGTTAAATATTACATCAAGGAAACCGTCAGCTGTTCCAAATTATCTAAGTAAAGGAACATTGTCTTTAAATTGTCTAACGTGACGGAATAAAGTGACTGGACCGTAGGTGACAAGCTAAAATTGAATTGCTTTGTCTCCAATTGGTTTAGTTCAATAAGAGATTTCTTCGAGCGAATTTAGAGAAACGTGTAGACGAATAACTTATGTTTCTTCAAACGTATACTTAAATGATTCCATATAGGCACATACTAAATGAGTATAATCAGCTTTACATGTATGCGTAGGTATTTACTCAAGCTTAGTTTATCATTTATCTATAAGTAACTCTTTATGGTTGGTTTAGGCTCCTCGTTAGACACTAATGGTTGAACGGGAAGGGGCCCGTAGGTTAGGGCTCGGTGCCTAGTCATCGCCTCTCATCCATCACACTGACACCGATTATTACCAGCCACATCGGCCTTACAATAACATTCGTAGGGTTAAACCGGGGTTGTTAAACTCATACCGCACTTACGTTAGATCGATATGGTACCTACCGTATAAGAAACGCCTTGGCACGCATCTTAAATAGAACTCGGTAGTTAAGTAACGCAGTGATTTTCTTGCCCTGTTAATGTCTAATCTAGATCGATCAAGGTCTCTCCAAATGAATGTACTTAAAGTATGTAAGTAAGGAATGTAAAAGTACATTAATACTCAACACTCCCATTGTTGCGCATTCAACTTTGAACCGTGTGTTCCCGCAGCACTAAATTATCCTGCCAGGCGTCACGCTTGCGCGGGCGACCATGATCTTCCACAAATCAGTTTATTTTCCATTCGCTTCCCTTTGTGTAGGCCACTTATCATCGTAAAGTCCTGCTGCCCGACACCGCTTACAATAAAACTGCAATAAACGCCACACTGTTTGTGGGAGCTTGTACATTACGATTTATTGTGTTTAAATATAATCAACAATTGACAGGCACGTCTAGACTAGTATTTTATTTATAATTTTGTTTCTCGACCATAATAAGTAATTAAGAGTCGTTATTAAGGTACCTACGACTCGTAGCTTCGTGTGAATGTGTGCTTGTTATGTCCTTCTTTCACAGTACATCTGAGCAACGCACTGATGTGAGATTTTATGTGAAGGTAAAGAGCTGGATAGTGTCATTTTTTACTGTGGAAATCATCCGTACGTCAAACGAAGTCGTGGGCAACGGCTAGTACTTTTATAAATTGGTACATCTTGTACGGGATTATGCAATGGGGTCACCAGACATTGAGTCATACGATCAAGTATATGTATGCAATGCACAGCATGCAAATTCTACGTTTCATATCACTGGCACTTTAATTACATAGTAGCGCACATGGGAAACGTATCCCCGACGTTCAATATTGATTACACGATTTACAGTTACAGTATTGCGTCGATTTGAAATTCATATCTGCAACGGAATATTTCGTGATAAATCTGTGATTCACAAATCATTTGCTATCGAGATATACCTATAGAAGTCTGCGTTTAAGCCTGATATGAAATTAGGTCGGACATGTTAACGAATGATACCAATGATTCTTCATTTCAGTTTACGTTTCATGACCACGTTTCACGTTACGTTTGACATGGGGGTGATCATTGAATAAAAAAGTAGATGTTTGTTTATATGAAGCTTGTGAAAAATTAGGTCAATTATTTAGATCCTTAAACAGACGCGTAGTAAGACTAGTAAGTGTTATTGAATAACGAGCCGCAGGGCCGGCTTCCGCCGCGTGGGCTCGCCCTGAGCCCTGACACAGTTCGGGATGCGACGTGGATTATTTTGGGAGCCATCCACGTGCGAATACCATCTCATTGCCGGGTCACTGGGGAAACGGGGGACGAGCCGTCAGCTACATTCATAGTGGATTGAATGTGTATCATAATCATATCTAAATTAATTAAATTATACGAGGTTCTGCTGTGAAGTGTACGTTATTACTTATTGTATCCTTAACTGAGAAAATTCGAGCTAATAACTAAATCTCCAATGCCATCCGGCCATTACAGCAACAACGTAAACCAAAATAATTTTAAACGCGCATGAGACGGTTATTTCCAAAACCTTTTAAAACATAAATAATTTGAGGTTTATCTTTAAAAGCTCTATAGAGACAACCATTATTACCGTCCACTCAATTTCAGGACTTGCTTCCATTTAAAACTCGTTCCTCTTCAAAATACTTAATCACACATTTTCAAGTCTTCTGGCGTTTATTCTTTCTTTACTTTGGAATACTTGAACAATTCTTGGTGCAAAACTTTGTAAGAGGATTTCAACTTTACATAATTTAGGAGTTGAAATAACAGCTTTTTGGAATTTTATTAATTCTCAGTCCATTATAATATAACTTCCAATACAACTCATGGCTAAGTAACTGAGTAGGTACAAATCAAGTTTTACTTTACATTTTATTAACTCTTTGGTCTCAGTATGAGTGATACGGCAAGTTTTTTTTGAGTCAGTCGGATGTCGTTCGTTTTTTGCTCGTTACACTGTTCTGGTCACGGAGGGGCCCTGGCGGTGTGACCACTACTGCGTCCGCGCATCTTATACGTTTTGTCTATAGAATGTTGAAACACTTGCTTGTGTGGTTTAGTCATTAACGTGGTGTTTGCATTTACATATGTACTTCCATACCTTCAGTATGTACTTCTTTATTAGTTTGAGTATCTATAGTTCTTTATTTATTAAGGTATACTATAAGCTAAGAGTCATTGCGAAAAAATCATGACGAAATAATTTTATTTCCTAGTCCAAGTACCTATTGTAGCGAGCGGAAAATCCAATTTGTACCATCAATCTAATCACCGTTCGACGAATCAGTCGAAAACAAAGCGTTCTTCGTTTTGATAACAGTTTTTTCGTCCGCTTATCTCTCGATACACGGTCAGTGACCCATGTTCCCGACATGCGCCACCGACCTACAACAATAACATAACATAGATAATTAGATACATATTTGCCACCCATTTTTGTTACTACTTTCTGATAGGACATGCCATATTGATTTGCTAGTAAAGTATTTCTAATCGATAAAATCATTTCTATTTTAACGGTACTTTGAGTTTCTTATGTCGTGGCACTCGTGTCATGTCAAAATAAAACCAACTAAAACGTTTAAGTATATTCAAAGTTCTTTATACATTCTAATTAGTTCTGAGGACGAACAACTTTTCTTTCTTGTTGTAGCAATAAATATATGAACTGTAATTTACTGGCGTCTATTTTCCGTCGATTCCTTGTTGTAGCGAACGGCTACATTCTAATTCTAGTACCTAAAGTACGGCGAAAATCGTCTAGACTGCTTAGGTAACATTATCTCGATGTAGATACCACCTACACGTAACCCTTATGACATTGATAGGTACGAGCCGAGGTATCTTTATGTATGAAAATAATTTTATATCCACATATATAAATGTAAGTACGTTCTTAAATTTCTTATAAACCCCATAATGCACAAGCCAGCAACTGATCCGTACTTTCGGTACGCATTCAAAATCAGATTCAAGAAGAAATAGGTTAAAAGACTCTGGCCGGCTTTTGTAGAGAGATTTCTCGACGACGCGTCACTTTAGGAAACCTATATACCCGTGTTATTTTAGCCCCGATCCTGAAGCCCTCAGCTCTCGGCCCACTTCAACGTTACCACATTTTCCTTATTATGTCGTGTTTCCAGGAAACGAATGTTAATGACCCACATAGGCAGATATAATTGGACACACTGTTCACGGGTTTATTTCAGTCGTGCTTACCTGAATAAAACGTTTGAGATTAAGTTTTATACGCCTTCGTTGTCCGTGACTTGAAGGGAAGTTTTAGTAGTGTATTTGATGGCGATTAAAAAACACACGGCGACGTGTATTCTTTCAATACTTTAAAAACAGACTGTCAAACGGCAATCCATTCGCGCTGCCACCAGAAAGCAAAATCTAAGCACACGTAAGCTAAGGTAATTTTAACTGACCTAGTGTCTTAATTCGTTATTAATGTGTTATCAGCTGAAGCTGAGTCGTTGACCCAGGTAGTGCCTCGAATGATTTTAATTTGTAACACTAGCCGTATCGCGCCTTGGCCCAGTTTATTATTTCGTGGAATCGACGGAATAGATCGCGCTTCGTCGAGACATTTTATTAAATGTAGGTTAAATGGAGGTTTTATTAAAATATAAACTCCAGATATTTAACAATGGGTAGTAGACTGCGAATTAATTACTTACTTAATAAATTACACTACGATGTTGTTGGCCCCTTTTAAATGATAACTAATAACACGTTCGTCGGCCTTACGTTTTATTTTGCCTTTAGTAGGTATATTCCTGGCAAGTGTTTATTAGGATCCTGTATAAATAAGGTTTGATTGATGAAGTATTTTTTTTTCAATGTTATTTACCCAGACGTAGCTGTTTTCCAATTCAATATTTCGCAGCGACTGCAGCGAAGGTCGGTGCAATATAGAGCAGGGCAAGGTCACTGATAGCTTAGTTCGCTGTTCTAGGGCAACTGGTGCAAGCTTAATACCTAAATAATTAACCTTTTAACATCACACACACACAGTTCCATGATCACGTCTATTTTGAATAGATATCCCAAGTTTATAATAGATACGTTTATCATTAAAGAGACGCGACGAATCATTCGACAGTACCGTGATACCTTTTGCCATTAGAATAGAAAACTTAAACTTCTTTATTAAAATTTATCTGTCTTTTCAAAAATTATTCAAAATTCATCATTAATTAAAGCTTAAATTAATTAAAACAGAACAAACTTTAGTGTCAGCAGAAACTTTCAATTCCAGGTACAACTTTTGATTTCTATCCCGTCAGAATAACATGGAACAGAACTCAACCAAGACGTCTTAAGAACATCTGTACGATAATTAAATTTAAAAGCGAGTTTTAAGTTAAAGGCTCGCTTGAGTTTTAAACTCGCCGTGCAAAGGAACCATGCTGTACTTATTCTAATTATAACTCCCTCGTGTTTTCTATTTACCTTACCATTCCCATGTTTACTCGAAAAGGCGCGCCAGAGCGTGGGCTCACGACTCTAAATTAGGGGGAAGAGAGGGACAAAACACATAGTAACCACTAAAACACTGTGAGAAAAAGAGACAGCAACTGGTCAATAAAAAAATCTGTTGGGGTGCGTTGCGTATCTATTACCACTCCTCATACGAGAACTCCATATGTAAACGTTTGTTGCATAGATCGAAGACCGCTTTCTATTTTACTTCGACAATGATATTCGTTTTTAATGCTTTACTTTACATTTAGGTGCGTAAATATTTCGAGAGGTTTAATATTGATTGGTTGACATGCTCCTAACGTACTTACCTAAGTGCTTAAACAGTTTAAACACGTAGCCAATGGTTACTCGTATCGTATATACATATGCGTATGTCGTAAGAGATATACAATTATTCCCAAAGGTGAATAATATACCAGATAACCAGACCATTTATATATAGCATTTTAACTTAATATGTACTTCTATGGTACGTTGTGTCAGACCCATTTGGTGACATCACAATGGCTTAATTTGAATTTACGACGCGCGGTCATTATAAAGTAATTTAAAGAAAGTTTTGTGAGCCAATTGGTATAAGTACCGAGTCCATTTTGTACGTCCGAGTGGCAGCTGTATTTTCAGCTAGATAACAATAGACGTGATGGGCCCGTTCCTAACAGATTGCAGTTCGGGAACAGCCGCCCACTTGGTCCGGATGCGCTGCGCTCGCGCCGATCTGGCGGATGTAAACACTTTCACGTGGCGCGTCCGTCCAAAAAGATCCCTCTGACTGTCTGGCTACCGCGATTCCTCCCAGCAGCCTCCGCCAATCTCCCACAGCTTCCATACTATAGCGTGTGACGAGAAAATCTACATTTTCACCGCGCGATTTCTATTTCAATCCAATTTTCCCGCAAGGAGAAACCGATCGCTCCAGTTGCGCGGCTCCGGCCCACATCTCTTGCTAGAAAGTATCGTAGAAAGTAAGATCGCGAGCCAAACTCCACCCAGGCCATGCATCGCTTACGTGCACCACTTTTTTCTACACCTTTTTTCCCCGTGTCTTTCAGCGGATGCTATCGGAATGCTGCTCGATTTTCACAAGATTAATTAAACACAATCTCGTTGTCACTTGTGTTCTGGAGCATAAAAACGGTATGTGGGTTCGAATTTAATTTCTAGTAAGATAAATGCTAATCGGTCGGTGCGGAGCACGCGATGTACATTTTACTTTTACGAAGGATGTCACCGTTGCTATCGCCGCTTGCGTGTTGGCTAGGCTTACTTTCGCCACGCACCCGAATTTCAATTACGTGTGCTATGTGCTTGCTCGTTGTGCAATATTTTGGGCAACTTTCACTAGTCCCTGACGCGGCCCGCCTGCGAAATGGTTGCGTCGCGTTGGCTGTCGGTCACAGTAGAAAGTTTCGCGTATTGTTTAATCGACTTCTGCCTACTTGCCTTTTACGATCACATTATAAAACATGGCGTCTGCGCTCCCTGTTTTAATGAATACTTAACTCCAGTACAATTGTGGTCCAAAGAAATAAGCGGTTTGAGCAAGAAGTAGAGTCGCGTGAGAGGAAAAACGGGTTATTATTAGTAGTTGGATGAGAATTGCGAGCTTGCTTCGACTTGGAGCTCTGATGCTATCATAAATAATGTGGCTGCGCGGAGAGCGAGGTGCGGAGAAGCGAGCGGAGAGGGGCGCAAGAGTCAAGGCCGCACGCTGCCCCCGGTCGGCGCGCGCGTGTCTCGCTCGAGGGCCCGACCGCGGCCGAGCGCGCCCGACGCGCCGCGAACTAGACCTTCCATCCGACGCCGGCGCACCGCACCACACCGAACAGCTGAGGCATAACATAACACACTGACTCGGTCATCCGTGCATTCAACTTTTGATTAGCTTTCTTTTTCATGAACACTGATATCTGTTGAAACAGTCTAGCAACCGGGTCAGTAGTTTTTACTAAAACAAGTCGATTTATACTTAAATGTATTTTTCTGTTTAATTAGCTAAACCAAAGTCTTCCGGGCGAGGAATACCTATATTCTCTACTACTTAAATTATGCATTAAGATTAGATAGGTATAATACCTTGTTAGCATTCTTTGGCATTAATGATTGCAATTGTAAGAAGGATAATTAATGATTGCAATTGTAAGAAGGATAATTAAATATAAAACAAAAAATATTCATATAATTAACAGTATCTGTGCGACCGAGCTTTGCTCGGGTGAAAATAGCTAAAAACTAGCTAGATCGATTTCTCACCCCCGTAAGCCCCTATATTCTAAATTTGAGAACGCGACTCGATTACAAATATATATACATATTTATATATACACAAATATTGCTCGTTTAATAGTGTAGGATTAAAATATTCCAGTATGAAAAACAGCAGGTACCTATTTGCTACTTTATTAGATCTATTCTCGGAATCCAATTAGAATTTGGACGGGTTGTCGAGGCCAAACCAGTTAGTGTCTCCGACACTTTCACCGGACGGTTTTCGGCGATTGCGTCATTGTTATCCATAGAATGGTTATTTAATGCCCATAATCAATGTAATCTTGATTCGAAGGAGGCTGACGACCTCTCTTATCTCCTTATTAATAAACACAATAAAAACCTAGCAGCTTCAATATCTCCGAGTATCAGAGAGGTTCGATATCTTGACTCCGAGCGGCAGTGGTTCTTTTTTGATACACCGAATCGTGAAATTCAACCTGACCTCGATAAGCCATTGAGGTGGATCTGAGATTGTGCAAGCGGACATGACTGACTTTTTCCTTGTAATAATAAAGCAGTATTGCTTTATCCACGTTACCCTATGAGAAAGAAATATGGAATTTGCCTGTGGCCGTATTACTGTTGTATTGTGTGCAGGTCAGTGTATGAGGTAGGTACAGTGCGATAAAGCTGCGCTCTTGACCTGTTTATTGAGGTATTTTTATCGCTCAACAAACATGGCTGCTAGTGGAGTTTTAATTATGAAAAATATATTCAAATACTTATTACATGAGCCATAATGTATTCATTGGCAGTGTCTGTGCGGGGAGGAGCGAATATGATATGAGATTGGCTGAGTCTCACGGTCAGCCGGGGCCTCCGAGCGTGGCATCTCGGGAGCCCACGTGGGACTAGTTTTTTGGCGGCGGCCATTTCTGTCGGTTGCGCAACACCAGGTACAGCAGCGCCGGCCAGCGACCCGAGCCGACTTCTAATGGACACAAACACAATAAAAAAGCAAATAAAATTAATGGGACAACGGGCTCAAATTGACCCCTCCCCTGTCTTAAATGTGCTTTATAGCCTTATAGCCTGCGGCTGTTTTAATCATCTCAGTTGTCCCTTTTGTTTACATTACCAAATTGCATTTTGACACCCACGCTCCTCGAGATAAAATCCTTTTACAGTTCCTTTCCACCTTTGAAATAAGTTCGCGGTACTCGCGGTAGTAACCAAAGGCTATTTCAGGATGTCGTAGGATGCCAAGTCGCTTAAAAATGTTGTTCTATTGCCTCTGCCTGCTATATATGGAGTTCCGTCTGTTTGAGTGACAATTGCCATTACATTTCCATCACCAGAGACGCCTATGCCTCGAATACATAAAAGGTCTCGGTTGCTCATTACTATGCGCGCCGTTGCCCTAGCCGGCTTTTGTTCGGACAGGAAGCGTCCATGTGACTGCCGAAAATCACTTGCATGCATTTCGCCTCACAAACACCTCTTCGTCGAAGGAACATCGCCCCGCATGTAAAAGTGAAAAATAAACGATCTTCACTCGCCCGCCGACTCGACAAATGGTTCATGAAATGTATGCAAATTTTATAGCGTCCGATTTTAGACGTTCTCGACACCGGCGCCGCTGGGCCACCGGGCTTGAGTTTTTCGAATCTTTCTGCGCAGTTGCATTCGGCTCGATGTAAACAACATTAACATTCTTTTGTACTTTGTTACAGGTCGCGAGGAGTTGTCGCCGGCGTCGAGTATAAACGGCTGCAGTACGGATGGAGACGCGCGGCGACAGAAGAAGGGCCCCGCGCCGCGGCAGCAGGAGGAGCTGTGCCTGGTGTGCGGCGACAGAGCCTCCGGGTACCACTACAACGCGCTCACGTGTGAAGGGTGTAAAGGTAAGATAACTAAATTAAACGTAAACACGCTCGAAATGGTTCGCATCCTTCCATACTTGTAGCGGTGCGTAATCCGTACGCACGTAGGTGTAACCTTCTTCACTTACGACGCACGACTCCTGTGTGTAAGCTAGATATTGCATTGTCCTTGCCCTCCTCGAAGATCGCCCACGAGCGCGCCAATTCAGTGCTGAATTGGCGCATTGTGTCGGCGTGGTTGTACGCCGCGCGTGCATTTTGTATTCATATAGTCGAGACGAGACGTCACAATAGCTGTCTGCACCGCGTCTACCTCTTTATTCATTCCTGGCGGGCATCGGCGCCAACCTTCGCCGCCCGTGAGCCCTGCATCATCATCACGCACTCTACAAAAACATTACTTTAAACACTCACGAATTAGATCACAGTATCACCATGTATCACGAACCTACGATATGATCTTTCATAATTACGACCAATTGAAACCATTAAAGTTTCAACTTGTTTCGGTCCGTAAAACAAAAGCACTTTTGAATCGCATCTTAATTTAATAACATCTAAACGTATCCGGAATTTATTCTACGTCGAATTGATTTGAATATGATATGCCTTCGGACTCAAATTTTCCTGCACGTATTATACAAGATCATTGCTACCGAAATCAGAGCCGTGCGCGCGCTGTCAATGACCCTCGCCTCTCAGTCAACCTTTGCGTATTTGTTTCTAACTACCAATATATGTACATTATCTTATCGCGCACAATAGGTACGTTTCGCAAAAACTGTCGTTTCACAACCGTTAATCTAGACAAAGAAAAATGCGCGATGACGTCAAGTATTAATGCTGTAACTATAACTGATATTTTCAGGTTTCTTCAGGCGGAGTGTTACCAAAAATGCGGTTTACATTTGCAAATTCGGTCACGCGTGCGAAATGGACATGTACATGCGACGGAAGTGCCAAGAATGCCGCTTGAAGAAGTGCCTGGCGGTGGGCATGAGGCCCGAGTGCGTGGTGCCCGAGAACCAGTGCGCGATCAAGAGAAAAGAGAAGAAGGCACAGAGGGAGAAGGACAAACTGCCAGTCAGTACAACGACAGTGGATGATCATATGCCGCCTATAATGCAGTGTGAACCTCCGCCGCCCGAAGCAGCTAGAATTGTAAGTATCTATTACAACAAACAAAAAATCAATACTTTTTCAAGACCTAGACCAGAAAATACTTCCCCAAGTCCCAAAACATTAAGGTATGGTTTCGAAACCGGTCCTTTTGCGTTATCATCACCATTATTTCAGCCGAAATTTCTAATATGTTCATTGTTAGACGTAGGCCGTGTTCGCACGACCTTCAGGTCGTCACTCTATCTCATAGACCCACTGATAGCTCGTCCTCCGGTTCGCGGATGCCATTCGAGAACTTTCTGCCCACTGTGTTCACTTAACTTGCGCAATTCTTCTATTTACTTATTTCAAGCAACATGTCTGATGCAATTTAAGCTTCGCAATTCTTCTTTTCCCCTACTTATTTTATCTTTGTGTAAACTTTCAGCACGAAGTGGTTCCCCGGTTCCTATCCGACAAGCTGATGGAGATCAACCGGCAGAAGAACGTCCCCCAGCTGACTTCAAATCAGCAGTTCCTCATCGCCAGGCTCGTTTGGTACCAGGATGGGTACGAGCAGCCGTCCGAGGAAGACCTGAAGAGGGTTACGCAGGTAATGTGGACTTTGATTTGCCTTCACATCATCTCATCGGCATCGTCATGTTACTAGTAAATGACTTATGGGTGTAGGGTAAGATTATGCTTTCACGGTCCGTTAGCTACTTTTGGGCGTTCCTAAATGCCAACAGAAAGTTCAAATGAGCCCTCCGGGTATTCATTGGCACTTTGAATGGAAGATCTACTGAATATATTACCTTCATGTTAGCTTGAACAAAATGTCATATCAGTAATGATCGCTTATTTTCTTAACTTAGTCTAGACTGAAATATGCCTGTAAATCCGAAAATATCGACAAATTAATTTACGAAGTGTTCTAAATTATATGTATGTTTGTATTTGTGTTCCATCCTAGCGCTTAATCTACTGATCCGATTTTGACGAAAACAGTATCGATCGATTCGTTATTGTTGGCCGAGTGACATTTATGAGGCACATTTCGTAGTCGGATTTCAATTTTCAACTTTTCGAAATTATTTTTGTAATGTAACCAACCAATGTGACATCTTGATCAGAAGTACGTGATTAAAAGTTAGTGTGACCATCTCATCGCTTGCTCAGCATTTCCCGAGTTCCATTAATAATACTATTCCAGACGTGGCAGCAGGCTGACGACGAGGACGAGGAGTCGGACACGCCCTTCCGCCAGATCACCGAGATGACCATCCTCACCGTGCAGCTCATCGTCGAGTTCGCCAAGGGCCTGCCAGGGTTTGCCAAGATCTCGCAGCCTGATCAGATCACGCTGCTAAAGGTAAACAACGCTCCGTCCTGCGAGGACGTTGGTATGCCTCGTCCGTCTTGTGTTGTTCTGTGCTTCACTGTTGTTATATCGTCTGATTACTTTGTTGCACTGCCAAAAAGAATGTTTTAGCATTTATAGATATCACGTTTCTGGCTTGTCATATTCTCCTTGATAACGTCAGCTCATCGTGATAGAATATTTCACACAAATCGACCTAGCCCCAAACTAAGCAAAGCTTCTACAATGGTTGCTAGAAAACGATATAAATACTTAAATTGAGAAATACATAAAAATATAAACATCCACGACTCGGGCACAAACAACTGCTTTACACATACACAAAGTTTGCCCCTAGCGGGATTTGTACCCTCAACTTTCGGCACAATAGGCAGGATCGCCATCAGGTCCGATCCAGTTGTATACAAAACTAAAGGTTTATTGGAGTTCCAACACTAGAGCAGTCTTTCCAGTTTTGCCTGGCTCGGGATAGTAATGACTATATCTCGCGAAAGCTTTTCACCGGAACATAAAATTAGAATAATTTTTTGAAATGGAAAACCGATCAACCATGGACCAAGGAAACTTTCTACTCATAGAATAAATCTAATACCAATGTTTTGTTCCCCCAGGCCTGCTCAAGCGAAGTGATGATGCTGCGAGTGGCGCGACGGTACGACGCGGCGACGGACAGCGTCCTATTCGCGAACAACCAGGCGTACACTCGCGACAACTACCGCAAGGCCGGCATGGCGTACGTGATCGAGGACCTGCTGCACTTCTGTCGATGCATGTACTCCATGAACATGGATAACGTGCATTACGCGCTGCTCACCGCTGTCGTTATATTCTCGGGTGAGATTTGATTGTAACTTTTCAATTATGTTTATCCCAATTCCAAGGTACCATCAAAACAACATCCTACTTTGGCACACTGCTTTGGCACATGCCTCCTCTCGTTACGAGAGTACCAATGGTCCATAATAATCTGTGCTCTGCTCAAAATCATCAAGCCTCGTTCTTCCATGTTACACTTTGTTTCTCTTACGTGTTAGGTTTTTACCAAACTAATTGAGTTGGCATTTTGCTATAAATGTATAGGTACTTATGCATTAATATTTTCAATCTATTTGCTCCAACCGGTATGAGTGGAGAACCTAGGGGAGGCCTATGTCTACGTCGTAGACGTCTTACGTTTGGCTGACATGGTGATGATAGATCCAAATTTGTTAGGTAGCTATTTTAAATAGGGAAATAAGTAATTGAAAACTTAAAGGAGCACATGGGATTGAGAATATGATAACAAAGTTTTGGTGTTTTGTTTTGGTGGTGATATGTTTGACAATTATTCATTAATAGTTTTTATTTAACAAAGATAAGTAGGTATGTAAGAAAATAGGAATAGGTAAGGCAGGACAGTTGTCAAATTGTAACAACGTGTTAACTTTGTGTTCCAGACCGGCCGGGGCTGGAGCAGCCGCAGCTGGTGGAGGAGATCCAGCGGTACTACCTGAACACGCTGCGCACGTACATCCTCAACCAGCAGAGCGGCTCACCGCGCAGCGCTGTCGTCTACGGCAAGATCCTCTCCATCCTGTCCGAGCTGCGCACGCTCGGCACCCAGAACTCCAACATGTGCATCTCCCTCAAGCTCAAGAACCGCAAGCTGCCGCCCTTCCTCGAGGAGATCTGGGACGTGGCCGACGTGTCGTCGGCGCAGCCGCCGCCCATCCTCGAGGCGCCCGCGACGCTCTAGCGCGCGGACGAGCCCGCCGGCCGCGGCCTGCTCTGAGGAGAGAACGCTCATAGACTGGCTAGCTTTAGTGAAGTGCACGGACACTGACGTCGGACGTGATCGTATTTAAGGAATGTGCAAATTTTAACAAAAAAAAAACACTCGAGAGCGCGAGCTCGCGTACGTATTCGGTGACCGACGACGAAAATGTGCGGGAGATTAGTGAATATATGTGTTGTTGAACGTTTGGAGAATATATTTAGTGTTGATCGTTAGCGGCGGCGGCGCGCGGGCGCCGCGCGTCGCCGCTGCCGTTTATTTCATTGACTGGATACTGAGTTGGTCACTCGGATACGACTGTATGATAAGACTTCGTCGATAAGTACACCTCCTAAAATAATAATACGTACACTACGAGAGTTTATAGAAAAAAAAAGTAATATATGAAGAATGTTTCTATTGGATGATGAGAAAAAGTTGAATATTTGTTTATTTACCAAAATTAACGATACGTTGATTGGCCCTCTCGACTCCGCGCCGCGCGCGTCCCTCTGTACATAGTGCGCTCCCGCCGCGCCTGCCCGGACCGGCCCGGCTCCGGCGACCCCGTGCGTCCCTCGATTACACGAGTAATTATAATTTATTGCTGTGATTACATTTATAAAGTGTTAAATATCTTACTTAGGCGGAAATAAGTGTGTCTTATTACATATAAAAATTCTACTGCCGTCGGTTGCTTTCATAGAACATTAAGAGTCTCTCGTCTCTCTGTTTAGGTACTTTTTTTTGAATAAATAACGATATACACTCAATTCAAGTTTAAGACGTAGCAGGGTCCGAGTTAGTAGCGCCTTATGTCGCCGGTACAACCATCACTAAACCATACACCTCAATAGTTAAGCGAAAATCATAATAATTATGTAGTTTTCACTGCGATAAGCATTTTACTATTCTTTTGCGGGAAGCAGAATTAGGGAAACACTACGTGTGTGTCGTATTTATTTTATTAAATTAAGAAATATGGAGGCAGGTTTGGATTTATTCCCAGTTGTCCTAGCGGATTTAATACTTAATATAGAGGTGTGCTTTCTACTTAATAGTTTACACACATGCCTTTGCGTGCATGTAAATGGCAGCTGTTATGTAGGTTCGAAATTGTATAGAAAGGTAGTGCTCGTAAAATCTTTAGATTATTGTTTTGGTATCTTATTAGTTCGACATTCCTGTTTTTCCTAAATTTCTACTTCTAGTACAAAATGGCAGCTATTTATATTTATTCAGGTACTTCAAAATTGAGCAAATTGTATTTATGCGAGCTTACTATATGGGAACAATATTGGTAGACACAAAGTGTTGACGCTCACACATGCACGCAAAGGGCAGGTGCCAGCCAATGCAGTAACCAAACCTGTCTCTGAATCATGAAATGCAACATTTTTGTACAAACTTCGTGACACTAAACACCTAAGAATACCGTCTAAGCGCCATCGAGTTGACGAAACTGCCCGTACTCAAGCGATTACCATACGAAATGCCTTATTTCGCGGTACCTGTATTGTGTACCTTCATTGTTGACGAAAAATCATAGTATATAGAGAATAAAAATTAATAGATCTCAATTACCCATAAGCGTTGTTACGTTAGGCATTTTTCATTTCACTGGGCATTATTATATCACTATGCGACTCGCTGAATGTGCGATCCATGGTTTCTAAATACAGTGCCTGTCTCTGAGCCTTCGGTATTGCAAAGGTTAGGTTAAAAGGTCAAATTAGAACACCAATTTCATTATGTATATTGTATTCACGTGGAATACGTCATGCTCTCGCCGACACGCCACCATTATACCTATACGATCATTGTGCGTGAAATAATATTAGCGTCTTAGGTGCGTGTTGAATGTGTCTTCTTTACGATAAAGTGTAAATGCCGGTGTTGTAAATTTACATTACACGTATGCCTGGATTTTCGAAACGCATTTCTAATATACGTACGACGTTAGCGCCAGCGTGCGACGACCGGGCTTGCACCGCGGGCCGCGCTAGTTCGCAGTCCTTCTGTTCTAATAGTAGGCGAGTCCAAATCGAAGCACAAATGTTATCGGAGTGTCTTAAAGCGCTGACAAGAGGTCTTGTCACTAATTTAGGTAAATTGGCTTTATTTAAACAGTATTTAAACGAAAACTATTTGGTTTTGTAAGGCGTGTAAAATAAAAGTTAAAGTTCAGTATATACTTCAAAACTTGCTGTTTTGTAAAAAGGATTTCATGAAATCGGTTCGATGAAAAAAGAATAGTGAAGCTAAGTCTTCTTATCCTATTTAAACGATTCTATAGGTTTATTTTTTTAACGCATATTTCTATAATTAAAAACACTATTCCGTCACACTCGTACAAAAAAAATTGCTAATTTATATTGTTCATGCAATGTGGGATTTTTTTAATCTTCATTTTTCTGATTTTCTACGTATATCGCCTACATGCCGCGGTCGTGCTTCTCGCTCCCTCCAATGCAAACAGACATTGTCCTGCCTCGATTGCTCAAGGTCATTAGCTCTTGTCAGCGTCTTAAGTGTCTCTCATACAAGATTGATAACGAACACACTGCCATTATGATCGTGTATTCATGTTGCGATGTGTGCGTGAGACCACTAGCTGGGTTCTATATTGGATATTCAGTTGTTGTGAAGTGTCTTTACTAACTTTACGCTGCGATGCCTTATATCGGATGTTGCCGGGCGGTCGCCGGCCGGCGACTGGTAGCGGCTTCGAGCGACAAACATACTGCCATTCGTTAAGTAATAATTATACATGGTTCAATTCGACGCGTAGTCACATACTGATAGCTTCGTAGGTTTCGGCTTCCGTCGGTGCACAGCCGGTCGTATTTGGTACATATTATTCAATTTCTAAATTGTAATAGATTTATTAAGTATTTAATGTTACATGAGAAGTAATAATTAATGAGATACCCTAATATAATTTGTGTCTTAGGTGGTAATGAAATAGTAGTATGGTAATAAGTTTGTATCGCTTATTGGGATAATAATGTGAAGGTGAGACGGCACTCGCGGCGAGGCGCACCGCCCACTGTGGCTCTTCTCTAGCCTCACTCGCTCACAGAACTCGCAGAGGTATACATAGCAGTGACCAAACGTGGCACCTCCAGTCTGATACAAAGTGTGGACTAAATTATCGGGGAAGTCTACGTCGTTTCCATAGAAATGTTGTACATATGTACCTTTAGAATCTATCGTCATATGTTTGACATATGTTTAATTTTATTCATCTAAGAAAGTACAGATGGCTGTTGTTATTTTTATATTATTTGGGTAGAAGTATATTTTTTGTAAATGACCTCTGTATTTATCTTTTGTAAGCTTTGTAAGCCATAGGGACTTAGATAAGTGTATGAGCTACGAACATTGTGATTGCAAATTTCTTTAAATTTGTATTTGCGGAGATATTTTTGTTCTTCGAGAATAATGATTTTCATTGCGATGGGTTTTTCTTAATAATTTCTGTTACTTCAGAGTGCAATATGTACAAATATTTACATGTTAAATATAAATGTACAGTCAATTTTTAGTTTTAATGTGTCAACGCAATATCTTTCGCTATCATTCGTTGAATGTACACTGGAAGGCATAATACGCTATCACAAGTGGGTTGCGCGCGCAACGTTCACTCTCACTGTTGTGTTTGTCTAATACTTAAGTGATTAATTTTATATAGAAGGACTAGGTGATCTATGTATTTAAATTTGCTAATTTTTGGTAGCAGATTACATTTGTTTAATTGTATAAGATGAATAATGTACATTTTGAATTGATTTTAAAGTGATTTAGTTGTTATTTAGTAACGAATTGTCTTATTAGGTGTAACTGGCAGCCTCGTGGACGGGTTTGGAGTCCACTGATACCAGTG